>JBAMJR010000010.1:125000-127500 GCA_038501785.1 Myoxocephalus aenaeus
TCTATACAACCAGAGGAGTCGCCCCCTGGTGGTCACTACATAGAATGCAGCTCTAACACTCGTTTCTACACACATCACCCGGCGCTGTTTGATTATTCCTGCTGGGTCATTAGTATGCCGCTGTGTTTGTGCGCCTCATTGTACGCCGGCTCCTCATTGTGTTCCACAAAGTCAACATCTCTCCCCACAAAGGTGGCCGTGTACCCGAGCGGCTCGATTCATCAACATCACATGGCGCACAATGGAGCCATTAGCTCCTCGTCCCTCAGGCTCAAAAGGCCGGCTCAGCTGTCCGTCTCACATTCAGGAGGCCGGGATGTGAGCCGAATACGTGAAGACGCTCTTTTACAGGACCGTTTGTGTGTGTGTGAGTGTGTGAGTGTGAGTGTGTGAGTGTGTGTGAGTCTCAATGCGCGGACAACAGGAGCAGAGGAGGCCGTGTTGAGGCTTCTGCTCGGCGGTGAATCTCCATCCTGGGCTCTGGTGACGCGACAGGAAGTGAGCGTTACCGCCTCGTTTAATGAAAACATGCGTCTCTGAAACCTGAAGCGTGAGCCTGACACAGTTTGAGTGAAGATGTGTGTGTGTGTGTGTGTGTGTGTGTGTGTGTGTGTGTGTGTGAGGGAGTGGACGTTTGATACATGAGATTAGAAGCAGAGAGAGAACTTAAAAAACACTTTTGTCCAGAATAACTCCGCTACGACGCCGTAAATGATCAAAAATAAGAAAACGCAAGTTGAATTTTTCTTATAATTTCTTTAAGAAAAATTGGAAAACAATGGAAGCTGTATGTCCAACATGTGTCCAAGTGTTACCAATGTTAGAAAACAACATGGAGGTTATAATGAACTATTTACATTCATACAACCTCTCCTCTCCTCTCTCCTCTCTCCTCTCTCCTCTCTCCTCTCCTCTCCTCTCCTCTCTCCTCCTCTCCTCTCCTGTCCTCCTCTCTCCTCTCTCCTCTCTCCTCTCCTCTCTCCTCCTCTCTCCTCTCCTCCTCTCTCCTCTCTCCTCTCCTCTCTCCTCCTCTCTCCTCTCTCCTCTCCTCTCCTCTCCTCTCCTCTCTCCTCCTCTCCTCTCCTGTCCTCCTCTCTCCTCTCTCCTCTCTCCTCTCTCCTCTCTCCTCTCTCCTCTCCTCCTCTCTCCTCTCCTCCTCTCCTCCTCTCTCCTCTCCTCCTCTCTCCTCTCTCCTCTCCTCCTCTCTCCTCTCCTCCTCTCTCCTCTCTCCTCTCCTCCTCTCTCCTCTCCTCTCCTCCTCTCTCCTCCTCTTCTCTCCTCTCTCCTCTCCTCCTCTCTCCTCTCCTCCTCTCTCCTCTCTCCTCTCTCCTCTCTCCTCTCTCCTCTCCTCCTCTCCTCCTCTCTCCTCTCCTCCTCTCCTCCTCTCTCCTCCTCTCTCCTCTCCTCTCCTCTCTCCTCCTCTCTCCTCTCTCCTCTCTCCTCCTCTCCTCTCCTCTCTCCTCTCTCCTCTCTCCTCCTCTCTCCTCTCCTCCTCTCTCCTCCTCTCTCCTCTCTCCTCTCCTCTGTGTTCACTTCCTGTTCATCACTCAGAGTTTCTCCTCATGTGGTCACATGACTGTTGGTCTGAGATGAATAAATCATGACGTCATAGTTTCACTGAGGAGCTCAGACTTTAATGTTTTTAAAGCGGTCGGTTTATTGTCGGCGAGACTTTAAAACGAGACGTGCAGAATGAAATGTGATGAAATGAAATATCACTCTAAGCTTCGTTTTTGGTTGTTTTTTCTGACGTTCGTCGCACATGATGCGTTCAAGAACCGTAGGAAATCTGACAATGATAATGGTTTCCACAGCTTCTGGCTCTGACAAACGGTGTAGTCATGGCGACGGTTTATAGAAAGCATGCTTTTCAATCAGGCTTTTCTCTGGTTTTTGAGTCGTGAGAGGAGGCTCAAGGTCGTGAGAGGAGGCTCAAGGTCGTGAGAGGAGGCTCAAGGTCGTGAGAGGAGGCTCAAGGTCGTGAGAGGAGGCTCAAGGTCACACGGGGCAAGTCATCATGACCCTGAACGCCATGAGCCTCTCTGGAGCTCGTCACACAATGACACCATGTTGCTGCTCCTGAACAAGACAGAGAAAGACACAAAGACACAGAGAAAGACACAAAGACACAAAGACAGAGAGAGAAAGACACAAAGACACAAAGACAGAGAGAGAAAGACACAAAGACACAAAGACAGAGAGAGAAAGACACAAAGACACAAAGACACAGAGACACAGAGACACAGAGAAAGACACAAAGACACAGAGACAGAGAGAAAGACACAAAGACAGAAAGACAGAGAGACACAAAGACACAGAGACAGAAAGAAACTAAGAGAGCGGTGCATGAGTTGTGTAACTGTTTTCAGAGGGGGTCGAAATCATTTCACAGTTTTACCACATGGAAAGTATTTAGTTTCTTCAGGAACAATAGATGATTGTTTTGCAACTGTGGATTCTGCAACACGCCGTCTCTGCTGTGTCCTTCATGTCCTTCATG
>JBAMJR010000010.1:135000-522500 GCA_038501785.1 Myoxocephalus aenaeus
CCATAATGTCTCCATAATGTTTCCATAATGTCTCCATAATGTCTCCATAATGTTTCCATAATGTCTCCATAATGTCTCCATAATGTTTCCATAATGTCTCCATAATGTCTCCATAATGTCTCCATAATGTTTCCATAATGTCTCCATAATGTCTCCATAATGTTTCCATAATGTCTCCATAATGTCTCCATAATGTCTCCATAATGTCTCCATAATGTTTCCATAATGTCTCCATAATGTCTCCTCCAGGCCAAGACGCTGGCAATCAGCAACACTGACAGCACCACTGATGTCATCCGCATGGCTCTGCTGCAGTTTGGCATATCGGTGAGTAAAGTCACTCAGCTAAAGGTTTGTTAAACATCTGCATCAGATCATCAGGTAAACACAATATTATAGAACCAGAACCAGGACTGAGTGGCTGTACAATTAGAGGTTTTCTAAAAGGGAGTCTGGGGCTTTGAAGCACTTCCGCCTCTGTCCACAGGGGGCGCCAGAATCAACACAACGTTTAAGTTCCTCTTGGCTGTTTTAAATAAAGACGTCAAGTAAAAAGTAAAAGAGCACAAATGTGTGTCGGCTCAAGTGAAGCTGGTTTACAGACTCAATCTGTCTGTAGAAGCCGTTGTAGAGGTTTTCTTTTTGCCACACGGACGTGCATTCATGAAGGAAGCTCGACCAGGAAAAAGCAGACGAGACGTGGAAAAGTTATTCCCATGAAAACTGTTCAACCCGATTCTCTGTTTCTGTTTCCAGGGCTGCGTCAAAGACCACCGGTTGTGGGTGAACTCCAGTAAGGACGACCCCCCGTACCCTCTCATTGGTGAGCGCCTGTCACACACACACTGATGCAAAACCTGCTCTTCAAAACATACTGTTTCCATCTTTTTAACCTAATTACGGGACCCTTTTATATCAGGTCACACGGTACAAATCAAGAAAAAAAACATAGTATAAAGAAAAAAAAATTTAGGTATCAAATTAAACATAAAAATCAGGGCTAGAATAATATATAATCCCCATGTACAACCTCT
Organism: Myoxocephalus aenaeus; assembly: GCA_038501785.1. Lineage (NCBI taxonomy): Eukaryota > Metazoa > Chordata > Actinopteri > Perciformes > Cottidae > Myoxocephalus > Myoxocephalus aenaeus. The sequence goes on from JBAMJR010000010.1 coordinate 136,035, forward strand.
AAACACAACTCAAACAATAAATAGGGTTAGGGCTTGAAGGGCTACAGGATTACAGTAGTCGTGTAATTTTATGAATTTATCCGACTGTTTTAGCTGTTCTATTATTTTCTTTTATCTACTCGGTCATATCAACACTACTGATTTTATCTATTTTTTTAAATATCATTGTGTAAATATTAGAAGTCCACCAATATAACGTTGTATTAAAGCACGACAGGCGTTAAGACTGAAGGGAAGTGAACACATGCTGACAGTAGAGTTAAACGTCCCTCTGACGAGGAACATTTTGGAAAGCCGTGCACCAAGGACTCCACATCTGGGAGCGCTTCAGAGCCGCTTGGTGTCACATTCTGTTATAATCTTTGGTTCTCTATCCCGGCTCCAGACGGCTAAATGGGACGGGTTCTGCTCTCATTTATGTGGCGTTCTTTTGGCTCCACGTCGCATACCAGACCTCTAACCTCTGGAACCCTTGACCTCTCATTCAGGCCACGAGTTTCCCTTCAGCATCAAGATGAGCCACATTCGGGACGGCGGGAGCTCCGGTGGTGGAGGACTGGGAGGACTGGGAGGACTGGGGAGGGATCCAACGAGTCCCACGGACTGTCCAGGGGTGCTGCTGCTGGACCAGTGTCTCCCTCCAGACACCCAGTGCCAGTTCATCCTCAAACCCAGCAAGGTGGCCCCGGGACAGGCTCCGCTTCTAGGTGAGACAGGTCTGGACTGAAGTGCCCATCGTGGGGTCCGACCCCTTTTTTTAACGAGGTCACATGCACAGTTTGGACTCTCCGACGCAATTAAAGGGAGAAAGAGTCAAACCACACTGAAGGAAATTGATGAGAAGTCATGTGAGACCGCAGAATTTATCCGATTATTTTTCTTTGGTTTAGGGTGAAAAGAAAAAGACGCTTTTTCTTGGAAAAGTTGCAAAACAAAACGTTGTCAGCAAATAGGCATCAGCTAAAGTATGTGTTGTGAGGAATATTCCATGAATCTGATTCTGTTTGAAACCACAAGAGGAAATATGAGGATGCAGAAGTATGAATGCACGACAGAGAGTACTTCCTCAAAATCTCTGTCACTTTCCACTCCTCTTTGTTTTGAGCTCGGTCGCGTTGAGGATGACTCGGGAGGCGAGGAAGAACCGGAGAGCGGTGGGAAAGAGAGACTTGAGCGGACGAGGGGTCACGCCGGGGGGTCGGGACGACAACAACAGACAAAGAGGAAGAAACCCCAGAAGGGACGATGAGTGTGAGAGGAGGAAGAAGGAAAAGGGAAAAAGTGATGACACGGCGATTAAGTCAGTCTGAAAGGCCAGCGGAGGTGAAGGAAAGAGAAACAACAGACCGTAAGAGAGAGAGAGAGAGAGAGAGAGAGAGAGAGAGAGAGAGACTTGAGGAGGAGGAAGAAAAACAAGAGGCCGGGGGCCGAGGATGAGTAGTGGCGGGGTCAGAGGAAAACAAGTTGAGGGTAAAAAATGTTTTCCAGTCGAGGCGGCTGCAGTCTGCCAACCACAAGCTGCCCAACAGAGTCTTACGTAACAGTGTGTGTGTGTGTGTGTGTGTGTGTGTGTGTGTGTTAATGACATTGCATCTAGTCACACTGATCTATTCCCCCAACATGTTCCACATCGCTCCGGGAGCTTTTTCTCTGCAGCGTTCTGCTCCAGAGGTCGATGAGCCATCGTGTTTTTAACATAACGGTTAGAACGAGCAGAGCTTATTTACAGTTTTACATCTGTCCCCAAAAAACATATCTATGTATAATACATATTTTATTTGAAAACATTTTTTTTTGTAATGGTCATTTCTCAGTCCCATTTTATCATTTTGGTGAAAGGTGTGACAGACCACATTTATACTCAAAAAGCGATAATAAAAAATGTGGTTTTAGCCATTTATTTACATGTATCTACCATTTTATTCATATATTTCACTGCGTTTGTGAACCTAAGATCTTTGGTAAACCAATTTCCATCACCAAAACCTATATACCACCTGAGTAAAGTTATGTTTTCACAAGAGATATGAAGAATTTCCAAAATCGAGATTGGATTTTTCAGCTTTAGAATCATATTTTCTCTTTACACTTTTGCCTTATGACAATGGTACCTCATTAGATAGAGAGCTGAGATTGTTCTGCAATTTTTGATGTTTGATGTTTTTGGGTATATATCTCATATGCCTATAAAAAGTGAATTTATGTAAAATCGAGAAAATGACCTCAGTCCCTGAAGCAAAGATGGCGTCCACTCTCCACGTGTTGGAGGGATCAAACAGAACCTCATGTTATGATCCGGCATCTTCTTTTTCTTTATCAGTTCTCTCTAAACGGTTCATGGCCTTTACAAAAAAACACAGCAAAAGATTAAAGCGGGACGATGGAGCCCCCTCCATGTAATAATATAAAATAATCCTTTATTAGTCCTGCGGTGGGGAAATTGCAGGATTACAGCAAAAAGTCAAGTAATATAAATAAACAGTAATAAAAACAGTAAAGAAGAATACAGTAGCAATATAAAAAATATACAGACGGAATTTAAAGAAGTGTATAAAAGTACTTAAATGTATTATATATTGCACCAGATGAATGTAATTAAAGTGTTAGAAGTGTTTGTGGTCTACTGTGAGCTCAGCTGGTTATGCAGCCTGACAGCAGCGGGAAGGAAGGCCTTTCGGTACTGATGTAACCCCGATGCCCGCTCTCAGGTCCTGGTTTTGTTTCCGATGAGGGGGCGGAGCCTCCAGAGCTCAGCGGTTCTTTCCTCCGCCTCAGTGTGTCCATAATAAAGCAAAGCGTTCATAAATATGAGCCACCGCTCACCTCTTCCTCTTGTCCCCGCACACAGAGCCCGGTCAGCAGAAGTCCTTCAAGAGGAAGCGGTCCCTGATCAACTGGCCCTTCTGGAGGGGCTCCAGCTCGCAGCTGGACGGGCCCCCGCTGTCCCCGACCTCGCCGTCTCCCACGCAGGGTCGGCTGTTCGGACGCCCGCTGAGCTCCGTCTGCTCCCCAGACCACGGCCTGCCCAAGCCCGTCATGGTGAGCCGGGGGGCCAACAGGAGGGGGAGGGGGGACACGGGGTATTTGGGGGGATGTAGTGGAAGTAGACTCTGTTATGATTGGATTACTGCTGGGACTCAATGACAGAGTCAGGGATTACGGAAATAATGCACATGGAAGTGACATTTTAATCTGATGAATAAGCGATCCAGAGTTTCCTCTCTGGTCTCGTGGTCCACAGAAGCCTTTCAGGAAGTCCAGACCAGATCCACGTTAGCTAGTTCTGCTCTTACAGTCTTTATGAACCCTAATGCCTGAAAACACAGAAAAGAAATCATTATGCTACCCTTAGAATTATTCTTAATAATGAAAAAACCCAGTTGAAGCTGCAGAAAATGAATCAGATTCTTCATATTTTTGCAGATGCAATTCAGATTTTTTAAATATAAAGCCAACAGCAGGGACTCAAAAAGCTAAATGCACTTAATCCCTTTTGGTTTAAAACACACTATTAGGAGTTCCTCCTGGTCTTTGTGAGTGAATAAAGGTTTCTGTGTGACCCCAGGACATGCTGGTGTTCCTGTCCCTGGAGGGGCCGTACACCAGGGGCGTCTTCCGGCGCTCCGCCGGGGCCAAAGCCTGCCGGGAGCTCCGGGACCGGCTGGACCACGGAGCCGAGGACCCGGAGATCACACACCAGTCTGTGTTCGTCATCGCTGCTGTCCTCAAGGTACCACACACACACACACACACACACACACACACACACACACACACACACACACACACACACACACACACACACGCTGCCTCGTCACAGCGGTTTGAAACCCAGACGATCAGAAAGCGACTGATGTGCGTCCAAAGTCACAGGAGTCCAGACGGGATAATCTGTCACTGCACAGCCGGGCGGGCTGCCAGTCTCTCACTCACACACACACACACACACACACACACACACACACACACACACACACACACACACACACACACACACACACACACACACACACACACACACACACAGTGCTGCATTGTTCACAGCATTCACCTGAGACAAAAACATTGTTGTTCATCACTTGATGAAGAAGTGAAACTACAGTCAGATGATGCTTTCATTAAATTATTATCTTGTTATTTTACACAGTGTGAGGCTGTTTTAATAATAATATATTATTATTTTATATACAGGTATTTATTTATATATATTACAAATCCCCATTCAGGATGTACTGTATCTTTATCTCTTTCTACGCTTATGACTGCTTGATATTTCACTTTTTGACCTTTTGACTATTAGTTCTTGTTCATTCATTAGACTTTTTACAACTAAACTATTTAGTTTTTATTAAAGTGAAATATTTACCGGCTACTTCTTCTCAAAAGTTAAATGTCAGTGTGTGAATTACTTCCTAGGCATTTGGTTTTCTGCATTTTATAGACTCAATGATTAACACAGAGGTTGATCATTGAGCTCTCTCTCTCTCTCTCTCTCTCTCTCTCTCTCTCTCTCTCTCTCTCTCTCTCTCTCTCTCTCTCTCTCTCCCAGGACTTCTTGCGTAACATCCCGGGCAGCTTGCTGAGTGCGGATCTGTACGAGCGCTGGATGGATGTGATGGAGGGAGAGGGAGAAGAAGAGAGGACGAGAGCTGTGCAGAGGTAGGACCACCGAGTCAGACAGACAGGTGACATGCAGAAGGACAGACAGGTGACATGCTGAAGGACAGACAGGTGACATGTAGAAGGACAGACAGGTGACATGCAGAAGGACAGACAGGTGACATGCAGAAGGACAGACAGGTGACATGCTGAAGGACAGACAGGTGACATGTAGAAGGACAGACAGGTGACATGCAGAAGGACAGACAGGTGACATGCAGAAGGACAGACAGGTGACATGCTGAAGGACAGACAGGTGACATGTTGAAGGACAGACAGGTGACATGTTGAAGGACAGACAGGTGACATGTTGAAGGACAGACAGGTGACATGTAGAAGGACAGACAGGTGACATGTTGAAGGACAGACAGGTGACATGTTGAAGGACAGACAGGTGACATGCAGAAGGAAAAGGTGACATGTAGAAGGACAGACAGGTGACATGTAGAAGGACAGACAGGTGACATGTAGAAGGACAGACAGGTGACATGTTGAAGGACAGACAGGTGACATGTTGAAGGACAGACAGGTGACATGCAGAAGGACAGACAGGTGACATGTTGAAGGACAGACAGGTGACATGTAGAAGGAAAAGGTGACATGTAGAAGGACAGACAGGTGACATGTAGAAGGACAGACAGGTGACATGTTGAAGGACAGACAGGTGACATGTAGAAGGACAGACAGGTGACATGTAGAAGGACAGACAGGTGACATGTTGAAGGACAGACAGGTGACATGTTGAAGGACAGACAGGTGACATGTTGAAGGACAGACAGGTGACATGCTGAAGGACAGACAGGTGACATGTAGAAGGACAGACAGGTGACATGTAGAAGGACAGACAGGTGACATGTAGAAGGACAGACAGGTGACATGTTGAAGGACAGACAGGTGACATGTTGAAGGACAGACAGGTGACATGCAGAAGGACAGACAGGTGACATGTTGAAGGACAGACAGGTGACATGTAGAAGGAAAAGGTGACATGTAGAAGGACAGACAGGTGACATGTAGAAGGAAAAGGTGACATGTAGAAGGACAGACAGGTGACATGTAGAAGGACAGACAGGTGACATGTAGAAGGACAGACAGGTGACATGTTGAAGGACAGACAGGTGACATGCTGAAGGACAGACAGGTGACATGTAGAAGGACAGACAGGTGACATGCTGAAGGACAGACAGGTGACATGCTGAAGGACAGACAGGTGACATGTAGAAGGACAGACAGGTGACATGTAGAAGGACAGACAGGTGACATGTAGAAGGACAGACAGGTGACATGCTGAAGGACAGACAGGTGACATGCTGAAGGACAGACAGGTGACATGTAGAAGGACAGACAGGTGACATGTAGAAGGACAGACAGGTGACATGCTGAAGGACAGACAGGTGACATGCTGAAGGACTGAAGGTGACATGCTGAAGGACAGACAGGTGACATGCTGAAGGACTGAAGGTGACATGCTGAAAGACAGACAGGTGACATGCTGAAGGACAGACAGGTGACATGCTGAAGGACTGAAGGTGACATGCTGAAGGACTGACAGGTGACATGCAGAAGGACAGACAGGTGACATGCTGAAGGACAGACAGGTGACATGCTGAAGGACAGACAGGTGACATGCAGAAGGACAGACAGGTGACATGCTGAAGGACAGACAGGTGACATGCAGAAGGACAGACAGGTGACATGCTGAAAGACAGACAGGTGACATGCTGAAGGACTGAAGGTGACATGCAGAAGGACAGACAGGTGACATGCTGAAGGACAGACAGGTGACATGCAGAAGGACAGACAGGTGACATGTAGAAGGACAGACAGGTGACATGTAGAAGGACAGACAGGTGACATGCTGAAGGACAGACAGGTGACATGCTGAAGGACTGAAGGTGACATGCTGAAGGACAGACAGGTGACATGTTGAAGGACAGACAGGTGACATGTTGAAGGACAGACAGGTGACATGCTGAAGGACTGAAGGTGACATGCTGAAGGACAGACAGGTGACATGCTGAAGGACAGACAGGTGACATGCTGAAGGACAGACAGGTGTCATGCTGAAGGACAGACAGGTGACATGCTGAAGGACTGAAGGTGACATGCTGAAGGACAGACAGGTGACATGTTGAAGGACAGACAGGTGACATGTAGAAGGACAGACAGGTGACATGTAGAAGGACAGACAGGTGACATGCTGAAGGACTGAAGGTGACATGCTGAAGGACAGACAGGTGACATGTTGAAGGACAGACAGGTGACATGTAGAAGGACAGACAGGTGACATGTAGAAGGACAGACAGGTGACATGTAGAAGGACAGACAGGTGACATGTAGAAGGACAGACAGGTGACATGCTGAAGGACAGACAGGTGACATGTTGAAGGACAGACAGGTGACATGCTGAAGGACTGAAGGTGACATGCTGAAGGACAGACAGGTGACATGCTGAAGGACAGACAGGTGTCATGCTGAAGGACAGACAGGTGACATGTAGAAGGACAGACAGGTGACATGTAGAAGGACAGACAGGTGACATGCAGAAGGACAGACAGGTGACATGTAGAAGGACAGACAGGTGACATGTCTCTCTCTCTCTCTCAGGTTGCTCCGCCTCCTCCCCGGTGACAACCTGCTTCTGCTGCGTCACGTGATCGCCGTGCTGCACTGTATCCAAGGCAACGCCCACGACAACCAAATGAACGCCTTCAACCTGTCTGTCTGCATCGCTCCCAGCATGCTTTGGGCTCCGGCGCCCAGCACCCCCGAGATGGAGGGGGAGGGCACCAAAAAGGTGAGGGGGCACACGGACAGTTTGATAGTTATGAACAGGTAAAAGAGCATCACAATGTCAGGGCTTTATTCTTGTTCTATAATGTTATAAATACAACAAACTATATTTGTTGTATTTATAATTAATATGAATATATTTACAACTTCATAAGATGTGATATCAAAGAGCTTTTCCAGACACTTTTCTTTGGTGGAAAAAAGGTTAAAATGCTCTTTGGAAAGGAAAGGTTGCCTGATCTATATGTTAAAGTCCCTACTGACAGACACACACACACACACACACACACACACACACACACACACACACACACACACACACACACACACACACACACACACACACACACACACACATAAAGACAGACAGACACACACAGACACACACAGACAGACAGACAAAGACCGACACAGACAGACACACACACATGCAGAAAGACACAGACTAATGGGTAAGAAATTAAGATTGTGCGTGCATTTGAACACATCTCTACAGACAGTTTCCCTGCAGATGTGAGGGTTGCTCTGCAAAAACCAGTCTTACACAGACACACACACACACACACACACACACACACACACACACACACACACACACACACACACACACACACGTTAAACCAGTCTCACATACACACACACACACACACACACGTTAAACCAGTCTCACACCCACACACACACACACACACACACACACACACACACACACACACACACACACACACACACACACACGTTAAACCAGTCTCACACACACACTTAGTCAACGCTGACGAACTGAATTGGCAGCATTCTGAGAGCGAGACCTGACAAGAGGAACGCTTCTGAGTCACGCTGACTTCCTCCAGCTCAGGAGAATACCTGTACTTACAGGATTAGTGCACACTGAGTAGGATTAGTAACAATAACAATATTACTAAGTGTAATTGGTAACAATAACAATATTACTAAGTGTAATTAGTAACAATAACAATATTACTAAGTGTAATTAGTAACAATAACAATAGTACTAAGTGTAATTAGTAACAATAACAATATTACTAAGTGTAATTAGTAACAATAACAATATTACTAAGTGTAATTAGTAACAATAACAATATTACTAAGTGTAATTAGTAACAATAACAGTAATAACAGTTAAAGGTGGAGCTGTGCATTTAGCTTTTGAGGCGATGGATTTCTTTTACGTCAATCTTTAAGTTCTTATTGCTCACTTCTCTCTCCATCATATCTTGGCCAACCTGAAATGACTTCATCCCTCAGCAGAGCCCCCCCCCCCCCCACACACACACACACACACACACCAGCATGTATCCACTAAACTAAAACACACAAAGCGTTTTGATTTGTGGTCTGTTTGGAAAGTTACAGTATTTGAGCCACACACACAAACTGGGTGGGTGGCTGGTTTGCTTATCTTCTCCAATGTGTGTGTGTGTGTGTGTGTGTGTGTGTGTGTGTGTGTGTGTGTGTGTGTGTGTGTGCGTGAGGTGGTTGCGGTTCATTGAGAAAACATGCAAAGAATTTCCTGCAGAATCCTGAGGCCAAGTGTGTGTTTTAGCGGGGAAAAAATGGTGTCGCTGCGCTGAAAGCAGCCCTCTCTTTCTCTCTTCACGCACACACGCACACACACACACACACACGCACACACACACGCACACACACACACACACACACACGCACACACACACACACACACTCGTCAGCTCAAATACCCACACATACCTCAAAGCCTCTTTGGCAAACACTGCCCTGATAACGCACACTGCTTGTTTGTTAGTCTGAGCGCAGGCGGCATTTTTTCTCGGAAGGAAACTTACAAAAAAATAACAAAAGTGGGATTTCGACATTTCCCCGGCTGCGGTCGGGGGGTAGACCGCGCGTGGGCTGCTGGCGCTGCGATGGCTGCTTACCAACCGTGAGCGCTCGGTTTTAGCCAATTCAGTTCGGTCTCTGTGCGCCTCCTCCTCTCCTCTTTCCTGCAGTGTATGATTTAAATGTTCTCAGGAGGTAAATACAGCTTCAGAGACACAGAGACGAACCGTTCAAAGGAACGTTGTTTTTCTCTTGAGCTTTGGTTCTCCAAACGTGGACCGAACTTTCACTTTTCTCCTGCTTTAGTTTTTTTACATTTTAATTACAGTGACTTTTCTACATCACAGGAAGGTGAAACATGCAGCTCCAGAGTCGTTTCTGTGCAGCCTGCAGGACTTCATGCACACAATATATACAATAAAAAAATAAAATCCCAAAAGTTTAGTAAAAGTCATGTAAATGTGTTATATTCATGTGTTCATGACGTTCATTTACGCTGAGTTTGAAATAATGAATATGCTTTTAAAAGAAAGACTCAAAATATAAGCAGGCATACATACAGGCATCTATATAAATGTTTATTCTTTTAATCAAACTATTGTCTCATTCATTTGAGTCATTTAAGGTTTACTGTATGCTTTGTGTTCTCATTGTTAGTTTAAATACTACATTTACTCACTTTTTACTGTTTACACCCAGATTTCACTAAATGTTTGCTCATGGACATTTGGGTTAAAGTCATGGAAATCCACTGGTCAAAATGTGTATGAACCCTGACACACACACATGTACAGATAGTGTATATATATATATATATATATATATATATATATATATATATATATATAAATCCACTCAGGTGGAGAGGCCGCTTATCGTCCTGTTGAGTTGAAGGAGAGGAGAAGCGGTGTTGATGGATGGGTGAACATCCTGGACGCCCGGAGGCTTTGTAGCAGAGCTCTTCATCACGTAGCCGCTCCTCTGAGTGACAGCGAGGAATGCGTACTGAGTGATGGAAGGAGGGCGGGGAGGCGAAATGAAAGAGAGAGTGATAGAAAAGGAAAACTAAAGAGAGAGGAGGAGGGAGAGCGGTGAAAAGGAGAAGCGGTAAAGAGGCTTTTAGTCGTGAGTTGTGTCATAATCGTGTTATCTTTCATTTAATTATATTTTATAGACGATTAAACAACGCAGGCTTGTTGTTGACTGTGTGGAATGTACTACTCTAGAAAGACCGTCTGCTCTCCTGACCAGTTGGTCTCCTCCTGACCAGTTAGTCTCCTCCTGACCAGTTGGTCTCCTCCTGACCAGTTGGTCTCCTCCTGACCAGTTGGTCTCCTCCTGACCAGTTAGTCTCCTCCTGACCAGTTAGTCTCCTCCTGACCAGTTGGTCTCCTCCTGACCAGTTGGTCTCCTCCTGACCAGTTAGTCTCCTCCTGACCAGTTGGTCTCCTCCTGACCAGTTGGTCTCCTCCTGACCAGTTAGTCTCCTCCTGACCAGTTGGTCTCCTCCTGACCAGTTAGTCTCCTCCTGACCAGTTGGTCTCCTCCTGACCAGTTGGTCTCCTCCTGACCAGTTAGTCTCCTCCTGACCAGTTGGTCTCCTCCTGACCAGTTGGTCTCCTCCTGACCAGTTAGTCTCCTCCTGACCAGTTGGTCTCCTCCTGACCAGTTGGTCTCCTCCTGACCAGTTAGTCTCCTCCTGACCAGTTAGTCTCCTCCTGACCAGTTGGTCTCCTCCTGACCAGTTAGTCTCCTCCTGACCAGTTGGTCTCCTCCTGACCAGTTAGTCTCCTCCTGACCAGTTAGTCTCCTCCTGACCAGTTAGTCTCCTCCTGACCAGTTAGTCTCCAGCGACGAGGAGTGAGTCATGTAGCAAAAAAGCATGTTGAAGTTAGCAAGGTAGCTAGCTAACTAGCCTGCCGCTAAAGTAACAACATTTTACTTTAATGTTGTCAGCGTAAAGGAAAGCATGTTGAAGTTAGCAAGGTAGCTAGCTAACTAGCCTGCCGCTAAAGTAGTACACTTTAAAGTTGTCAGAGTCTAGGAAAGCACATTGCTGTCGCTACTAGTTTAGCTTTGTGACGACTAGCGAGGTTAGCAGAAGGCTAAGCTAAACTAAAAGCATGTTTTCTATCCGTTCCCGAAACAATTCTCCAACATTTTCGACGTATATTTTTAGCCGACGACTTATTTGTTTATCATATTTTATTGTACATTTTCATATTTTCTATTATTGTCACGCACCAATCACCAAGCCAGATTCCTTGTATGTGTAAACGTACTTGGCAATAAACTGTTTCTAATTAAAAATGTATAACAGTAAACAGTTTAACTTGAACTACTCAGTAGGCGTCCTTAATGGACACCCTGCAGCCAATCAGAATGGAGTATTCACAGAGGATTATAAATCAAAATGTCTGCAACGAGCTGTTCTGCAGGAAGGAGGCAGTGGAACAACACGTGTCTAAAGCCGGAGCTTCGTCTGTGATCTCTAACTGGTTGGTTCTCTGAGAGATGAGCCGTGCGTTCGATGCCGTTTGCTTATGTAAGCGTAACTGTCACCGCAGGTTACGGACCGCAGAGCGGCACATTACCCATAATGCAAGTCGACCGCAGCCTCAGGACTTCCATCATTAGCACATATCTGAGCAGAGGAGATCAAACCTGGAGGTTAATAAGTGTTACCAGAGAGCAAATGCAACATTAAGGGATTAGCTGAGCTGATCATGTAACAGCTCTCATCCCCGGCATCCGGCAGGTGGAAGGTTTGTCTCTCAGATTTTAATCCAAAATGTGGGTCTTTATGACAAAGAACATCCCAGTGCTCTGAAACGACCTGTTTCATCCATAAACCAACTTGTTCCTCTATTACATTTAAAAAAAAAGATTTAGTGGAACCAGGCAAAATAATCTCCTGGTTTCAGATTACTGCACTTGCTTTAGAACATAATGATTTGATGACGGTGTAGCCGGGTTGTGTGTGCTTTTAATCCAGGAACACTGAGTCACACACACGCATGTGGACGCCATGCAGACGACATCTGGCCACACACACACACACACACACACACAAACACACACACACACACACACACACTGTGGGTTTGTCTCAAGTGTCGCAGCAACGGCAAGAAGAAGAAACACCTTGTTCATCCACGAGTCGGGGAGGACATGACGTCTCGTTTGTGTGTTCAGTCAGGCGTGTGTTCAGTCAGGTGTGTGTTCAGTCAGGTGTGTGTTCAGTCAGGTGTGTGTTCAGTCAGGTGTGTGTGTTGAGTTTAAAAGGCTTTTGAGGACCATGTTCTGAGAAGCACAGGCGGCACGCTTCAACCCGACTCTTTATAAAACAGTTCCGTAGTCGTGATCGTGGGGTGTTTGTTCCTAAATGTGACGATGAATAAAGTCATGTGCATCATCTTAGAAGACGGTAAAAGTCTCGGTCCTTCAGCAATCATTTGATGCGTGATCATATATATATATATATATATATATATATATATATATATATATATATATATATATATATATATCCTCTTCAGGACGTTATCACGACCCGAGTTTGATGTTTTTGCAAATACTGGAGAATGAATGATAATATGGGACAGCTGCATTTCTGCAGACGTTGCCCGAAGGAATTACCCACAATTCATAGCAGTTTTAACGTAAAGCTGTTTTGACAAGAAACGAGTAAATAGATAATAATAAGAGGCCAGAGCCTGGAAGACGTTCAAATCAGGGAGTGAGGAGTATAAAATAAAACCCCTGGATGGTTCATCACATGATTCTAAACAACACCATCATTTAAAACGATCCCCTCCGGACACAACAACTGTGAACCGATGACAAGGAAGCGGTCAGCGGCTCTAACCCGGCGGCCTCTCTTCCTCCTGCAGGTGTGCGAGCTGGTTCGCCTCCTCATCGAGAAGTGCAGCGCCGTCCTGGGAGAGGACGTCCCGTCGCTGTTCAGGAGCTTCAGCCAGAAGAGCAGCAGCAGCGACCACGGATCAGGTGAGAGGAGGAGCTTCACTGACGATGGAGGCCGGGTCACCAATGTGTCCACATGTGGAGGAGAAAGAGATCAGAGGAAAAAAACCCAAAAATGAATTTTTAAATGCAATTCCTCTTTCTTTTTTTTTTTTGTCATACATACAATGAAAGTGCAGAACTGAAAGATGTTCACAACGTCTTCCTGCAACCTTCAAACTAAACTGTTGTCAAACTCAGATTATAAAACAACAACTTGAAAACCTTAAATCACAAATGGAAAATGGCCGACCTCCTGCTGGATCTAGATCAGAGTTTTTCAACCTTTTTTAAGCCGCGGAACATTTTCTACAACAACAACCCAAAAAAGTTACAAAATGTCACATTGTAGCATAATACAGCAGATATGGTAGGTAAGTATTGCGCTACCTACTGGCATGGAGGAGTATTTCACTACTAGGGCAGACACTATATTGCAGCTCAGACGCTCAACAATGGAACATTATTTGCGGAAACTAAATAATATTTTTTGGGACGGATTAAGTGAAGTTGGTAAATCACTGATGTAGATCGTGGCCCCAAGAGACTTTTATTTGAAGTCTACATGTGAAACAGCGTATGAAATGTTGTGTTGTGCTGAAACGTACTGCGACGGCTGTGAAGGTCAACGTGTCCTTAACTTGGTGTCTTCTGAAAGCGCTTCAGTGTGTTCCACCTCAAGAACATTGCAACAAAGTGGCTCCAGAGCAACGCGCTCACAGGGGGCGGGACCAAAAGCCCTCGGCTCCTTCACGCCCGCCGATTGGGGTCAGCAGAGGTCAGCAGAGGTCACCAGAGGTCAACGGCAGCTGCTGATTATCTGAACCTCCTCCTTCATAAATACTTCTGACCTTCACCTCTGCTGCTATAAATAAGCAGCAGAGGTGAAGGAGCGCACACTCCTCTATCCTCTGTGTCCTCTTTCCTCTGTGTCCTCTGTCCTCTTTCCTCTCTATCCTCTGTCCTCTCTATCCTCCGTCCTCTGTGTCCTGTGTCCTCTGTTCTCTTTTCTCTCTATCCTCTGTGTCCTCTTTCATCTGTGTCCTCTGTTTCCTCTGTCCTCTATCCTCTGTGTCCTCTTTCCTCTGTGTCCTCTGTTTCCTCTGTCCTCTTTCCTCTGTGTCCTCTGTCCTCTTTCCTCTCTATCCTCTGTGTCCTCTGTCCTCTTTCCTCTCTATCCTCTATCCTCTGTCCTCTTTCCTCTTTCCTCTCTATCCCCTATCCTCTGTCCTCTTTCCTCTCTATCCTCTATCCTCTGTCCTCTGTCCTCTGTGTCCTCTGTCCTCTTTCCTCTCTATCCTCTGTCCTCTCTATCCTCCGTCCTCTGTGTCCTGTGTCCTCTGTTCTCTTTTCTCTCTATCCTCTGTGTCCTCTGTTTCCTCTGTCCTCTATCCTCTGTCCTCTTTCCTCTCTATCCTCTCTATCCTCTCTATCCTCTGTCCTCTATCCTCTGTCCTCTGTCCTCTCTATCCTCTGTCCTCTGTCCTCTCTATCCTCTGTCCTCTCTATCCTCTGTCCTCTGTCCTCTCTATCCTCTGTCCTCTATCCTCTGTCCTCTGTCCTCTGTCCTCTGTCCTCTGTGTCCTCTGTCCTCTTTCCTCTCTATCCTCTATCCTCTATCCTCTGTCCTCTCTATCCTCTCTATCCTCTGTCCTCTGTCCTCTCTATCCTCTGTCCTCTGTCCTCTCTATCCTCTGTCCTCTGTGTCCTCTGTCCTCTTTCCTCTCTATCCTCTATCCTCTATCCTCTGTCCTCTGTCCTCTGTCCTCTGTCCTCTGTCCTCTGTGTCCTCTGTCCTCTGTCCTCTCTATCCTCTGTCCTCTATCCTCTATCCTCTGTCCTCTGTCCTCTCTGTCCTCTGTCCTCTATCCTCTATCCTCTGTCCTCTGTCCTCTGTCCTCTATCCTCTGTGTGTTCATTTATAAACTTCTCTCTCACTTCCTTGAGCTGTTTCAGGAGCGAGAACCAGAACATTTTCTTTTCCGCTGACTGTGTAAATAAATGTTTGGTCAGTCGCTAATTTTGGAGTCAGTAGGCGGAAATTGCAGGATGCTCGCTGACGAGCGGCCATCTTTAATGTGAGGACTTTACAGTCAGACTGGAAGGAAATACTTTGTGTCTTTAGTTTGCAGAATGATTGTGTTTTGGGGATTGAATTCTCTAGATCTTAATTTGACGATTCCACTTTTATTTCTCCTCCTCTTCCTCCTCCTCCTCTTCCTCCTCTCCTCCAGACGTGTCGTCCTTCCAGATGAACGACTCGTCCTACGACAGTCTGGAGAACGAGCTGAACGACGACCCCGAGTCTCCGTTCCAGGAGCCGCCGCCGCTGCGGGACAAAGACAAGCCGGACAGCCGCAGCCGCGACTCCGTCATCACGCTGAGCGACTGCGACCCCGACGCCGACGCCGACGCCGACCTCCTGCTGCAGCTCCCGGCGCCGGCCCGGCCCCGCAGGTTCAACCCCCGCCAGGCCAACGGGCCGCAGCAGGGGCCCCGCCGGCTGAGGAGGAGCTCGGAGCCCGCCTTGGCCCTGGCGAGCGCCGCTCCGGTCCGCGCCGACGGACGCCACCCGCCGGCGAGGAAGGCGAGCTACGACGCCGCCATGGAGGGCGGCGGCGGCGGGAGGAGGGGGGGGGGAGGACGAGGGCTTCCTGGAGCGGGGGGTCAGCGGGCTGCAGCTGAAGGAGGAGGAGGAGGACGGGGGCGAGAGGGGAGGAGCCAAAGTCCTGAACGGCGGGCGGAGGAAGACGAAGCACGCCCCGCCGCCGCCGCTGCGCCTCGACGCCAGCTGCTCCAGTCTGTCGTCGCCGGCCACCTCGCCCACAGGCTCCTCCCTCAGCTCTTTAGACTCCGCCTTCTCGCAGTACTCCACCGACTACGCCGGCAACGGGGCGATCCCGTTGGCGGAGCTCTCGCCTCTCTTCCCCGGACGTCCCCAGACGTCGCCCGGGGACTCCCCGCCTCAGCGGGAAGCCCCGCCCCTTTGCGCCGGCCAAACCCCGCCACACCAACACGGCCTCCACCCGAACACGTGGCTCAAGAAGGACCGCCGCCTGTCGCTGAGGCAGCCGGACAACGGGCCCTCGGAGGAGGAGCGCCCGGGCGGGCCCGGCGACGCCCGCCGGGACGCCGCGGGCGCCAACCCCAACTGCCGCCGGAGATCCAGCAGCCCCCCGTCCTACCAGCAGGCTCTGCAGCAGCTGCAGCGCGGCCGCGCTCCGTTCTACCGCGGCGCCGAGAAGCCCCTCACCATCCGAGAGCTGAGGCAGCTCCACGACCAGACCTGCGCCCGCAGACCCCCGGTCCCGGACCCCCGGACGGGAAGCGAGGTCGCGCAGCGTCCGGCGTGCGCCGCTCAGCCGCCGCAGGGCGTCTTCTTCGGACAGAGCGCCACCACTCTGGTGCTCCAGAGGCAGAAGTCTCACTCTCTCACTCCGGCCGCGGAGGGATCCAGAGGGAGCCAGACTCTCCCCCGCCGGGCGTCCGAACCCGCCGAGCTCCCCGCGGACTCGCCCCGCTCCGGCAGCCTCACCCTGGACCGGCCCCGCGCCTCCAGAGGTCGGCCCCGGGACGGCGGCGGCCTGCGGGTGTCCGAGGTGGAGCCCAACCGCGGCGAGCAGCCGCGCTTCTGCCTGTCTCCCTCCGCCACCCGCGCCGTGCGGGACTACTTCTCCTCCCAGGGGCCCGAGGACGCGGGCGCCTGCCTGCGGAGGAGCCAGGAGGTGGCGCTGGCCCTCGTGCAGGGGAAGAGGGAGTGGCAGAGCCGGCGCTGCAGCGACCCGCGGGCGGACGACTTCGAGCAGCTGTTTTTTGCTGAGGAGTCGTACGTGTGACGGACCTCGATGTCCCCGTAAACACCGTCCTCCTCCAGCTCACGTGAAGGTGTTCCTGTTTACTGTCCAAGGTTTTAGATTTAAAAAGGTACACACGGACTTCCTGTTTCACCGCCTTCCATTCATTACGAGTCCTCGGAATATTGTGACAGACGTTTAGATTGAAACTTTTTGATTTGTTATTATATTTTAATGTCCTTCATGTATTTGACAGCCGAGATACTCCGAGTCGTGATTATTCCAGAGAAGATGTCGCTTTTAATTGGATCCTCAAACAAACATCAAAATCTGGTTCCTCTGAGAAATATTTTTCTCAGGCAAAATGAAGGAAGAGGAGTAAAAATGAAAATGGACGATGAAGTCTTTTATTTTATTCTCTGGAAGCGTTTTTTTTTTAATCTAAATATATTTAGTATTTTCAGCCATGACACATTTTTGTGAAACAAAACATTTTATTTAAAAACAAAATTTACATCAAAAATGCATTTTACTTTATTACATCTACTTTTTATAGAAGCCTGTTTCCGCAACAATTTGATAATAAAGTCGAAATTATGAGATAGAAAGTCATAATTATGAGATAAAAAGTCCAAATCATGTTGACGTTGTAGCTCAACAAATAATAACATTGCTATTAATGTAGCTGTTGCGTGTGTTTCTCAAAGGGGGCGACTTTCTTATCTCATAATTATGACTTTCTATCTCATATCTCATAAACTCACAATTCTCAAGGACACAAACTGTTTAAAATAAAAATAAAAAGGCTGCTCTCACGATGATATGCAGAGACTATATGAACGCTCTTAGCTCCTCCCACTCCCACAGCGATGTGACGAGCCGGAGGAGGACACCTGTACATATTCAACAAAAACACCTTTTCATGACGTCTGCAAAGTGAAACGTTTTCTCCCGCAAGAAAGTGAAGCGTTGAGTCAGTGAATCAATGGAGCCGGTATTTATTCAGCCGAGGGTCCAGACACAGTGTCGTCCTCTGTAGGGGAGGAGGAGGAGGAGGAGGAAGAGGAGGAAGAGGAGAAACCACCGATGTGTGTGTGTGTGTGTGTGTGCGTGTGTGTGTGTGTGTGTGTGTGTGCATAGAAGAAAAGTCACAACGCGTCCAGAGCAGGAATGTGAGGAAAGAGTTGCCATTGAGGGAGAAATCTCCTTTTATTCTGGCGAGTAAAGCACTTCATTATATTCTCAACAAGAAACCCTTTCAAACTCACAGGAATGACCAGGACACTGTGTGTGTGTGTGTGTGTGTGTGTGTGTGTGTGTGTGTGTGTGTGTGTGTGTGTGTGTTCTGAGGCGACGCTTAAACAATAAATGACCTTATTTCACTGTTTGTTAATTTACTGAATAAAGTGTGTAAATACATACTTGTAGATAATATATTCCGAGCACAACATGTTCACGAGTATTAAAAGTGTTATTATGAACGTTTCCACACCGCACACACACTGCAGTGAGGTCGTTGTCGCGTTCAGCGTTTCCATTTTACAACTTTAAAAATGTCCTTTTTGTTCCGTATTATTAATATTTTCCATTACAGTGAATTGTGTGTATAGTTCTGCATATTTATGATACAGAAATATATGAATATATATAAATATATTACCTTGTTACGTTGGTATGTTTGTGTTGTGTGAGAAAATCAAAGTGTATTTTTCTACATGCCAATTCTGCTGCTGCTGTCTCTATAGAAAGTATATTTGCTACGAAACGCACCGTTTGTATATTTGTGTACATTTGATGTTGAAGATGTCATTGATTTTAATAAATGTTGCTCTTGGGAAACGACCTTCAGATCAGACTGAATTTGTGTTTTTATAGTGTGAAAGAAACGTTTCTGCATGAAGACGTTAAACATGTAGTTTTCTAATAGACTTCTATACAACCAGAGGAGTCGCCCCCTGGTGGTCAGGAGAGAGAATGCAGCTTTAACACATGAAGCATAGACTTCTATACAACCAGAGGAGTCGCCCCCTGGTGGTCAGGAGAGAGAATGCAGCTTTAACACATGAAGCATAGACTTCTATACAACCAGAGGAGTCACCCCCTGGTGGTCAGGAGAGAGAATGCAGCTTTAACACATGAAGCATAGACTTCTATACAACCAGAGGAGTCGCTCCCTGGTGGTCAGGAGACAGAATGCAGCTTTAACACATGAAGCATAGACTTCTATACAACCAGAGGAGTCGCCCCCTGGTGGTCAGGAGAGAGAATGCAGCTTTAACACATGAAGCATATACTTCTATACAACCAGAGGAGTCACCCCCTGGTGGTCAGGAGAGAGAATGCAGCTTTAACACATGAAGCATAGACTTCTATACAACCAGAGGAGTCGCCCCCTGGTGGTCAGGAGAGAGAATGCAGCTTTAACACATGAAGCATAGACTTCTATACAACCAGAGGAGTCACCCCCTGGTGGTCAGGAGAGAGAATGCAGCTTTAACACATGAAACATAGACTTCTATAGAAACAGAGGAGTCACCCCCTGGTGGTCAGGAGAGAGAATGCAGCTTTAACACATGAAGCATAGACTTCTATACAACCAGAGGAGTCACCCCCTGGTGGTCAGGAGAGAGAATGCAGCTTTAATCATCTGAACAGCGCTCGGCATCAGCCGGAGTGGCTGAAGAAGTGAGAAGAATAAACCGCTCAGGTTCAGGTTCCAGTCTGAAGCATCAGAGACATTTGTTTCTGATTATTATGAATATTTACTGCAAGGAAAGTCTGAGAGGGAAATTTACGAACACAAGAATCAACTTTGTTCCTTCAAGCTTAATTTACGATTGTTTCTGAAGGCCTTTATCACGCAGTCCAACAGGTCTCGTATATTTTGGAAAACACATTCTTGGACGTCAGAAGGAGATGAGATATCGACGTAATCATGAAACGGCTTCAGATTTGTTCGTTTTATTCTCCTCATATTTTCCACCGGCACATGACATTAAGATCTACACGTCGTAGTCAAGGTGATGTCATCCAAACACGGCGCTGTTGCATATTGGGAATGTCTCCCCGTAGAAAATAAAAGATTTCACAGTTCACAAAGTTCTTTACGAGGCCGTCTGGTGGTGTTGGCGCTCCAGAGGCTGACAGGAGCTGAGTGTTGGATCAGCTGCAGCTTTACTCCCCTCTAACCTCCACATTTATGTTTTTAATGCGCCTAAACCCGCAGCTCTTTTTTTATTTCTCCCGAAAATGTTTTTTATAAACTAAAACTGTGCTATCTCCTCACATTTCTGATCAGTATAAGTGTCACAAAATTGCGAAGCGAGACCAGAAGTTTTTTTTTCTCGTTTTTTTTGTGCATTCCAAGATCCTGCGATCTCATTGGTCCTCAGACTCTTCTGAAAGCACGTCAGACGGCACATGAGGAAGTAGACATGTCATGGTGCAACCAAGGGAAAGCTCAATGTAAGTAATTTTTTTATTTCTGAACCGACTGGACTGAATATGCTTCCTAACATGTCAATGATTGTATTTATTGTGATTATTATTGCAGATTTGATGATTTGATTTTTTTTAAAGGCAAGGAGTTGCGTATTCGTTAGATTAGGGGGTTTGGAGGCGTCGGTTTGGTTTGGAGGCGTCGGTTTGGAGGCGTCGGATTGGAGGTGTCGCTTTGGAGGCGTTGGTTTGGAGGCGTCGGTTTGGAGGCGTCGGTTTGGAGGCGTCGGTTTGGAGATGTCGGTTTGGAGGCGTCGGATTGGAGATGCCTCGGTTTGGAGACGTCTGTTTGGACACCTCGGTTTGGACACCTCGGTTTGGACACCTCGGTTTGGAGACCTCGGTTTGGAGACCTCGGTTTGGAGACCTCGGTTTGGAGGCGTCGGTTTGGAGATGTCGGTTTGGAGACGTCTGTTTGGACACCTCGGTTTGGACACCTCGGTTTGGAGACCTCGGTTTGGACACCTCGGTTTGGAGACGTCGGTTTGGAGGCGTCGGTTTGGAGGCGTCGGTTTGGAGATGTCGGTTTGGAGGCGTCGGATTGGAGATGTCTCGGTTTGGAGACGTCTGTTTGGACACCTCGGTTTGGACACCTCGGTTTGGAGACCTCGGTTTGGACACCTCGGTTTGGAGACGTCGGTTTGGAGACCTCGGTTTGGAGACCTCGGTTTGGAGACGTCGGTTTGGAGACCTCGGTTTGGAGACCTCGGTTTGGAGACCTCGGTTTGGACACCTCGGTTTGGAGACCTCGGTTTGGAGGCGTCGGTTTGGTTTGGAGGCGTCGGTTTGGAGGCGTCGGATTGGAGGCGTCGCTTTGGAGGCGTTGGTTTGGAGGCGTCGGTTTGGAGGCGTCGGTTTGGAGGCGTCGGATTGGAGATGCCTCGGTTTGGAGACGTCTGTTTGGACACCTCGGTTTGGACACCTCGGTTTGGACACCTCGGTTTGGAGACCTCGGTTTGGAGACCTCGGTTTGGAGACGTCGGTTTGGAGGCGTCGGTTTGGAGGCGTCGGTTTGGAGGCGTCGGATTGGAGATGTCTCGGTTTGGAGACGTCTGTTTGGACACCTCGGTTTGGACACCTCGGTTTGGACACCTCGGTTTGGAGACGTCTGTTTGGACACCTCGGTTTGGACACCTCGGTTTGGACACCTCGGTTTGGAGACCTCGGTTTGGAGACCTCGGTTTGGAGGCGTCGGTTTGGAGATGTCGGTTTGGAGACGTCTGTTTGGACACCTCGGTTTGGACACCTCGGTTTGGAGACCTCGGTTTGGACACCTCGGTTTGGAGACGTCGGTTTGGAGGCGTCGGTTTGGAGGCGTCGGTTTGGAGATGTCGGTTTGGAGGCGTCGGATTGGAGATGTCTCGGTTTGGAGACGTCTGTTTGGACACCTCGGTTTGGACACCTCGGTTTGGAGACCTCGGTTTGGACACCTCGGTTTGGAGACGTCGGTTTGGAGACCTCGGTTTGGAGACCTCGGTTTGGAGACGTCGGTTTGGAGACCTCGGTTTGGAGACCTCGGTTTGGAGACCTCGGTTTGGACACCTCGGTTTGGAGACCTCGGTTTGGAGGCGTCGGTTTGGTTTGGAGGCGTCGGTTTGGAGGCGTCGGATTGGAGGCGTCGCTTTGGAGGCGTTGGTTTGGAGGCGTCGGTTTGGAGGCGTCGGTTTGGAGGCGTCGGATTGGAGATGCCTCGGTTTGGAGACGTCTGTTTGGACACCTCGGTTTGGACACCTCGGTTTGGACACCTCGGTTTGGAGACCTCGGTTTGGAGACCTCGGTTTGGAGACGTCGGTTTGGAGGCGTCGGTTTGGAGGCGTCGGTTTGGAGGCGTCGGATTGGAGATGTCTCGGTTTGGAGACGTCTGTTTGGACACCTCGGTTTGGACACCTCGGTTTGGAGACGTCGGTTTGGAGACCTCGGTTTGGAGACCTCGGTTTGGAGACCTCGGTTTGGAGACCTCGGTTTGGACACCTCGGTTTGGAGACCTCGGTTTGGAGACCTCGGTTTGGAGACGTCGGTTTCTCGCTCCGAGCGTCGACTTCTATCACAGCGACGTGACGCTGCCTCGGGAGAAATATGTTAAACCTTGCAAAGTTACAGAGCCGTCTGCTTTCGTCTGTTAAGAACGTTGCCGTCACCGTCGCATTGCATTGTGGGATATTTATGCCGGTGTAGCGTCAAGGTTTCGCATACTGTTCGGCGACATCTTTGCACTACTGTTTTGTTTGTTCGTTAATTAAATTTATTGTTATTATTCTATTCGTTGTATATATCGTGCATTTATCATGTTTCATATTGTATCGCTTACCTGTTTATGTAAATGCCCACAGCATCACCTGACTCTGTCCTCCAGCCACGCCCACCTGCTCATCCCCTGCAGGACACGGTGAACGACGATGCAGGACAAGTAGAATCTCTGCAGCGGAGTTTCTCCTCTTTTCTGGTTCATTCTCTTCCCGCTAAAAAAGATGGCTGCAAGTTGATGCACTTTATTTTGCAGCCTGTATTTTGTTCATGAATGGAGCAACGCCATCGCTGAGCTCTGAGGACCCGGCTGCTGCCTCTAACCGGAGATAAACGTGTGAGAACCTCAAGTCCAGCACCTGAAACAAGCCATAAAAGTGATGAATGCATCTCAGGTGTAACGATGTGTGTGTGTGTGTGTGTGTGTGTGTGTGTGTGCGGCTGAAGCCGAAGGGAAACAGCAGCAGACGTCTCGGAGTTTGTGGCGTTTAACAACTGGCTGTCAGAGAGGATTGATGCCGCCGCCGTGCCATCGGGACGGGACAAGCTGTACAGGAACATCAAGACGTCTCCTGACAGCCGGGGTGTGTGTGTGTGTGTGTCGGCGTGGACTCTCTTCTCTCCGGGCCCTCGGGGGTGTAACGTGTAACGTGTGCAGGAAGCCGTCAGCTGCTGGTATTTAGAGCTCCGCATACCTGAGTGGAGGTTTGCACCCAGCGGATGAGCTCATGATGTCGTAAGGATCGTTTACAGGCCTGTACGGCGGGACCGGGGTCAAAGGTCAACGGGTGTAAACACACTGCACAGAGAGGAGGCTTGTGATGGTTTCAGTCAGAGAAGGAAACCACATTTTAATAAAGTCTGAGGAACAACACTGTACATTTAGACTTCCCAATAAATCACCCCAGAAGACAATTTTAAAAGCATAAATAAAATGACTAAATGTGTCGTTACATCCAGGAAATATGAAGTCATCCGTCTTTTCTTCTTCTTTCTCTCCTTCTCGGTCTCTCAGACACTTATTCTTTAACAAAAGTGAAGATGACGGTGCCATGAAGTGAGAGCCCGAAACTGTCAAACTAAAAATAGAAAGAAATAAACTCTGGGAAGCTCTTCATGTGTAGTTTATTACTCCGATAGAGAGATCGATATATTAATGGATAGATAGATCGGTAGGTAGGTAGGTATATGGATGGGTAGGTAGGTAGGTAGGTACAGTAGGTAGGTGGATAGATGGATGGGTAGGTAGGTAGGTAGTGTAGGGTTTTTAGAACCAAGTTCGTCATTTTTGGACTTGGTACAATGTAAAATGAGAAGTTGTTTGGGTGTACATTACAATGCATGGAATATGATAATTAATAAGGGATATTATTATGAATGGCATGCATATGTAGGTCACTGTTTTTATTAATGATTAATGTATGAATAAAAGGTTAGATACTAGACGCTGCATGTACTGTCGCTTTAAGGAATTGTAGTTCTCTTGTTCGCCTGAGGGGCGGAGCTGGAGAACTGACTTCAAGGATCTACCCAGAGGAAGAGGAAGAAGGGGAGCGCGAAGCCCCCGAGACATTAAGACTAACTTTTTCCATAGAGACTGCCTCTTTTCCTGGCCACCGCCGACCAGCGAGGAACTCCTGACGGACTGGACTGGTAGACTAGGAGGAGCTCGATCGATCGAAAACTTAACCTGTTCTGTCATTTCACTCTTTTGATTAAATATTCTTTATCATAACTTCATCGGACCCTGATCCGTTATTCCCGCATCAGCACCCAAAGTCTAGAACTCTACAGTAGGTAGGTAGGTAGGTAGGTAGGTAGGTAGGTGGATGGGTAGGTAGGTAGGTAGGTATGTATATGGGTAGGTAGGTAGGTAGGTAGGTAGGTAGGTAGGTAGGTAGGTAGGTAGATGGATGGATGGGTAGGTAGGTAGGTAGGTAGATGGATGGATGGATGGGTAGGTAGGTAGGTAGGTAGGTAGATGGATGGATGGATGGATGGGTAGGTAGGTAGGTAGGTAGATGGATGGATGGATGGGTAGGTAGGTAGGTAGGTAGATGGATGGATGGATGGGTAGGTAGGTAGGTAGATGGATGGATGGATGTTGGGACTGAGCTGACTGTCACCTTTCAGTCCTCAAGGCTATAAGGTCTCAAACATTTTTCTTCGTTGTTTTTAGCTCCTAAAAGCTTCTCTGTTCGTAGACGGAACTTTCTCTAATTGTGTCTTTTATTTGTCAAGAAATGTTTTAGAAGCCGTTTTGTATCGATAACCAGGATCTGAAGACAAAACAGCTGCAAGCTAATTATTGCGCATTCTGGGGTCAGCTGTTCTCACTCGTTCAAACTGGACTCGCTAACGTACGGTTCCTGGTTTGTGTTGATCTAACGTGTGTTGAGCTAACGTTAGCGCTCATTCAGGGAAAAGCAAAAAGAGCGCTGAATACAAAATGTTGCAACATTCTCTTTGGCCTTCAGTGAGCCTCTCGGGAGCCAGTACGCTACTTGTTGAAGACACGAAACATGTTTCTGTTTTACAAGTTTCTGGAGTATTTCTCCGTGTTTGTTTTTCTTGTTGCTGCCTCTCTCTCTCTCTCTCTCTCTCTCTCTCAGACCCTCAGCTGCCCTCCCGGCAACTGTAAAGTTTGCTTTTGTTTTCGAAGGGGAGTTTTAGGGCAGCGAGGTTCCCCATGCCAGCTCGTAGCTCTCCGTGCAATGAGCTCACGCCTGATACCATCCATCCCTCTCGGGAATTTATGTCAAAACAGCAATTAAGCGTGTTTCCCTCCCTCCGCTCCGCTGTTGACCGAGACAGAGAAGCATGCGCCTCCCTGCACGGGACCCTGCTGACGCTCCCTCAGATGCTTTCCCTCACTCACTGTGGTGAAGCGCTCGTGTTGCAATGAAGAGCGATGACCTCACGGGACCCTTCAGCCGGCGTCCGTCCATACGTGCAAAAAAAAAAAAGCAGCCGCTTTGTTTCCACCCGGCTGGAAACCCACAACATATAATCATGTGGTGATTTATGGGACTCCAGAGGTTCCGAGCTGTTGGAAGGAAAAACATGTCAGGGTTCTGTTTGACGTTTTTACATCTAGATATCCGCTCAGAAGAATTTAGGACCTCCAGCGACGTGAGAACCGGAGACAAGGTGTGTGTGTGTGTGTGTGTGTGTGTGTGTGTGTGTATGCATGAATCAATGTATTTGTGCATGTCCATCCATGCACAAGTCTACATGTGTCCATGTGTGAACTTCACTGTGCAAACATTGGCAAAAATATGTAGAATCACAGTTTGTAATGAGGGTGAGGGTGAAAGAGGGGTGATGCTGTGGTGACTGGTGTGCGTGTGACTGGTGTGCATGTGACTGGTGTGCATGTGACTGGTGTGCGTGTGACTGGTGATTATTGGAAGCAGCCGATGCTGATTGGCTGACAGCTGGCACGACTTCATCGCTCTGCCAGAACCAACGAAACGCCTCATTGAGTCCAGAAAACCTTTTCCTTTAATGCATGATTAAATCAGAGAAGAGTCACTCGGCTGCTAGAGAGCAGTCGACTGCATCAAGGGCCCCTGGGCCCAGACACATGACGGGCCCCTGGGCGTCATTTTGCATCCGTTTGTTGTCGTTTTGTGTCTCTTTTTAGTCATTTTGCACACTGCAAAAAAGGAATTTCAAGAAAGTAAAAAAAGCCTTGTATCAAGAAAATAAGTCTTATTTTTTTACCCAAAAAGAATAATAATCTTGTCAAGCATGTTTTGATTAGAACAATTATCTCATTTTAAGAAAGTATGCCTTACTTTTTCTTGATAAGATATACCAGCTAATTTTGAGCTAAAATGAACCAGAAACAGAGTATAAAAATGTTTTACAATAAAACCCAGTGCAATGACAAGATTATTTGCCTTATTTTAAGAGTAAGACCATTTGCACAACTTCTCAATTTAAGAATGCCATGAAACAAGGACAATTAAAGTTTTTTTTAAATTATTATTATTATTTTCATTGCAGGGCAGAACCTGCTGCTTCATATCTAACATATTAAGATGACAGCAGACTGGTGTATACAACACACAACATAATACAAATAACCATGCTGAATGAAAACTGCATGGCATTGCTTGTTTTAGAAGAATTCGGGTTAATTTAAGATTTTCTGTCAGGTTTAAAGTCTCATTTTAGTCTTTCAGAGCCAAGAATTTTGGGCTTATTTTAAGAAATCTTGTCAAGCAAAAAAAGCTCACCCCATTGGCAGATTTTTTTGCTTGATATAGGATGATTTGATCGAATATAATAATTTTTTGCTTCTTTCTAGAAGGGCTGTTTTTGCAGTGCATCCGTTTGTAGTCGTTTTGTGTCTCTTTTTAGTAACTTCGACCAGAAACCTGGACCAGGGCCCATCTAACCTGTTGGGCCCTGGGTCAGTGTTTAAACTGCATGTGCACGTGCTGCTGTGAGGCTAAAATGAAGACGTTTCCTCTCATCTACAAAGGCTGGAGTCCCTTTTCAACAACTTCTCCTCATCCACACACATCCAGCTGACACACACACACACACACACACACACACACACACACACACACACACACACACACACACACACACACACACACACCACACACACACACACACACCACACACACCGCGCACTAATACACACCGGGTGTAAAGTAGCTGGCATTGAGAGTACATGACGGGATGAGCGCTGTACCTACGTACAGTTCAGGCAACACGAGGACACGCCCACACAGGAACACACGGTTCAGGCTGCAGCTCAGAGGAACCGCATGCTTTTGTGTTCGAGTCCCTTTCATGTGTGCGTCGGTGAAGGTGGGTGGCAGGGCACACGAGGCTGACCTTCGCTGGCATTAAACTAAACGGATTAGGTCTGACTTTCATCTGGGCTTTGTCCTCAGCGACGCTTTGAAGATCCTTTCTCCTGCTCAGGGGAACCCGGTGGTTCCTCGGGGAACCCCTTCAGACGGGGATCTCAAGTCTTGAGGCTCTCTGCTGCAGATCCAGATGAGCACTGTGCGGATCTGGGTGTATCTACTGGCTTGAATATGATATTTTTATCATAAACATTGGATGAAATTATCTTCACATACAAAACTCATTTGTACAAATTTACTTTTTAGCTCACTGACCTTCGTCAGATGAGACAGAGTTGATTAGTGTGGACAGAACCAGACCCAGATCCATACAGAACCAGATCCAGATCCATACAGAACCAGACCCAGATCCATAAAGAACCAGATCCAGATCCATACAGAACCAGATCCAGATC
The DNA here is from genome assembly GCA_038501785.1 of Myoxocephalus aenaeus. Lineage (NCBI taxonomy): Eukaryota > Metazoa > Chordata > Actinopteri > Perciformes > Cottidae > Myoxocephalus > Myoxocephalus aenaeus. Next base: position 164,151 of record JBAMJR010000010.1, read on the forward strand.
CATAAAGAACCAGATCCAGATCCATACAGAACCAGATCCAGATCCATACAGAACCAGATCCAGATCCATGAAGACCCAGACCCAGATCCATAAAAAACCAGACCCAGATCCATGAAGACCCAGACCCAGATCCATAAAGAACCAGACCCAGATCCATGAAGACCCAGACCCAGGATGGGATGTGTTGCAGTGGGACAGACACAAGAGGGGAGGCCGTGACCTTTGAGGAAAACCCAGGTCCCCCTGCACAACGTGAAGGCTTCAAAAGGACAGCGACCCCATGTCCCTCTGTGGGGACCGACACGTTGTTGAGTCTGTCTGGTGTCGTGCAGCTCAGAGAATTCATGATGGAGGGATGAAGGGATGAAGGGATGAAGTGTTTCAGTTCTTCAGATCACTGCACGTGTTCCTGTGGCCATTTTGATCGTTACACAACATTTTATTACCCAGAGAGAGAGAGAGAGAGCGAGAGCGAGAGAGAGGGAGAGAGAGAGAGAGAGAGAGACACACACACACACACACACACACACACACACACACACACACACACACACACACACACACACACACACACACACACACACACACACACAGAGAATGAACTTACATTTTACAGTGAAAACTAAAGTCAACACTTCAGGGTGAGAATTTTGTATTAACGCCATCAATAGCAAATCTATAAAAATACTATTAAAAATGTATAATTACATATGATTACATATCATGTGATGTACTTCCAACACCTGTCTCAGGACACGTGTGTATAAGGGAAGTAAAGGTGTTGGATGTGTGATTCCACTCAAAAGCTTTATTTGCAATATGCTGTGTTGGCTTTTGCTTTAGTCTCAGGGGTTCAACAGCATGACCTCAGAGACAGAGCTTGGCAGGCATGTGAAACAGCAGTGTGTGTGTGTGTGTGTGTGTGTGTGTGTGTGTGTGTGTGTGTTTCCCCTCTTATTACCTGGTCATGGGTGGCCTTTATATGCATGACCTCCGGCCCCCTCACATAAGCTCCCCTGTGCGCTCAGGCCTTTCATTACAGATCCAGACCCTTCGGTACGCCAACATGTCTGTGTGTTTTATTCTGCGGCCCAAGAAGTGACTCGGTTCTGGCTCTCAGGTGATGCAACACCTGAAAGCCATTTTGGAGGTCCAATGCTCTTTGTGCTGTGTGGCCGCGTGCAGATTTTTGAGTTTTACAATGAAAAACTTCTCCTATGAACATGAGCTCTGGGTACTGCTGCCTTAAGCTGCTGCTAGAAACGTTCATTATGTGTTGGTTCTGGCGCCCCCTGTGGACTAAAGAGGTAGTGTTGGTTCTGGCGCCCCCTGTGGACTAAAGAGGTAGTGTTGGTTCTGGCGCCCCTGTGGACTAAAGAGGTAGTGTTGGTTTTGGCGCCCCCTGTGGACTAAAGAGGTAGTGTTGGTTCTGGCGCCCCCTGTGGACTAAAGAGGTAGTGTTGGTTCTGGCGCCCCCTGTGGACTAAAGAGGTAGTGTCTCTGAGCACCAGAGTCCCTTTAGAAAACCTCTCATTCTACTGACAGTCTGCTCCTCTCAGTCCTGGTTCTGGTTTTCCCGTTGCCTACATTCCCTCCGGTGGGTCGGTGGACCGGTCTCTGCTGGATCTGGGTCTGTCCATGGTGGACTGGTCTCTGCTGGATCTGGGTCTGTTGAAGGAGGTTCTGGTGAACCTGTATGATGTCATCTGGTTTCACCAGAATTCAACCAGGTGGCTCCGATGAGGAACTTTAAGAAGAACTCTCTAGAAACAGACCATCTTCTCTCTGGTGGTCTGGTTACTGATGGAGGTCTATAGAGGACCAGGACTACATGAGGTATATAGAGGACCAGGACTACACTGAGGTCTATAGAGGACCAGGACTACATGAGGACTATAGAGGACCAGGACTACACTGAAGTCTATAGAGGACCAGGACTACACTGAGGGCTATAGAGGACCAGGACTACATGAGGACTATAGAGGACCAGGACTACACTGAAGTCTATAGAGGACCAGGACTACACTGAGGGCTATAGAGGACCAGGACTACACTGAGGTCTATAGAGGACCAGGACTAGATGAGGTCTATAGAGGACCAGGACTACACTGAGGTCTATAGAGGACCAGGACTACATGAGGACTATAGAGGACCAGGACTACACTGAGGTCTATAGAGGACCAGGACTACATGAGGTATATAGAGGACCAGGACTACACTGAAGTCTATAGAGGACCAGGACTACATGAGGTATATAGAGGACCAGGACTACACTGAGGTCTATAGAGGACCAGGACTACATGAGGACTATAGAGGACCAGGACTACACTGAAGTCTATAGAGGACCAGGACTACACTGAGGTCTATAGAGGACCAGGACTACACTGAAGTCTATAGAGGACCAGGACTACACTGAGGTCTATAGAGGACCAGGACTAGATGAGGTCTATAGAGGACCAGGACTACACTGAGGTCTATAGAGGACCAGGACTACATGAGGACTATAGAGGACCAGGACTACACTGAGGTCTATAGAGGACCAGGACTACACTGAGGTCTATAGAGGACCAGGACTACACTGAGGTCTATAGAGGACCAGGACTACATGAGGGCTATAGAGGACCAGGACTAGATGAGGTCTATAGAGGACCAGGACTACATGAGGTCTATAGAGGACCAGGACTACACTGAGGTCTATAGAGGACCAGGACTACACTGAGGTCTATAGAGGACCAGGACTAGATGAGGTCTATAGAGGACCAGGACTACACTGTGGTCTATAGAGGACCAGGACTACACTGAGGTCTATAGAGGACGAGGACTACACTGAGACTGGTTCATCAGCAGGTAAAAGTTCCTCACAGTAACTTTAACAAATGGAAAGTAGGGTTGTGTTGTTGAGGGAAATATCAATGCTCCAGCAAACAACAACGTTTTACACAACAGTGTGTGTTATTGAGTTTAGAATCACACTCCGGGAAGTGAGTCGAATTTATTGTCTGGATTTGTTCCCATGATCCTCTGCCAGGATTCCATCGACGCTCCAATCCGACGAGCTGTCGTAGCCTAAAGGTTCTTTTGTTCAAGCATCACGCATCTCACTGGATAGAACCTCATGTTTATATATGAAGAAGAAAACGCATCATGTGACCTCCACTTATAACATTACCTTTTGGACACTAAATTTCCCCTCGGGATTAATAAAGTATATATTCATTCATTATTCATTCATTCATTCAAACCCACCTATTTTTAGGTCCTTTCCTCGAAAATGTCATACCCAAACTAAAAAGGGTGTATCTCGGCAACCACTAGGGCTATTTGAATAATGTTGGTGTTATAGTAAAAGTTACACATGTGAGATTGTGTTCAGATTTGTAAACATCAGTCTATATGTTACTGGTTAAGAGTAAATGAAGATGACACAGAAAAAAAATCACTTTCAGGATGATTATTTCTTTGAAATGATGCAGCTGTAAGGTCCAACTCTAACCCAAATCATAACACAATATGTGAACATTCTCTAACCCAAATCATAACACAATATGTGAACATTCTCTAACCCAAATCATAACACAATATGTGAACATTCTCTAACCCAAATCATAACACAATATGTGAACATTCAATATGTGAACATTCTCTAACCCAAATCATAACACAATATGTGAACATTCTCTCTGCAAAGGTTGACTTTGATAAAGTGAAGCAGAACAAAGTTAGAGAGGGTTTAGAACAGAGAACATTCAGGAGAGGTCTCCAACATTTGCATTGGGGCACATTTCACTTGTATATTACTTATGGTGTTCAATACATCCAAATACAGCGGTTTGGGGCTTTTTTCTTTCTTTCATAAAACAAGCTATGATTTACAGTTTTATATAACAATCGCTCGGTCTTAAAACATGCATTATCTATATTGACCACCTGGGGGCGACTCCTCTAGTTGTTGTCTTTAGAAGAGTCAAACAGACCATAAAGCAGGGGATGCTTTAGGGCGGGGCTACGAGGTGATTGACAGGTCGACACCAGAGACGTATACGGCGTCTCTACATCACTCCTCCTCAGTCCATATATGGTCACTTCCTGTTTATTGATTGTGAAAACAACATGTCGACGGCTGTAATCCAAACACCGAACTCGAGGCTTCAAAACACCCTCAAACCGATGAGTGACGACACAATGACCACGTCCACTTCTCATATTCAGTCTCTGGTTCCAGCTCCAATGTTTAAAATGCTCAATAAATCTCAGTAAATCCCTCAAATCTGATTAATATAATCACTCTAAGTGGCTCTAAGAGGCTTTGGCCCAATGCGATTCCTCTCTGACTAACTGAACAATAGAAGGAAAACTAATGTTCATGCATGTCACTGATTCATGATGGAGGAGAATCCAGCATGCTGACCCACTTTCTGCTTCCCTATTGGCTCACAGCCCAGAGTTCACCAGCTGTCGTTCACCAGCCTGTTTGATGGGATGCGACTCAGATTATCAGCATGTTCATCCCTCTGTTTGTGTGTTTGTGTCCAACATGTCCAGCCCACTAACACTGTGGCCCATCATGTTTCATTATCACAGTCAGGATGTACAGAACGTATTAAGAAGAAGCTCGATGGTTTAATCTTTGTTTATGATGAAAGATGGATTTATAAGACAAAGGAAGGACCTGGTTTCCTTGTTTAAAGCTAAAAGACACTTTTGAGCTGAATTTAACCAGGAACATTGGTGAAGTTTAGTCCACATTTCATAAAAACCTAGCTGTTGGGTGACGTATATTCAAGGTTCTCTACCCGCGGCTGTATTACTTCACAGGCCCGACAGGGCACAGGCCTTCAACCTCAAAATGTCACTCAAAGAGACATGTGTGAACCAAAAGAGACTAAAATAGACCACAAAGAGACCGACACAACTACATAGAGATGCACAACATGTGCAAAGACAAAAATAAACTCACCATGACCAGAAAATGGCCAAAATAATTAGAAAGAGACACTACATGTATACAAAGACACATACAACAACTACATTGAGATGCAAAACAGCTTCAACGAGTCAAAGAGACTCAAAATAACCAAGAAATTAGTAAAATAACCACAAAGAGACACAACGCAACTACAAAGAGACACAAAACAACTACAAAGAGACACAACACAACTACAAAGAGACTCAAAACAACTACAAAGAGACACAAAACAACTACAAAGATACACAAAGCAACTACAAAGAGACACAAAACAACTACAAAGAGACACTAAACAACTACAAAGAGACACAACACAACTACAAAGAGACACAAAACAACTACAAAGAGACACAAAACAACTACAAAGATACACAAAGCAACTACAAAGAGACACAAAACAACTACAAAGAGACACTAAACAACTACAAAGAGACACAATGCAACTACAAAGAGACACAATGCAACTACAAAGAGACACAAAGCAACTACAAAGAGACACAACAACACAGCCACCTCCCTGACCACGTCAAATATATAAATGACATGTTTTATCTATTTATTAATCTCCCCCAGGGGATCATGTGTTGGGTTGTGGTGAGTGTGCATCTGTGTGTGTGTGTCTGTCCACGCTAATAATGATGAATTAAATAATTAATACTCACCAGCCTCATGTGTTTTCTGCTCATTCATGACTATAAAGACTTTGCGGTGATTCACACATCTTTGAAAACAATATTTTATTGACTGTTTTTAATCAATGTAGTTCTGTTGGCCAGCTCACATTTTTATTGCTTTTTTGTCTTTGTTTTGATATGTTTAAAAAAGGGACATTTGGGACCAGATCTCCTGTAACTTCCTTCACAAATACGTCCAAGCAGCTTTAAACACAAACACGTGTTTTTTAGTTTACGGGCAGCCGGAGCTCATATTTACAGGATCTGGTATGTTTACGAGTATTTAAGCCGTGTACTTCCACACTGTTTACATGTTCATGATGAGAGCATGCGTCTGCGAAACTATGACCTCATCAGAATGAAACACAAGGAGCTGAACATGACGGTGAAACATATTCACCGGTATTATACTATTATATTATTTTGCCAACAAATAATCTACAAAAAACAAAGTTTATCGCTCTCTCTCTCTAGCCAACAGTTGTATTAACATATGTATGTAGTCAACAACTGACTGTCACATTAAATAAAGTTCAATTAAATAACATCTAAAACAATATTTATTATTATAGATTTCCAATTTAACTGGAATAATTATAAATAATACATACTCTAATAATACATAAAGTATATTCTCTTATGTCAAGTAAAATAAAGGCTGGATTTAAAAAAGGAAACTTTTTAAAAATGTGACTATATAAATTAAATGAATAAATTAGATAAAGTCCTTAATTTTAGAAAAATTCATTTAACTGAATTTACATGCAGCTTCAAATTCAGTTTATTCAGGCGTCAAGTGATGTCAATCAAAAGAGCAAAGATATTATATTATTGTCATCTAAAAAGATAAATGTGTGTTCAGGGACTTTACCTGATTATTAAACCACTTTACCTGGTTATTAAACCACTTTACCTGATTATTAAACCACTTTACCTGATTATTAAACCACTTTACCTGATTATTAAACCACTTTACCTGGTTATTAAACCACTTTACCTGATTATTAAACCACTTTACCTGATTATTAAACCACTTTACCTGATTATTAAACCACTTTACCTGGTTATTAAACCACTTTACCTGGTTATTAAACCACTTTACCTGGTTATTAAACCACTTTACCTGGTTATTAAACCACTTTACCTGATTATTAAACCACTTGTTTCAGCTAATTTCTCCTCTCTGTTAACATCATTGTTGGTCAGTTTATTAATGTGTTAGGGTTCTGATCATATTCATTCATGTGTTAGGGTTCTGATCATATTCATTCATGTGTTAGGGTTCTGATCATATTCATTCATGTGTTAGGGTTCTGATCATATTCATTCATGTGTTAGGGTTCTGATCATATTCATTCATGTGTTAGGGTTCTGATCACAAAAATCTAAATTCAGTGGTGGAAAGTAACTAAATACATTTACACTCAAGTACAGCTTTGAGAATTTCCGTTTTCTACATTATACTTGTACTCCAATAATCCAAATTATAATCAACGAACACATTATGTGTCAGTATAGATTAAGACTACACAAATTCACAAATGAACCCCGCTGCACTTTGGGTAATGAAGTATTTTCGCCAGCAGATGGCACCACAGAGCTATTTGATGAAATTCAGGGCCCAGTCAAAGATTGCCTATTGTGTGACAGATGAGCCACTCTGCAGAATAAAGGAGTCGGCAGTGTGAGGGAAAGATTTAACAGTATCTCACAGATTAATTTCAACTTGTGTAAGTAGATATCATGTAAATGTTCTTTAATAGTATGTTTCACACTGATCACACACAACAATAATGTAATATACAGGTTATTAACTGTTTGTTGTGCGTTAGTTGTGGCTCAAACAGAACTCACTGATCGGTCTCTAAAAGGGAACATTTGAGCATAAAGTCAACTCTTTATTTTGAGTTAAGATTTAAATATTGTATTCATGTAGTATGTTGCCAAACAATCTTTCATAATGTTTACATTGGTTGCCATTTTGTTGTTGCATTTTTCTCCCCACTCTCGCTCGCCCGGTTCCTATAAAGCCGTCAGAGTGAGACCTCCCTCCCCGCAGCTGTAGCTCCGCCCCCTCCCCTGGTGTGAGGGACGTTTGTTTTCGGTGCGTTGAGAAAAAATAGAATTATTATAATGTAATAAATAATAATGATATATAATGATTATAATATATTATAATTACAATGTAATTTATAATAATTATGATTTAATATATAATAATAATGATATATTATGATAATAAACAATTATTATTGTTGTTGTTTTTGTAGTTTGTGTGTGTTCTGTTGGCAAACATCGATATTCAGAGTGTAGTTTATAGTATTAAAGGTCACGGGTTTAAAAAGGTCACATATGTTGGTTATAAGGAGTCATCTGGGTTTTCATTTATTGATTTAATATCTTTAAAAAATCCCTAAAATGTGTGTAATCAAAAGAAATGTTGAGACTTGCTGCAGTGTGTTTTATTAAATAAAATAAAACCATTTTATGTCTGTTAACTAGAGACTTAAAGGGCACATTCATCTAAATTAGCCCCCCGAATATGAGAATATGTTTATACTTTTGTGCTATGTAAAGTTATCATGTTCATGGAGAGTGTCCGTCCTGAAACCACAAGGTAGCGGTTCATCCTGTTCTCATAGTTTCATGTTGAAGTGTCCTTGATAAGACACTGAAGCCCCAGAGCTCCACAGCAGCTCACTGCTTCGTAATTGGGTAAAATGCAGAGAATAATTTCCCCACTGTGGGATTAATAAAGGATTATTTAATCCCACCTGTAATACCTCCGCGCCCCACTAGAGGGTCACGCCCCACAGTTTGAGAACCACTGCTCTAAGCACAAGAATGGAATTATTTTTCCAGCAGATAAACCTGAACACACCTTGAGTGTAACAGCGACTATAACCACACAACTATATGAATTACATTCTAATTAACTTGAAGATAAACTTGTTTTCTACACGTAGATCTTAAACTCTTGAACATAAACAGGACCCATTGACATCGGATGAGAAATGTAACTCATAATAAGTCGCTCTACGTAGTTTAAAACTATGCCTGTGTTGAGCAACCAGGTTCAACTTTATTTAGATATTAACTTTATTGAAGTGCCGCTAACAACGTTATGATTTAGGTCGTTTTGAAAGAAAAAACGAACAAAAATACAGTCTTTACAAATTTGGCCTTCTTTAATAGTCGTAGATAATCAGCTGCAATAATGTTTTTCACTTTTGCATGGCATCTGCAGAATGCCCACTAACAGACAAATGTTATGCCCAAATGTTATGATTGTATTTGTGTAATACAAGTGGGATAATATCTCCACTCGTCCTCTCCTTATAGGACGACTATTGTACTATTGCCACTATCAGGAGTGTGCCTCCTCTTCTATTGACCTTTCTTCCACTTTTGGAAAACAACTTCCACTGACATTTTATCAAACAACTTTCTCTTTATTGATGAGACTAAGGTTTAAATATCTTAATTTCTTGGGTTCTTGGGCTCTTCCAGTATTTATCAGTGGCGGCCGGCCAATAGAGGGCAACGGGGCTTGGCCCCACCCACCTTGAGCCACCAAAAATAAAAATAATGTTATAAAATATTTATAATATTATTAATTATACAAAATATAATAATATTAATAAATTATACACATTGTCAACATTTGTGTTTTTGCGCTATGGAATATACCCAGTAATATTTGTAAAATAGGATATCTCTGCCAAATATCTGCTTTTCCTGCTTGTACCCTCTGCTCATGCACGTCCTCTCTGCTCCAGTGCACGTCTCTAATGCTCGTGCACGTCTCTAATGCTCGTGCACGTCTCTAATGCTCGTGCACATCGAGGGGCTCAAGCGGTTCTGCCCAAGGAAGATGGGTCTAATACGCAGTTTAGCCAATCACTGATTAAAGAAATACATGAATGACATACAATTCATCCAATCAGCGCCCTAAAAAAGACTTCCTGGAGGGCTATTCTCATCACGCCCAAGGCTCCTCCAACACCCGTTTGAGAGAAGACCTTTGGCTGAGAAACTACAGGTAAAACACCTGAACGACCGAAAAGCAATGCAGATTTCGGTGCTTCCTTTCTGTGCCTGAGCTGATTTAAATACTTCTTTTACACTACTGTGTAATGTTGCACAATATTAAAAAGGTAGCGCGGTACCCGTACGTTAAAAACTATATGATCTTGCATATTTTTAGTATCGATACTTTATTAAAAATAGCGCGGATCAGAGCGCACTCCCTGCTCCCTCTCTCTCTCTCATACAGAGACATGCGTAAGGGGGCGGGGCTTAAGGGGGCGGGGCTGCAGCGTACACAGCAGCAGTGTTCGGTCAGAGTGATCGCTGGGGAGACGTGCACGAGCCGTGTTGGAACAAAGCTCTCCATTTGATATTAATGATGATATGATGATATGAAGATATGATGACGTGTAGTCCAGTAAAGCAGCAGTTTGTAGTGGAGTGGAGTTCTGTTGCACACGGTCCCAATCTGATGCTTGTGTCTGTTCTTTATATATATATATATATATATATATATTGTTTATAGTTTGAAGTTAAAAAGTTTTAAGCTGTAGTTTGAATTCAAGTGTTTTGTATTTATTTATTTATATTTAAAGTATACTTTAAATAGTTAATATATTGTTCAATTTGAAGAAAATAATCTGCTTTGGCAATAAAAAAGTACAGTTCAGGCACCGGTATCGTTTTAAAAGAATCGTTTTAGCACCGGTATCGGAAAAAAAATGATGCCCATCCCTACTTATCACATACTGAATTGTATTAATAACATGTCCTTATTATGTCAAAGTGTTGGAATAAATGTTAAATATTTAACTGCAAAGTAGTAATGCGTGATACCTTTTTTTGCATTGAATCATACTGGGATTAAACGGCCCCACCAAAAAAAATTGCCATCAGCCGCCACTGAGCTAGAAGCTAGGACCTTGAAGCTCAGGCTGAAGCGGAGGACACTTCGTCGCGGGTGGGGGGGGGGGGGGGGGGGGGGTAGCAGTAGTGTGTAGCATGCCGTGAACTTACATTTACGTTGAGATCGGTCGACCAATGACAGTTCTCTCTACAGTCAGAGCTTGCGCAAGAAAGTGGAACTTGAGGGAGATACCATTTCCAAAACTTGTAAGGGGGTAATAACTATTTTCCCCGACGTAGCAAAATCCCGGACGTTTTTGGAATCCCTGCCGGACGCTTTTTTTAGGTCTCGAAAAGAGGACATGTCCGGGAAAAAGAGGACGTCTGGTCACCCTAGGTTAACATTACATGTCACTCAGTCTGTTACAATTATAAGTCACGATAAACTGTTCATGAAATCACTTTCTGTTGTCAACTACTGATGGTTCTACACATATTTGGCGCAGTTGCTGCGGCAGTGAAGGTGCTCTGAGGTGTGAGAGAGGAAGGGGGGACTTATATGATCATACAACCGGGACTGCCCTAGCTGCAGTGCACACCAACAACCACCAGGTGGCCCATGTGAGCAGTCAAGATGGCGCTCTGTTGTTCTCCGGCTGCCACACTTCGACATGACTCTAAAGCTGCGCAGCTGAAGCCTAAATAGAAAAGCAAGAGAGAGATTGGCCTTGAATAGCCTCCATACCTCCAACACTGCAAGACTAAATTAATCTGAAGCCAATACTGCAATTGTTGTGCCTATCCTACAACACTTCCCACTACCACCACCAGAACCACAACAACTCAAATTACCAGGACACACACTGGAACACTGCCATGAAATTTGGTCTTCAGACAAGACTGCAATTGTTGTGATTATTCCAAAACTATTCACCCCTATCACCACCACAACAACCACGACTACTAAAACTACCAGGACACATGCAGGTAACTTCTGTAATGGACGGCTCAATGGGCAATGCCCCAACCCAGATGACACATTATCTTTACAGTTGTGCTGATGAAAGAGCCTTCATCCAACGCTGCCAACTAATTTATTCTTCAAATACTGAAATTGCATCGACTATCCAAAACATCTACCACAAACAACCCCAAAACAACCAGCACTACCCACTCTGAAAAACATGTGAACTCCTGTATTGGAAAGATCAACGGACACTATGCCAACCCTGTGACCCAACATTACCTTACAACTTTGCCAATCAGGAAATTGGGTGTGTACGTTGTTTTTATTGCGGAATTTATAATTACTATGTAATTAGAGGTGATTCACATGCTGTTCCTCATTTACAAAAGGAAGCTAGACTGGTTTTGTGCATGTATTGATACTTCTCAATCGTTTCTGTATTGGACATACCGTACATCATCATGCCACGATGTTTTTTTAAATATATTTGTTCATCTCAGGGAATCTATTAGCGACTGGCCAGGAACTACGGGTGAAAACCACACATTGGACTGATTATACCAGAAAGATAACTTATTGATTGTGTGTTTAAACGGAGTGTTTTTGATTTCCACTATTTAGTTGAATGCAGAAAACACAGATGTAGACTTGGCTGAATTAATGGCTGTAACTCTCAGTTTATGTAAACCTATTGGTTTTCTTTATTATTTGTTGTGGCCAGAGCTGTAATTTAAGATTATAAATATATTGAGTATTATGAGACTGGATTTACTTGAAGAATTGGTTATCTAATCTCTCACCTTAAGCTTACTTGGACGTACTACAGTAAATGTCACACTGACTAATAATTGTGCTTTTCATTGTTATATGTGAATATGTATTTGGATGCAGTGCTCTACAGCGATTTCAAGTTAACTTCCATTATGTAGCAACCCTGGGTCAGGAAAGCTACGAGACGTTATCTTGCTTAGTGTGTCCTTTATTGGGGGACAATACACAGGCTACTGTTGACCGTAGCCTACGCCAAAAGAACAGTCAACACCATTTACCACATCTACCACAAACAACCCCAAAACAACCAGCACTACCCTCTCTAAAAAACATGTGCACTCCTGTATTGGAAAGATCAACGGACACTATGCCAACCCTGTGACCCAACATTACCTTACAACTTTGCCAATCAGGAAATTGGGTGTGCACGTTGTTTTTATTGCGGAATTTATAATTACTATGTAATTAGAGGTGATTCACATGCTGTTCCTCATTTACAAAAGGAAGCTAGACTGGTTTTGTGCATGTATTGATACTTCTCAATCGTTTCTGTATTGGACATACCGTACATCATCATGTCACAATGTTTTTTTAAATATATTTGTTCATCTCAGGGAATCTATTAGCGACTGGCCAGGAACTACGGGTGAAAACCACACATTGGACTGATTATACCAGAAAGATAACTTATTGATTGTGTGTTTAAACGGAGTGTTTTTGATTTCCACTATTTAGTTGAATGCAGAAAACACAGATGTAGACTTGGCTGAATTAATGGCTGTAACTCTCAGTTTATGTAAACCTATTGGTTTTCTTTACTATTTGCTGTGGCCAGAACTGTAATTGTGTCCGGTTGTGATTTAAGGAGAGGACCCAAATTCCAGAGCAACAGTTCAAAGTAAACTCATTCTCAAAACAAAACTCAGGTCAGGCTTCTGAAAACAGGCTGAGGAACAAACAAAAAACAGGAATCCAAAAACAGGGACAGCTAACAGGACAGCTAACAGGGACAAACAGTACAATCCGACAAGGGGACAGGAGACAAACAGGGTTTAAATACAAGAGGAAGGTAACGAGGCACAGGTGGAAAATAATGAGGGCACCACAGGTGAAGGGAATACACAATCAGGAAACAGGGCAGACAGACAATCGCGGACAATCACAGGGGAGGAAGTGCAGGAACACAGAGGACACACAAGACAAGGACTTGACAATAAAACAAGACAGCAAACACACCAACATCATAACAAATTTAAGATTATAAATATATTGAGTATTATGAGACTGGATTTACTTAAATAATTAGTTATCTAATCTCTCACCTTAAGCTTCCTTGGACTTACTACAGTAAATGTCACACTGACTAATAATTGTGCTTTTCATTGTTATATGTGAATATGTATTTGGATGCAGTGCTCTACAGCGATTTCAAGTTAACTTCCATTATGTAGCAACCCTGGGTCAGGAAAGCTACGGGACGTTATCTTGCTTAGTGTGTCCTTTATTGGGGGACAATACACAGGCTACTGTCGACCGTAGCCTACGCCAAAAGAACAGTCAACACCATTAAAGCTTCTCTTAACGTGCTTCACCCTCTGCTTGCGGTCATAGACCAACTCTCAACAGGCTAGTAACACAAACAAAAAACAGGTTAACTAGGGTGACCAGATTTGAGTTTGTGAAAAAGAGGACACTTCGTTCCAGGGGGGAGGAGGAGGAGGACACTTCGTCGCGGGGGGTGGGGGGGGTAGCAGTAGTGTGTAGCATGCCGTGAACTTTACATTTACGTTGAGATCGGTCGACCAATGACAGTTCTCTCTACAGTCAGAGCTTGCGCAAGAAGGTGGAACGTGAGGGAGATACCATTTCCAAAACTTGTAAGGGGGTAATAACTATTTTCCCGGACGTAGCAAAATCCCGGACGTTTTTGGGATCCCTGCCGGACGCTTTTTTTAGGTCTCCAAAAGAGGACATGTCCGGGAAAAAGAGGACGTCTGGTCACCCTAGGTTAACATTACATGTCACTCAGTCTGTTACAATTATAAGTCACGATAAACTGTTCATGAAATCACTTTCTGTTGTCAACTACTGATGGTTCTACACATATTTGGCGCAGTTGCTGCGGCAGTGAAGGTGCTCTGAGGTGTGAGAGAGGAAGGGGGGACTTATATGTTCATACAACCGGGACTGCCCTAGCTGCAGTGCACACCAACAACCACCAGGTGGCCCATGTGAGCAGTCAAGATGGCGCTCTGTTGTTCTCCGGCTGCCACACTGCGACATGACTCCAAAGCTGCGCAGCTGAAGCCTAAATAGAAAAGCAAGAGAGAGATTGGCCTTGAATAGCCTCCATACCTCCAACACTGCAAGACTAAATTAATCTGAAGCCAATACTGCAATTGTTGTGCCTATCCTACAACACTTCCCACTACCACCACCAGAACCACAACAACTCAAATTACCAGGACACACACTGGAACACTGCCATGAAATTTGGTCTTCAGACAAGACTGCAATTGTTGTGATTATTCCAAAACTATTCACCCCTATCACCACCACAACAACCACGACTACTAAAACTACCAGGACACATGCTGGTAACTTCTGTAATGGACGGCTCAATGGGCAATGCCCCAACCCAGATGACACATTATCTTTACAGTTGTGCTGATGAAAGAGCTTTCATCCAACGCTGCCAACTAATTTAGTCTTCAAATACTGAAATTGCATCGACTATCCAAAACATCTACCACAAACAACCCCAAAACAACCAGCACTACCCTCTCTGAAAAACATGTGAACTCCTGTATTGGAAAGATCAACGGACACTATGCCAACCCTGTGACCCAACATTACCTTACAACTTTGCCATTCAGGAAATTGGGTGTGTACGTTGTTTTTGTTGCGGAATTTATAATTACTATGTAATTAGAGGTGATTCACATGCTGTTCCTCATTTACAAAAGGAAGCTAGACTGGTTTTGTGCATGTATTGATACTTCTCAATCGTTTCTGTATTGGACATACCGTACATCATCATGTCACGATGTTATTTTAAATATATTTGTTCATCTCAGGGAATCTATTAGCGACTGGCCAGGAACTACGGGTGAAAACCACACATTGGACTGATTATACCAGAAAGATAACTTATTGATTGTGTGTTTAAACGGAGTGTTTTTGATTTCCACTATTTAGTTGAATGCAGAAAACACAGATGTAGACTTGGCTGAATTAATGGCTGTAACTCTCAGTTTATGTAAACCTATTGGTTTTCTTTACTATTTGCTGTGGCCAGAACTGTAATTGTGTCCGGTTGTGATTTAAGGAGAGGACCCAAATTCCAGAGCAACAGTTCAAAGTAAACTCATTCTCAAAACAAAACTCAGGTCAGGCTTCTGAAAACAGGCTGAGGAACAAACAAAAAACAGGAATCCAAAAACAGGGACAGCTAACAGGACAGCTAACAGGGACAAACAGTACAATCCGACAAGGGGACAGGAGACAAACAGGGTTTAAATACAAGAGGAAGGTAACGAGGCACAGGTGGAAAATAATGAGGGCAGCACAGGTGAAGGGAATACACAATCAGGAAACAGGGCAGACAGACAATCACGGACAATCACAGGGGAGGAAGTGCAGGAACACAGAGGACACACAAGACAAGGACTTGACAATAAAACAAGACAGCAAACACACCAACATCATAACAAATTTAAGATTATAAATATATTGAGTATTATGAGACTGGATTTACTTAAATAATTAGTTATCTAATCTCTCACCTTAAGGTTCCTTGGACGTACTACAGTAAATGTCACACTGACTAATAATTGTGCTTTTCATTGTTATATGTGAATATGTATTTGGATGCAGTGCTCTACAGCGATTTCAAGTTAACTTCCATTATGTAGCAACCCTGGGTCAGGAAAGCTACGGGACGTTATCTTGCTTAGTGTGTCCTTTATTGGGGGACAATACACAGGCTACTGTCGACCGTAGCCTACGCCAAAAGAACAGTCAACACCATTTACCACATCTACCACAAACAACCCCAAAACAACCAGCACTACCCTCTCTGAAAAACATGTGAACTCCTGTATTGGAAAGATCAACGGACACTATGCCAACCCTGTGACCCAACATTACCTTACAACTTTGCCAATCAGGAAATTGGGTGGGTACGTTGTTTTTATTGCGGAATTTATAATTACTATGTAATTAGAGGTGATTCACATGCTGTTCCTCATTTACAAAAGGAAGCTAGACTGGTTTTGTGCATGTATTGATACTTCTCAATCGTTTCTGTATTGGACATACCGTACATCATCATGTCACAATGTTTTTTTAAATATATTTGTTCATCTCAGGGAATCTATTAGCGACTGGCCAGGAACTACGGGTGAAAACCACACATTGGACACAACTTTGCCAATCAGGAAATTGGGTGGGTACGTTGGAATTTATAATGACTATGTAATTAGATGTGCGTCACATGCTGTTCCTCATTTAGTTGAATGCAGTAAACACATATGTAGACTTGGCTGGATTAATGGCCGTAACTCTCAGTTTATGTAAACCTATTGGTTTTGTTCAGTATTTGTTGTGGCCAGAGCTGTATACTTAAGATTGGAATTCAATTGAACGTTATGAGACTGGACTTACTTAAAGACTTGGTGGTCTAACCTCTAACCTTAAGGTTCCTAGGACTTACTACAGTAAATGTCACACTGACTCAGCATTAGGCTCTGCATTGTGTTATGTGAAGATGCATTTGAATGCAGTGCTCTACAGCAGAGGTCTTCAACAGGGTTCTTGGTTGATTATACATTTGTTTTCCTTTATTTTTATATCCTACATATTGTAGCGAATGGATAAATGGAGGCAGAAGATGTTATCTTTCAGTCAGAAAAGCACACATTCAGCGACACACAGGAGCTGATATGACCCTCTGCCCTGGCAACCTCCATCCATCCAAGGATAGAGAAGTTGTGTGTTCCTCATCAGTGTCAGACGTCTCACTAATGTCGGCATAGGCCCATGCATGTGTGCCATCCACATGGCTTGAGGATCCACTGGCCCCCTATATGTATGTTTAGAAAAACGTGGCGGTGAAGGTGTATTCATGATAGAGACACAAGATGGACTTGTTTATTAAAATGTGGACTGCAAAATCATTTCAATGTACACTCACTGGCCAGATAAGCAGAAATGTACAATCAAATGCAGTTTAACAGTCATATAATAAGTGCTTTATAGCACATGCTCTGCAAAGAGCAGGCAATTTTTTTCCAATCTTCTATTGTCCAATTCGGGAGCGCCCGTTCCAATTGTAGCCTCAGTTTGGTGTTGTCCGGTTACCAGTGAGTCATGTGAGTCCGGTTATGTGAGTTACCAGTCTGGCTAGTCTCCAGAGGACTGGATTTTTGATCTTTTAACAAAACATTCCGACAAACCCCTTTTCTTCTGTGCCAGTCATCAGCATAATTAGGACCTTGTGCCCTACTTAATCACCACACCTCATCAGCTCCCTATTTAAAGCATCGTAGCAATACATCTGTCAGACATCAGTCCCAGCAGAGAGACAGTGTGCTTCTTTCACCATTTGTAAGTATAACTTTTTACAACTTTGTATTATTACATGTCTTGCTATCACGTACAGGGATACTTATGTGTGGGTAGATGCTGAGCACCACCATGTCCTTCCTACTCTATACATATACTTTTGGCATTTGATAGCTGTATTGTACATTTTTCTCTCAATTATTGTCACTAAATTTGACAATTTGAATGTTTATCTTGGTGAGGCTGGAGAATATCCCTTAATATGTTGGTGGGAGCTGACTATATCAGTGTCTGTTGGCTACATCATATCTGCAAAAATACACCACCTGTGTGAAATGTGTCAACGATTATTGTTTAATTAAACCTTTGCTTCGTGGCATTGCTGGAACAACCACAAAATATGAAACTGACCCACTTTCTAAAGACGATGCAGCAAGTGTGTGTATTGAGCTGTGCGGTTGTCTGCCTCAACAATTGTGGGACCACGTTATTAATAATATCTCAGAGGATTAGTCTAGTTCATAATTCTGTTCATATTTCTCCTGCTGCATATTAATCCAATGCTTCTGTTTCTGCCCACACAGTGGCAACATGTGCAAGCTCATCCTAACTGCAGGTAAGGCACGCTGATCATGTACATGTTTTATTTAAAGGCTCAGGTGAACCAAATCATAAAACATATTTTATAACTTACCTCCAACGATATCTTCCAAGCAGTTGAATCATCACCCAACATGATCTTAAACAGCTCCTTTGCTTGCTCTTGCACAATCACAATTATTAGTGGATTAATGAATTTGTATTGAAATTATTTTAATTTATTTTGGTTTACCTAGGCTTTTACCTGTCAGATAATTGTTAAATTGAATGAAATGTACTTCTGTTGATTATTAATCAGAATCAGAACCATTTATTGACAAGTGTGTTTACACAGACAAGGAATTTGTCCTGGCGGGAGGTGCATCACATTTAACATTTAACAATAAACATTTAATGATTAACATAAAACAGAGTGCGATAAAAAGGGAGCATGAATATTTACAATTGGATCTACTGAATATAAATTAAATTAAAGTGCACGGAATTAAGTGATTATGTGAAAGTGTAAAGTGTAAGAAAACATACAACAGTTTCATTTTAAGAAGGTCAAACTAAATTCCATTCAACTGGGTGAGTGCAGAAATCTCTGAGAGTATTCTCTCATTAACAAGACAAATACAGACACAGACTAGTAGACGGATGATATAATACCTGTGTTTTAATCTTCATCTATGGTGCACTGACCTGGGGTCTGTACCACGAAGCATTATTTGGGGTTAACAAGGTAACTTCAGTGTTAAGTCAAATCACTTTTCTAACATATTTTGATCATAACTATGAACATCCAGCATGATATGAAGCAGATTCCCCGAAAATGCCTCCTCGAGCGGTCCCCGAGTTTTTCAAACTGTATGGTTCAGGGCCTTAACAGCCCACATACTAATAAGACACCTTATCTGCAACACAAATCACAATAAAACAAAGCCTTGGCGTGTTAGGAAGGAGTTTCAGTCAAAAAACTGTGTCGTTCGGTTAAAAAAAAGGAAAGATTACTTATTTGATGGCAAAACATTGTCTGAATGGGGCATGCTGGGACTTGAAATGTCCGTCTGCTTCCGCACTTGCTGTGTGACGTGGTTTTAGAAATGTGGGCCGACCATGAAGCTTTATTTTTTTTATTTTTTTTAAATGAGGCGCTGGGGGGCTTGGGGCTAAGAAGCTTAAGAAACCCTGGGATGGTTTACTGAGTTGATAACCAGCGGCTGTTCGGTTTAGTTAAACCAGATAACTGGCTTTGTGGTACAGGTCCCTGTTAAGCTTTGTTTAAACCCGGTACTAACCAGTCTGTCACTTTCAAGGTCTCTGTGTGGTCATCGCCAGCTTGGGTAAGTTTATAAGCATGTATAATTCATAATCAACAGTCTTACTATTCCATACATTATGTCCTTAACTCAACAAGTGTTGGAAAACCAGGAAGTGATGGGGTGGTGGTTTTCAGTGTTTATATGAGTCAATGCCATCATCTTCAATGTAATCCACTTTTATTACATTTATACATTTGTGTAATGCACTGAAAATATATGTGCTCTTTCAGAAAGAGCTATTAACACATATCTGACTGATTATTTTAGGTTTACCTGGCCTTGGTGTGCTTGCTGACAACTTCTGTACTGACAAAGCAGATGGGCTCTACCCTCACCCTGATAACGAAACGTCTTTTATCCAATGTGGAAATGAACAAGTCTACGTAATTAAATGCCCAGAAACTTTGGTGTTTAATCCAGTCATAAAGGTCTGTGACCATGCTGCTCCACCCACTAACGGAAACTTCTGTGAGGGAAAACTAGATGGGAATTACCTCAACCTTGATGACAGGCATACTTTTATCAGCTGTTCAAGTGGAATAACCCACATCCAACAATGCCCAGCAGGTTTGGTGTATGAAAAACGCAGAGATCGCTGTGAATAAATTAAGACAACTAAAGGAAACCCTGGTCATGGAAAAGAAACATAAAAATACCCTTAAGACTGACAGTCTTTTAACTGTGTTAAATTGCTGACGTGAAAAGTTGGATAGTGGTAAATTATGTTCATTTATCTGACATGCCTTACTTAACTTCATGATTGTTGTTTATGATATAGGCCGATGTCATTGATGGTGTATTTAATCATACGGGTGGGTTCTCTTTGGTTTGTGTTTAACCTTTGGTGAATGGATTTGTTTTACATTATGATACAGATGTCGCATATTTATGTATGTCTGAATGTAATCAATAGAAACATGTCACGGTAAAATAATACAATAAAATCAAATACTGCAAATACACCAGACTTGTAATGGCTTGTTTTTTGGAGAGTTTTGGTCTGTGTGGTGGTTCTGTATTTGTTTCTTTTCCTAGCCGCTGTTTGCAAGAATGAAAAACACAATATAGACATTTTTATAACCAATGCCATGATTATGTCACGGTGTTAGCAGGAGGTACAATGATATGGAGGCAAACACAGATCACCTCAGAGTAGTGGGCTAGACTCACCCATTAAATAGGTCATCTCTTTTTGGGTGACAGAATTGATATGGCATACATTTGAGATGATATACTTTGACTCTAGGCCAGGGGGCGCTAACCTGCGGTTCCGGGGTTAGCTTCACAGCAGCACACTGCTCCTTAATTACTAAGGATGGCTAAAATGCAGAGAATAATTTCCCTACTGTGGGAATAAAGGATTATTTAAAAAAAAAAAAAATCTGGAATCTACATCTCTCTCTGCACCCCACAGTTTGAGAACTGGACTAAGGTATATATATATATATATTTTTTTTTAAATATCTTAATTTCTTGGGTTTCATTCAGTCAGCTCCTCTGACACCAAGTGCCACTTCCAGTATTTATACTGTGTTCTACTTAAAGCACAAGGCCGATTTCTACCGGCAGAATGAGTTTCTTAATTTGAGTCAGTACATTTGCAATTCTGAGGTCATTGAGAGAAAGGCTCCAACAATTTCAAACCAGAGTTTAAATGCACATGGACCATTTCCCCTAGCTACAAAAATGAAGCAAATGATTGATGCTTTGAATAAACGACTTCTAAAGTCTGCATTTTGCAGCTTCTACCGTATATGTATACAAAGAGTCACCCATTGTAATGGGTACATGTGGTGTAATGCAAGGTGAAAACCAAAAGGACTTTTCAAAGCTTTGATACAAATTGAGTGAAGAGATGATTGTAAAAGTTTAAAGACAATACTTTATTCAGAAGTTAAAAGAATAGGCCCAGAGGAGATTTGCCTTTGGTTGGTAGAGTCTGTTCCTCGTCGCACTAGAAAAACAAAACCAATAGCGATCACCAACTGCACGTAGATTTAGTTGACAAAATGTTATTCCAGGTGTCACTTACCCCGTTTCACTCCTTTTCTCTCTTGTCTGTAGTTCATCTGGTGTGTAGGTTGCACACACTGGCCTCTGCATGAACCGTCTGCTTGGCTGTGTGCGTCACAAACCGCTGCATCACAGTGGACATAGATCTGTAGACGACAGAAGGGTTCATTAAGCAGAGCTCCCGTCCCATGTGGCCAATACGCTTCATTTGGACACAACTCATATTTTACCTCGTCTTGCAGAACCTCCTCATCTTTAGTGAAGGTGAACATCTTCATAGAGAAGCGTTTGATGTGGGATGGGACTAAAACCCTGGCGTCGCTCACAACCGGATGGAAAAGGGTCACATAGCTGTCATCAGGATTCTCACAGCTGGGGGATACATCAAATACACATTTGAATGCTTCTTTTTAAACTCATAAAATGATGATGTTACAAGTCAAACCTGAAGTTTGAGATTGCATTTAGTTTTATGATACTCATTACCTGTCCACAATGATATCCCAGCTGGGCAGAGACGTCCGGTCTTCATCAAGCGTAGCCCAACAGCTCTCCAAGATGAGCTCCAAATGTGGGTCAGTAGACTCAACCAGCTCCACCTCAAAATACAGAGGCTGCCTCAGATATTGTACAACTGGATAATCTTCTGCTTGGTAGAAGAGCTTGTACGATGAATCTGGAGGAGAAGAGTCTCATTAGAAAGAGACATGGCCCAGACAGACAGTACAGTCCTCAAGAGAAGGTTTTTAATAAAGTCAACGTTACCCTGGGCGAGCCTCATTTGCACCATCAGCTGTCCCGAGCCGATCTCTGCGGTGGGTTCATAGAGTCTTGGTTTGGAGCTGAAGCCAACAGCCTGAGTCTCATTGACCACATAGTAGCAGGAAATGGTTTGTCTTGGAGAAAAGAGAATTACACTGAAGGGGTGCCCTCACTAGACAGTTTATTAGGATAAACGATTGAGTCCCTCTACCTGTACTGCGGACCAACTGGTGATGCGGATGCTCCTTTATTGTAAGGCGAGGCAATCTCATTTTCATACAGCATGTAGTGGTCAAAGAACTTAAAACAAATAAAGACCAGAAGCATTAGAATGTTTAACACAAATAATGTGGGGATTTAAGGTGAACCAACACTTACTGTTCTAGTGGTTCCACAGGAAGCAACACTGAAGGAGAAATATGCAAAGCGATCATCACTGAAATCCGGTTTGCACGACTGGTCCTTTAGGGTCAGCCTACTTGGGAGGATATTAGTCACAGAATCCACCTTCACAGCCATAGCGGCCATTGTTCCATTGGGATAGCACTCTGAGGGGAGAGGTGGTAAGGATTAAGACAATGTCCTACAATCACCATCAGCAGAAAAACTACAGGTTTAAGTCTTACCGGTTGTTGTTAAGGGGAAGTTGCAGGCCAAGAAGAGCTCAGCGAGAACCCAGTCATTACTGGTATGCAACAGAAAGAAGTCAACGCGGGCTCTTACTGAATCTGAGGTTATCAGCTGCAAGACAAAGAGGGAAGTTATCCAGTGCAGAAGAGTCATGGAGAAATGTTATAGAGAGACATACCTCGAAGGCTGTGTCCTTGGCGGTGTACGGCAGCACGAGGCTGAAGTGTGTGCTGTTCTCTTGGACCTGGTAGTCAGCCATCTCAGGTGTCAGCTGTTGATGTCCAACCATTGCCTTGACACTGTTGCCTTGACTTCCGTACGTCACACTGATGTAAAACTGGTTCTGGTCACAGGTGCCAGTGATGGTGGGCAGCTCTAAAAGCAGAGAAAAGGATCACCATTTGACTGAGCATCCTTCTCCCTTAGGCTCTCACTGGGGTTGTGTTGGTGTCATTTCATTAAGGGGAGACACTGTAGATTATCGTAAATTTGCTTCATAACACATCTTTCAGATCAATGAAATACAGGTTTTAGATATTCCTTTTATATTGCCGTCTGTATTTTTCCCTTTTGATTCCTCCCAAAGGCACCAAAAGTTAAATATTTAAAACATATACATTTTAGAACTACGTGGGGAAGTTTCATGGCAATATTTGTTAAATTGCTCTCCTTAGTCACCCGTTGGTCAAAGCAGTTATGAACTAGAGACCATGAAAGGTTAAATATCTCACCAACATCCTGCAGAGATACCTGCAACTCCACTGGGTGTGCAAATGGACTTTCTTCAGGTAGGATGATGAACCCAAAGATCAGAGAGAGGGAGTAGGTTGTAACCAAGGGTTCAGGATTCTGCAGATGTAAACAGCCTAGTCATGGCACTGAAACACTTCAATACAGAGCAGATAAGCTGGCACAGAGTGACATTTAGCATCTATAACTTCATACATATTTCAGGACAATATCTGCATCAAAGGGCACTAAAACGGAGATGGTCTTTGTTCCATTGGAGTAGCGGTGCTCCTGGACAGTAAAGCCTCTGGCATTGCTCTGTTCAACGGTGAGAACTTGGGTGAAGAAGGTGATGTTCCTCAGCACCACATCATGAAGAAGGGGCCCCAAGAGAACGCTGAACACCCGGGACTCTGGGACAGTATCTGAGGGACAGACAGAGACAGGTGTGTAGCCTTCTCCACTAGCCTGAAGTTATTTTGTCTGCCAGATAATGAGACGTACCTTCTTGGACGTGGGGAGGTTGAAGCATAAGAGGGGTGGTAATGGGGAACAACACCTTGTATCTGGTATCATCTTGGGTGTCAGTCGTCCTCCACAGTACCTCAAGCATGGGCTCCACAGTGTAGGTGATGTGGTACTGGTAATCTGGGGCATGGCTCTGCAATTATTCATGACATTTAATAAAACTACTCTAAAGTGACTCTTGCATTTCTAAGATAGGACTTCCCAACCTTGTAGTGGCCATCAGGCGAACCCACTGGGATCTCAACGACAATGTGGAAGTCTGTGGTGGACAGCGTGTACCCCCGTGCGGCCATCTGAGATCCAGCAAGCCTCTTCCCGTTGATGCCCATGTGCATTTCTAGGATTTCAAAGCTGCCGTCTACCAGAGGAGTCACACGGCGAGGTACGTGCCAAGAGATGACATCGTTGATGAAGAGGACGCCACCTGTTGATAAACCAACTGTTGACGCAACTGTGTGACAATGCAACGTTAACAGTGTCCAACCACCGACTGCTCCAGACTTGCCTGTGGGACAAGCAGCTGCCAAGTCCAGCACACTCAGACCATGAGGGGCCTTGTAGTAGGCGCTCACCCTGAACACTTCCATGGAGACTCCACCCACCTGAGAGAGGTCAGGTGTAATGTCATGCTTTGAAGCAAGGTGTAAAGCAAAACACTGGAGATGGGCGTGTTGCTTACATCCTCTGAAGAAGTCTCTGCTGTATTGTACGGGGATCGCATCACCAGACGGGTCGAGGTCACCATGGCACCATAACCGGCTTGTTCAGCCTCCCTCAGCACCAGGGTCACTGGTTCTGGGGTGTAAAATGTCAACTTCCAGATACCATGTGCTGCCCCAGAGGCCTATGGGGAAGGGGAGAATTCAGAACTTCCTTCATTCAATGAGCCAAGTGGTGCAGGTTGAAAAGCAAGAGTGGAATTTCTACACATACTTCAGGAATGGTGTTGATCTCTTTAACCTGTCCCTTAGTTTCAGGAGTAGCAATGTGGTGCGACACCTAAGAACAAGAAATGGTGGCTTAGTTTCTCAGAGACTAGTTGGTAGAACCATCAATGTTCAGTGACCTACTTCCATGTAGTTCCTGTCGCAGAGAATCTCTCTAGAGGCCCACCGAGTGTAGCTGCACGTCTGCATCACATCGTGGGTAACCCCGTCTGATCCACTGGGGCCGTACAGGCGGAGCCTTAAGCCAACATTAAAGGTTTGATCGTCCTACAAATTAAATGCACGAGAAAGAATTTGACATGAGGGAAGTCAGAGCTGAAATCAAGCAGTTTCAGGAATTAATGCAAAACAGTTGCAAACACGTTTTTCCTCACTGGCAAATTATAATAAAACGTCAAATAAAATGAGCTCCAACATACGTTGTTGTCCACGTAGCAGCCCAGCAGAGAAGAGTAGATTCTGGTGTCGCCCCACGGGTCAGACTCCATGCTGTATCCACACTGAGCAGCCAAGGTGGGTGTTAACACAATGTGCTGGGTGCCATCTGGGGGAATAAAGATGAACATGAGGACACCACTCTCCTAGTGAGGAACCAATCGTGCTCATCAGCACCTCGTAGACTCACTTATGGCCTCCACCTCAAGCTCGTTCCCCACTGCTAGGGCCTTGTCCACAGACAGCCTCATTAGATTACCCACACAGTCTGAAAGTAAGCCGCTGCCTGTTAGAAGAAAAGGCTTGTGAGGAGGAGTCAACTTTCTGTAACAATGGTAAAGTCATTGTTTGAATTCAGGCTTACTTGACTGTGAATTGAGCTTCATATTCGGCCTTGCTTGACCCAAGAGGATTACTGCAGCCATCAAGTTCCATAACAATCTTAAACAAGTAAAACACATAATTTAGAGACATTAAGTGTGCAGCTAGCAGTCTTTGAAAAAAGAAAATAAATGAACTTACATGTTCCCAAGCCTCCACATGTTGCAGTCTGAGTGCAGCCAAACAAAAGAACTAGAGGAATCCAGTCCCTTTCAGAGCTAGGCACTGACCACCAGCACAACAGACAGGCACTGACTGCCTTCTGATCCAACGCCAGCTGTTATATACATCCCTTAATTACAACACACAGGTGAGACCATCAGCAGCTGTTTTAAACCCAAGGGACCCGGACCAGGTGATCTCCATCATGTTTTGCCTGATGGCAGAGTTCAAATGTCTACTCTTCTCCTTTTAAAAAAGGTTTCAGGTTTGGGAAAACAAATGTATAAACCATAAACATTAATCACATATCTTGTGGGCCTTTGTCCACTGTGATGTCCAGTGGGTAGAGCTTGTAGTTTGCAGTGGATGAATGGCAAACCTTTGCAAACCAGGATGAGAGGGTGGCTGTAGCTCATGGGGATGAGTGGTTGTCCTGCAATCACAAGGTCGCCGGTTCGATCCTCAGCCTCCTCATAGTTCACATGTGGAAGTGTTCCTGAGCAAGACACTGAACCCTAAATTGCTCCCTGGGCTTGTGCTGATTTTGCAGTGTTGTTTACTTGAGCTCAAATAGTGCAGTAGCAGACACCACCCCTGCCGCGGCGCACTCACCACACCACCCCGCCTGACTCTCCGCCAGAGCGGCCAGCTAGCCAGTGGAGGTGCTGGGAGAGGCAGGGCACCCTCGCCGTCAGACCCGCCCTCCATCGCGCCTCCTCGGGTGAGCGTAGTGGCAAACTCTATGGTAGTTAATATCGTTCCTTCTGATCGTGGCTCGTGCTCTTGAGTGTGCAGTGTTTTAGTGCAGCAGTTTTGTTGGATTGTTTTGTTATAATTAAATGTGACTGGTTCTTGTTGATGTGGACTACATTGTCCCGTCATGCGCGTATGTATACGATATCAGACGGCACAGAAGGCCCAGGTAGAAAATGCACGGCCCGCCACCGTAGGAATTTTAATTCAGTTACAGAGGAGCTGTTTTTTTCTTCTTTTGTCAATACCTAAAGATAGATAATGCAGGCCTAATTTATTTAAAAAAAATTAAACGTGTACCATATCATACTGTACCACTACTTTTACTTTACTTTGAGGAGACTGCACTGTTAGTCTAACTGCTGTCTAGTGCTGACAGTCACAGCTCTGAGATGTGTTATCAGCCACAACTTAAAATAACTAATGTAAAAAAGCAGGGCTGTGCAAACATGTGGAGATCTGCCAGGAAATTATTTTGTACGCTATCTACATAATCATGAATGATGAAGTATATAGAACACAAAAGAGGTGGGAGTGGAGGTTTGTGTGTCAAACAAACTGCCAACTTTCAGCCCAGAGACCGCTGTTCGTTAACGAGAAGTCAACGATTCGACACTTCTGTAGTTATTTTACCCCAAACAATCTTTTTCTGAACCTTACTCAGTATTTCACAAAGTATATTTGTAACACCCTGTGTTTTCTATGTGTGTGTCTTCCCAGTGTTTCCTGATTGTTTATTCCCTTCACCTGTTCTCGTTCCAAACTCCTCCCTCCTCGTGTGTCTTCACCCTGTGTGATTGTAAAGCCCCGCCCCCATTATTTCTACCTGTGCCTCATTGCCTGTCTTCCTCTGGGTATTTAGTCTGTGGGTCAATCCCAATCTCCACCATAAACTCTCAAACCCTGAACCCTCAGGCACCCACTGACGTCAGCTGCTAAGTGGCTGAGTGTGAGAGGCTGTGAGGGCTTGAACTGGTGTGAATATGAATGTGACAGCACTTTGCTGCAACATCACATGACCACATACACAAATATTATAGTGTACAATTGTGTATTTATTTTATACTTTTTATTCACTGATTTGAACGTCTTCCTCACGAGATGAGAAGTCATTTTAAATGATCTATTTACTCGTTTTGTCAAAACAAAATGTTTGATGAATGTAAGAAAAATATTCATATATATATATTTTCTGCTTGCTTTCCTCTGATTTCATGTGTTTTTATGTTCCATCTTTAATCCGTAATGTTGTAGTGTAAATGTATTTTATCGGGCTGAACGCCCACGTGTCTCTTTGTTTACCTTTTTTTTTTTTTTTTACGTCTTCATGCTTCCATTGGGAACTGTGTGTTTAACGTCAAATTGCTATGAACTATGGGTAATTCCCTTAGGCAAAGTCAGCATCTAATGCTGACTTACGGAAAGGGTTCATAAAGGGCTCAAAATGTCTGCCAGATAGCCTCAAGCACTCGATGTGACATTGGGACACCCCTAAACCCTCACGGACTTCGCGGGAGCGCGCCTCAAAGTCCGTGAGTCCGTAAGGGTGGAGATTGGGATTGGCCCAGAGTCTTCCTCTGTGTATCTAGTCTGTGTCTTCCTCTGTATCTAGTCTGTGTCTTCCTCTGTATCTAGTCTGTATATAAATACATATACATTCACCTAAAGGATTATTAGGAACACCATACTAATACTGTGTTTGACCCCCTTTCGCCTTCAGAACTGCCTTAATTCTACGTGGCATTGATTCAACAAGGTGCTGAAAGCATTCTTTAGAAATGTTGGCCCATATTGATAGGATAGCATCTTGCAGTTGATGGAGATTTGTGGGATGCACATCCAGGGCACGAAGCTCCCGTTCCACCACATCCCAAAGATGCTCTATTGGGTTGAGATCTGGTGACTGTGGGGGCCATTTTAGTACAGTGAACTCATTGTCATGTTCAAGAAACCAATTTGAAATGATTGGAGCTTTGTGACATGGTGCATTATCCTGCTGGAAGTAGCCATCAGAGGATGGGTACATGGTGGCCATAAAGGGATGGACATGGTCAGAAACAATGCTCAGGTAGGCCGTGGCATTTAAACGATGCCCAATTGGCACTAAGGGGCCTAAAGTGTGCCAAGAAAACATCCCCCACACCATTACACCACCACCAGCAGCCTGCACAGTGGTAACAAGGCATGATGGATCCATGTTCTCATTCTGTTTATGCCAAATTCTGACTCTACCATCTGAATGTCTCAACAGAAATCCAGACTCATCAGACCAGGCAACATTTTTCCAGTCTTCAACTGTCCAATTTTGGTGAGCTCTTGCAAATTGTAGCCTCTTTTTCCTATTTGTAGTGGAGATGAGTGGTACCCGGTGGGGTCTTCTGCTGTTGTAGCCCATCCGCCTCAAGGTTGTGCGTGTTGTGGCTTCACAAATGCTTTGCTGCATACCTCGGTTGTAACGAGTGGTTATTTCAGTCAAAGTTGCTCTTCTATCAGCTTGAATCAGTCGGCCCGTTCTCCTCTGACCTCTAGCATCAACGAGGCATTTTCGCCCACAGGACTGCCGCATACTGGATGTTTTTCCCTTTTCACACCATTCTTTGTAAACCCTGGAAATGGTTGTGCGTGAAAATCCCAGTAACTGAGCAGATTGTGAAATACTCCGACCGGCCCGTCTGGCACCAACAACCATGCCACGCTCAAAATTGCTTAAATCACCTTTCTTTCCCATTCTGACATTCAGTTTGGAGTTCAGGAGATTGTCTTGACCAGGACCACACCCCTAAATGCATTGAAGCAACTGCCATGTGATTGGTTGATTAGATAATTGCATTAATGAGAAATTGAACAGGTGTACCTAATAATCCTTTAGGTGAGTGTATGTCAGACATAGTTCTATCAGGCTGACTGCAGATGAAGTCCATTTCCATCAGAGTGAATGCATGCTCAGAACCCGTTTGCCAGGAATCTTTACACAAACGAGGAATTTTTCTAGGTCGGAAGGTGCATACATTAGACATGAGATGTTAGACAAACAACAATCAACGACAACAACAGTGCAATGGGTATTAAGTCAAGTATAAGATAAAGTGCTCAGACAAACAGATAACGTTAATTTAAGTGTATGTTAAAGTGACATGTGTGTTTAAGTTAAAGTGTATATTAAGTGGCATGAGTGTTTAAAAACAAAGTGTGCAGGGGAGTGACCGGTAAGAACCTTCCCGTCTTCCTCTGTTGCTCTGCCTCCAGTGCCGCTTTCATTCAATCTGATTTCTCTCAGATGTCTCTATGGGGCAAAGCAGTTTAAGCAGGCCTTTGCAGATTAAAGTACACAGAGGGGGCGTTGTATTTGATTGTCATAGACGTCAACAAATCAGATCTTTAGTTTGACAAGCTGGGTGTATTCTTTGACGTGCAGGGCCTACGAAATGGCGTGGACGTATGATTGGTCTGGCCCAGCGTGACCCTTAACACGTGCTGCGATCGGTCAGTGTGTCAACAGGAAGCTACTTTCCAGGATTGTTACTGCCAGCACAAGAAGAGTTCAGGCTGAAACGAGAGAAGTTATGACATGTTTAGTGTTTTGCTTGTTTTAACGCTCAATGGCAGGAGGAGAAACGGACTTGATGGCAGATTTACTTTATGCCTCTCATGGAGGGTTGCATGTTTGGCAGTGACATCCTCACTGAAGTGGACCGATGAACTGAACAACCACGTCATTGAACTGTTGGTTAACAAAGAGGCGGATGGACTTGGTTGCCGGCACCCACCTCCAGAGCTAGCACCGCAGAAGTGGTGGGAGCGCTCGCTGCAAGACCTGTTCCCCATCAAGCCACCGCGGGTGAGCGTGGTGGCTGGGTGCGGTGTTTGTGCCGCAGTTTTGTTGGATTGTTTAGTTATAACCCTAAGCTATTATATTGAGTACTGAACAGCGCTCCAGGAAGCAGTGTTCTGACGTACGTTTCCGGGGCTTTTATTGTGAAGGGAAAAACGGAGGAAATGTTCTAGTGAAGTGTGGCTCGAGAATAAAAGTGGTTGCCGTCTTGTGCAAACTACGCAGCATCGGGTTGTCGTTTCATTAATAAAGGCGGAAGATAAACCCTCAGCTACATAACTAAATGTGACTGTTCTTGTAGATGTGAACTACATGGATTGTCCGTTAATGACGCAGCATCCTGTCATGCGCGTATTCATGTAAACAATAGACGGCACTGAAGGCCTAGGTTGAAAACACACGGCCCGCCACTGTAGAAACCAAACCGTCAGCAGTATACACACACGCTGGGTATTTACTACTATGAGAGGAATTCAGCACACAATGTACAATTTTATATTTTTATTCAAACACACGTCACTGATCCCAGGACTCCTGCTGCACCTGTTTAGAAGATGAAGCAACATTAGAAACCACGTTTAAGCAAATAGAACAGCAAGAAGTAATGAAGCACTCACCTGCTACTGTCCCACATGGGGCCTGATCCTCTTCCATCTGGGCTCCTGATGAACACTCTGGACCTGTGGCTTGTAAGATGGAGCGGGCCTCTGGGGGGCCACGTAGGCCTGCTGCCAAGGAGGCGCAAGGGGCCGCTGGGGGGCCACGTAGGCCTGCTGCCGAGGAGGCGCAAGGGGCCGCTGGGGGGCCACGTAGGCCTGCTGCCGAGGAGGCGCAAGGGGCCGCTGGGGGGCCACGTAGGCCTGCTGCCGAGGAGGCGCAAGGGGCCGCTGGGGGGCCACGTAGGCCTGCTGCCGAGGAGGCGCAAGGGGCCGCTGGGGGGCCACGTAGGCCTGCTGCTGCTTCCTCACACCCACTACCTTCTGGTCAGCAGGTTCTTTCAGCCGTCTGATAGCGTAGCCACCAAAGCCCTGAGGGATGTTGTGGGTTCTGGACAGAGCGAACCCCTGACCAGAGGTCTCCACGCTGCTGGTCCTGGAGGCAGGGAGGTTACGGACATTCACAGGAACCAGTTTGCTTGGGTATGGGGTCCCAGCCAGAGTCTGGCTGGGATTATTTCTAGGTTTAGAGCCTACAGAGTAATGACTTGAAGAAACTCTTCTAGCAGCGGCACTGGCTGAGGTCTTCGTCCGAACAGGGATTCTTCGTGACGCAGCAGTACCTGTGCTCGACAGGCTGGAAGACTTCATAGACTTAGCATAACCTTTCCTCCCAAAGGAGGCTGGTGTTTCAGAAACAGCTGAAGACTTGAAGCTTTCTCTAGGACTCTGAAGAGATGCAGAACTGCTGGACCGATAGTGGCCAGTACTTGGTGCACCCTGCTGAACTGGCCGAGTTCTCTTCTTGCTAATCGGAGTCTGATCGTACTTGCTGAGTGAACTGCCACCAGCAATAGAAGCAGAAAGGCCAAATGGCTGCTTTTTAGGCATCTTCTGAACATTTCCCTGATTCAACTTGGTCGTTCGCCAGTTAGGTTTTGACTCAGATCTGCTCTGTGCCAACCTGACTGAAGCATAGCCACTTTTAGCTGGCTGTGAAACAGTTTGTGCGTAGCGGCTACTGGGAAATCTCTGGCTATAACCAGTGCTAACTTCAGGGTCTGTGTTGAAGCTGCTGCTCTGGGCTGAGCCAGGAGAACCAGAGGCCTGTCTGAGTGGATTCTGGGAATAGCTGCCACCAAATCCACCCCTCTGTTGAGAGAAGCCAACATGTGTGTTGCTGTTTTGTCCCCGAGCTGCAAGAGAAACAAGAGTATAAATCTACAGCTAGTAAAAGCACACAGATACATGACAGTGACATGTGTGTTGCTCACCTTGTGTAGCCCACAAACAACGCACATGCTCTGCTTGAACTAAGCAAATGAGCAAAATCCTGCAGACAAAACATCCAGTCAGAAACAGTACTGAAACTCAAAGACTTAAAATAGCTGCAAAATAAAACAATTTACCCCAAATGAACTCCACAAGCCATTTCTGTGTTCTAACTCAAGCAGCCTGTTCAAGGCACTAGTGACCCAACTGCCCTGAAGCTGCTCTGTGGGTGTGTGCAGCAGACAGGTAGCATTTATTGACACCTGCATCCAATCACTGCTTAATGTGTCTCTTGGGGCACCTGAGAGTCAATCAATCAATCCAGGAAGCTGCAGCGCCACAGCGGTCCACACTGGAGACACATTAAGCAGTGATTGGATGCAGGTGTCAATAAATGCTACCTGTCTGCTACACACACTTACAGAGCAGCTTCAGGGCAGTTGGGTCACTAGTGCTTTGAACAGGCTGCTTGAGTTAGAACACAGAAATGGCTTGTGGACTTCATTTAGGGTAGGTTGTTTTTTTGCAGCTATTTTAAGTGTTTGTTGAGTTTCTGGACCATTTCTGACTGGATGTCTTGTTTTATCTGCAGGATCTTGCTGATTTGTTTAGTTCAAGCAGAGCATGTGCGTTGTTTGTGGGCTACACAAGGTGAGCAACACACATGTCACTATCTGTGTGCTTTTACTAGCTGTAGATTTATACTCTTGTTTCTCTTGCAGCTCGGGGACAAAACAGCAACACACATGTTGGCTTCTCTCAACAGAGGGGTGGATTTGGTGGCAGCTATTCCCAGAATCCACTCAGACAGGCCTCTGGTTCTCCTGGCTCTGCCCAGAGCAGCAGCTTCAACACAGACCCTGAAGTTAGCACTGGTTATAGCCAGAGATTTCCCAGTAGCCGCTACACACAAACTGTTTCACAGCCAGCGGAAAGTGGCTATGCTTTAGTCAAGTTGGCACAGAGCAGCTCTGAGTCAAAACCTAACTGGCGAACGACCAAATTGAATCAGGGAAATGTTCAGAAGATGCCTAAAAAGCAGCCATTTGGCCTTTCTGCTTCTATTGCTGGTGGCAGTTCACTCAGCAAGTACGATCAGACTCCGATTAGCAAGAAGAGAACTCGGCCAGTTCAGCAGGGTGCACCAAGTACTGGCCACACCCAGCGGCCCCTGGCCCCCCGGCAAAAGGCCTACGTGGCCCCCCGGCGGCCCACGGCTCCTCAGCAGCAGCAGACCTACCTGGCTCCCCGGCAAAAGGCCTACGTGGCCCCCCAGCGGCCCCTTGCCCCTCAGCAGCAGCAGGCCTACGTGGCCCCCCAGCGGCCCCTTGCCCCCCAGCGGCCCCTGGCCCCCCAGCGGCCCCTTGCCCCTCAGCAGCAGCAGGCCTACCTGGCCCCCCAGCGGCCCCTTGCCCCTCAGCAGCAGCAGGCCTACCTGGCCCCCCAGTGGCCCCTTGACCCTCAGCAGCAGCAGGCCTACCTGGCCCCCCAGCGGCCCCTTGCCCCCCAGCGGCCCCTTGCCCCCCAGCAGCAGTCCTACGTGGCCCCCCAGTGGGGTTACGGTTACCCCCTCTGGGACAGTAGCAGGTGAGTGCTTCATTACGTCTTGCTGTTCTATTTGCTTAAACATGGTTTCTAACTTTGTTCTTCTTCTTCCAAATAGGTCAGCAGGAGTCCTGGGATGAATGATGTTTTTCAATTAAAAAAAATATTTAATTTAACATCTTGTATTGTGTCTTCATTTCCTCTTAGCTGTGTGGTGCTAGAAAATGCCCAGCATGTATGCTGAAGGTTGTCTAGTGGGTAAAGGTGCATTTAACAAATGGGGGGGGGGGGGACAGTTTCAAGTGACACAAAATGGACCCAAAACCGTTTTGAATGCTGTAAATCTGGCTCCTCTGTTGGAAAGGTGTTCAGCCCTCATTGACTAATCTACCCGTGATGGCAAATTTATTCAGACGAGGTATTATTTTCAGTCTCTCCCAGGTGGGTCCTCAGTCTACAACGATGTATACATTAATGTACTGAGACTATTTTGAATTCCCACCTTGCTCAAGGCTGCAAAACAAATGGGAGACCAGATGACGGTAAAAGTAAACTCATTTATTGAATAACTTAAACCAGTTTGAGGCATTCCGGCGTCTTGTTTGCCTTGAACGTTAAGCATTTACATTTTCTCCGTCGCATCCTTTAAATTTTGTTTATCCCAAATTTGCTTTACAATCTGTACACGCTCTGTCCTCTGACCTCACATCGGAACAGGAAGAAACCTTATGGGGCTTAACCGAGGAGGATCTCTCTGCCAGGATGGACACAAGTGCAAAGTCATGTGTACATAATGAAGAATATAACTGTTACAACACATTCAATGCATATGAAATGATTCGGGTAGTGGGGAGCCTGAGCGTGATGTAACAAGATTTCTCCTGGTGTTGCTGGATGCCAGGGCAATGACATCAAGAGAAACTATATCATTAGATTATTGACTTCTAGTAAAACAACTTCAGTTTTAGCAGGAAGTTGTAGGTTATCCAGGTTCTTATGTCTTTACATTACATTTAGCTGATGCTTTTATCCAAAGCAATAAGTGCAATTCCACCAGGAGTACAAACTCAGAACAACAAGAATCAAGAAAGTACAATTTCAATAAAGTGAAATTACAAAGTGCTATCAGTAAGTGCCATCTAAATGCTACTGAAGTGCTACTACTGTGCTCCCTTCCTTAGTCAAGGTGTAGTCGAAAGATGTGTTTTTAGTTTGCGACGGAAAATGTAGAGACTTTCTGCTGTCCTGATGTCAATGGGGAGCTCATTCCACCATTGAGGAGCCAGGACAGCAAACAGTCGTGACTTTGTTGAGTGTTTAGCTCGCAGTGACGGAGCTACAAGCCGATTGGCAGAAGCTGAGCGGAGCGAACGAGCTGGGGTGTACGGTTTTACCTTGAAGACATGCTTGAAGTTTAGCAAACTGGTTGGTTTCATCTGGCTTGATTGATAGATATAATTGAGTATCATCTGCATAATAATGAACATTTTGTGTTTTCCGATATTGCCGAAAGGAAGCATACATTAGGTGAATAAAATTGGTCCAAGTGTGACGGGGTCTTAGAAGAAGGGGAAATGAAGGGAACCAACAATGCCACCTGGGGACTTGCACCCCAAGAAATATAAGTTTAACAACCCTAAGATTCAAACTTCCTGTGAATTCTTTGAAGTCAGCTGAAAACTGTTCGACTTGATCGCAGGTTTTTGAGAACGCCTCATCCTGCTCTCGTCTGCATTCCAGCCGAGGCGCAGCTCTAACGAACGAGGCTATTGTTTCATATCTTCCAGCTGATATGAAATGATGCAACACCAGTTTGTGGATATTTATGGATGTAATCACGTGTTATGGACTAAATCTTTTATGGGATTGGACTCTGGACCTAAGAGGACACACAGATTCATTACTGATATTGGGCCAGAGACGTGTTTTATAAAATTAACCAGAAGGAATAAAAGAAAATAATCAACAACACTAAAAACCAAAACATGCAGAACAAAATCACAGCCAAACCATCCAAAACAGTAGAAAACAAACAAAACAAAACAGGCAAAACAAAAATACGCATGGTAAAATAAACAGACCAAATTATCATGGCAAAAAAGCAGCAGGTGAACTGCGAGCCACCACAGGGCCAGAACAGGGACCAAAAGGAGGATATGGTCATGACAACAGCTGCCTTATATATTGGCGCTGATTGGGGGACTAACTGACCTTCCTGCAGGGGGACATCTCGTACAGTTGATCATAGTGCTTCTTACGCTGAGCAGCTGTAGCCTCGAGGTGCTCAGTAGCACCCTCAAAAGCATGTCGTAGCCAGGTTTGGTGTTCCACAATCCAGTTATGAGTGCTACCAGCTACAGGTTCCAGAACTCTGCACAAAAGGAAATTGTCAGGTAACTGAGGGTCTTGCCCAAACATAAAGAAAAATGGAGACTCACCAGTGGACTGGTGCGCTGTGGTGTTGTTGGAGAAAGTCACGTGAGGCAAGTTAAAGTAAGTTAAAGCTGTGCATCAGCTTTATTTAGTTTCAGTTAGATCTGGTTTTAGGTGAACTCTAGTTCATGTATGACAAAGGTGTCCTGGTGGATGACGTCAAACTGGCTCTAAAGGGGAACGGGAAGTACGGTTACAAGGTACAAACTTTACAGAGCGGTTATTCACAACATTACTTCATGTGATTCATTTGAATTATATTGCAAAACAGTCCCTTAACTGGATTAAAATGTGTTTTCCAGTTCAATCCTGAATCCAGCTCGTCAGAGGGCGATCAATTCTACAACAGTTCCCCAAATCTCAACGACAAAGTTCATGTTTGGCCCATTATTTTTCCACCAGATAAACCTGAACACACCTCGAGTGTAACAGCGACTATAACCGCACAATTATATAAATTACATTCTAATTAACTTGAAGATAAACTTGCTTTCTACACGTAGATCTTAAACTCTTGAACATAAACAGGACTCATTGAAATCAGATGAGAAATGTAACTCAGCAACGGTGCGAATAAGTCACTCTACGTAGCTTAAAACTAAGTCTGTGTTGAGCAACCAGGTTCAAGTTTATTTAGATATTAACTTTATAAAGTGCCGCTAACAACGTTATGATTTAGGCCGTGTTGAAAGAAAAAAAAAAGTCTTTATAAATTTGGCCTACTTTAATAGTCATAGCTAATCAGCTGCAATAATGAACAGTTTCACTTTTGCATGGCATCTGCAGAATGCCCATTAACAGACAAATGGTTATGCCCAAATGTAATAATTGTATTTGTTTAATACAAGTGGGATAATATCACCACTCGTCCTCTCCATATAGGACTACTATTGTATCTGTAACGGTACCAGCCCTGACCTGGTCAGAACCTAGGGGGAGCGCCTAGTCCTTACGCCAGCCGTGTAAGGAGGGCCCGTTTTAGAACCCTGAGGTTTCCCTCTCAGTTTTCTTTCGATTACAATTTATAGAGAATGACGGATGTTAAAAACCCCATTCGTTCAGTTTCCCTGTGGCTTACCTGCACTATTGAGCCACGTCTCCACTGAACTGTTTTCTCTATTAGGAAAGGAAGATGAATCGTTTTACACAGTGCAACCCAAACGATTACTTACATTTGACTGGATCTGGAAACAAAGCGGGATCGTGCTGGATTGTGTTCCCTGGTCAATGGCCCCGGTTACCTTCTTCATCTCAAAACCTGGAAGTTATCTTATTCCATTAAACGGGAGTCCCCATTGAGTAGAGTTCTACACTCTTATTTGAGAGTATACATTTGATTTCAACAAGAGTTATTATACACACAGTACCATAACTGATTATTTTTCGTCTTGGAGGAATTCCCCACAGCGCTTAAAGTCAGTTCACCAGTATCATATGTTTAAGAGCAAAAGTCACATCAACAGTTTCTTTTTTGTCTCCCCGCAGCGCTTAGAAGCAGTTACCAGTAATTACCATGTGGGAAAATCTCGGTTTGATTTCTCAAACCGAGTGGTTCCATCTCAGGGACAGAGCCCAAGAGGAACTTAAGTGCGCAGTTATCACTGTGAGTGTAGCAGGTGCATGTGATTACAATATGCTTTGACCTTGGTCACATGCTCAATAGCGCGTTTGTGGTTACAGCTGCAAAAGCTACTCAAGGTCAGCTGATAAGCAGCATGACCATATTTATACCTGTCTTCTGTCTACAACAGGATACTATGACCATATAAAATGTCATAAAAACAGAATGTACTACAGTGTATTTAAGCACAATTAGCATAATTGTGCTTAAGCGTGATAAAATACTATTTCACTCAAAACAATTTAGTAATAATGCATAAAGAGAAAATAACTCATACTTTACATAACCAATCCTCAACATACCATTGTCATGAGTGTGTCTATTGACCTTTCTTCCACTTTTGGAAAACACAACTTCCACTGACATTTAATCAAACAACTCTTTTTATTGATGTGACTACGGTATCTTTTTTTAAATATCGCAATTTGTCGGGT
Source organism: Myoxocephalus aenaeus (assembly GCA_038501785.1). NCBI lineage: Eukaryota > Metazoa > Chordata > Actinopteri > Perciformes > Cottidae > Myoxocephalus > Myoxocephalus aenaeus. Next base: position 203,006 of record JBAMJR010000010.1, read on the forward strand.
TTCATGCCGTCAGCTCCTCTGACAAAGTGGTACTTACAGTATTTATACTGTGTTCTACTTAAAGCACAGGGCTGATGTCTACTGGCGGAATGATTTTCTTAAATTTTATATTCTATATTTCAAACCGACACTCAGGAATGATCAGCCTCACGTGACTGAATGGAAAGGACAATAAATGTAAGAAGTGTTTCCTCTCCAGCTCGTTGATTTTAAAGTGTATCCATAAGATGGAGGCAAACAGATCAAGAAAAGACTTTCTATTCAAAGAAATTAGTTTGTGGTTCGTTTGTTGGTCAGACCTTCAATGAACATTTTAACCAGGTAAGAGTTTAATCTGTGATCCGTCTCTTAGTATTAAACTCCGATCAACTGCAGCATCCAAACAACAATGCGGGGCGAGAAGTGTTGAAACACTTCCTGGAAGGTCGCTCTTGTGCGTCCACGCTCATGGCTCCTTCCAGATCTCTACTCACTCCGAGCAAAAGTACCGTAAAATCGGGTTACAAGCCGCTACTACCGTCGGTCAGTGTCCGTTAGCTCCCCGCTGTAGCCAGCTCTCCGCCAATTCCCCGACAACCATCGAAGGTAGCGGGACCAGCTCCGGCCAGCGGCGACGTGGGCAGTAGCAGCTGAGAGCTAGCAGTGGAGAGCTAGCAGCAGCGCTAGCTAGCGCTGCTCCTAGCAGAGTTTAAACGCACCATTTCCCCTAGCTACAAAAAATGAAGCAAATGATTGAGGCTTTGAATAAACGACTTCTAAAGTCTGCATTTTGCAGCTTCTACCGTATATGTACACAAAGAGTCACCCATTACAATGGGTACATGTGGTGTAATGCAGGGTGAAAACCAAAAGGACTTTTCAAAGCTTTGATACAAATTGAGTGAAGAGATGATTGTAAAAGTTTAAAGACAATACTTTATTCAGAAGTTAAAAGAATAGGCCCAGAGGAGATTTGCCTTTGGTTGGTAGAGTCTGTTCCTCGTCGCACTAGAAAAACAAAACCAATAGCGATCACCAACTGCACGTAGATTTAGTTGACAAAATGTTATTCCAGGTGTCACTTACCCCGTTTCACTCCTTTTCTCTCTTGTCTGTAGTTCATCTGGTGTGTAGGTTGCACACACTGGCCTCTGCATGAACCGTCTGCTTGGCTGTGTGCGTCACAAACCGCTGCATCACAGTGGACATAGATCTGTAGACGACAGAAGGGTTCATTAAGCAGAGCTCCCGTCCCATGTGGCCAATACGCTTCATTTGGACACAACTCATATTTTACCTCGTCTTGCAGAACCTCCTCATCTTTAGTGAAGGTGAACATCTTCATAGAGAAGCGTTTGATGTGGGATGGGACTAAAACCCTGGCGTCGCTCACAACCGGATGGAAAAGGGTCACATAGCTGTCATCAGGATTCTCACAGCTGGGGGATACATCAAATACACATTTGAATGCTTCTTTTTAAACTCATAAAATGATGTTACAAGTCAAACCTGAAGTTTGAGATTGCATTTAGTTTTATGATACTCATTACCTGTCCACAATGATATCCCAGCTGGGCAGAGACGTCCGGTCTTCATCAAGCGTAGCCCAACAGCTCTCCAAGATGAGCTCCAAATGTGGGTCAGTAGACTCAACCAGCTCCACCTCAAAATACAGAGGCTGCCTCAGATATTGTACAACTGGATAATCTTCTGCTTGGTAGAAGAGCTTGTACGATGAATCTGGAGGAGAAGAGTCTCATTAGAAAGAGACATGGCCCAGACAGACAGTACAGTCCTCAAGAGAAGGTTTTTAACAAAGTCAACGTTACCCTGGGCGAGCCTCATTTGCACCATCAGCTGTCCCGAGCCGATCTCTGCGGTGGGTTCATAGAGTCTTGGTTTGGAGCTGAAGCCAACAGCCTGAGTCTCATTGACCACATAGTAGCAGGAAATGGTTTGTCTTGGAGAAAAGAGAATTACACTGAAGGGGTGCCCTCACTAGACAGTTCATTAGGATAAACGATTGAGTCCCTCTACCTGTACTGCGGACCAACTGGTGATGCGGATGCTCCTTTATTGTAAGGCGAGGCAATCTCATTTTCATACAGCATGTAGTGGTCAAAGAACTTAAAACAAATAAGACCAGAAGCATTAGAATGTTTAACACAAATAATGTGGGGATTTAAGGTGAACCAACACTTACTGTTCTAGTGGTTCCACAGGAAGCAACACTGAAGGAGAAATATGCAAAGCGATCATCACTGAAATCCGGTTTGCACGACTGGTCCTTTAGGGTCAGCCTACTTGGGAGGATATTAGTCACAGAATCCACCTTCACAGCCATAGCGGCCATTGTTCCATTGGGATAGCACTCTGAGGGGAGAGGTGGTAAGGGTTAAGACAATGTCCTACAATCCCATCAGCAGAAAAAACTACAGGTTTAAGTCTTACCGGTTGTTGTTAAGGGGAAGTTGCAGGCCAAGAAGAGATCAGCGAGAACCCAGTCATTACTGGTATGCAACAGAAAGAAGTCAACGCGGGCTCTTACTGAATCTGAGGTTATCAGCTGCAAGACAAAGAGGGAAGTTATCCAGTGCAGAAGAGTCATGGAGAAATGTTATAGAGAGACATACCTCGAAGGCTGTGTCCTTAGCGGTGTACGGCAGCACGAGGCTGAAGTGTGTGCTGTTCTCTTGGACCTGGTAGTCAGCCATCTCAGGTGTCAGCTGTTGATGTCCAACCATTGCCTTGAAACTGTTGCCTTGACTTCCGTACGTCACACTGATGTAAAACTGGTTCTGGTCACAGGTGCCAGTGATGGTGGGCAGCTCTAAAAGCAGAGAAAAGGTTCACCATTTGACTGAGCATCCTTCTCCCTTTGGCTCTCACTGGGGTTGTGTTGGCGTCATTTCATTAAGGGGAGACCTGTAGATTATTGTAAATTTGCTTCATAACACATCTTTCTGACCAATGTAATACAGGTTTTAGATATTCCTTTTATATTTCCGTCTGTATTTTTCCCTTTTGATTCCTCCCAAAGGCACCAAAAGTTAAATATTTAAAACATATACATTTTAGAACTACGTGGGGAAGTTTCATGGCAATATTTGTTAAATTGCTCTCCTTAGTCACCCGTTGGTCAAAGCAGTTATGAACTAGAGACCATGAAAGGTTAAATATCTCACCAACATCCTGCAGAGATACCTGCAACTCCACTGGGTGTGCAAATGGACTTTCTTCAGGTAGGATGATGAACCCAAAGATCAGAGAGAGGGCGTAGGTTGTAACCAAGGGTTCAGGATTCTGCAGATGTAAACAGCCCAGTCATGGCACTGAAACACTTCAATACAGAGCAGATAAGCTGGCACAGAGTGACATTTAGCATCTATAACTTCATACATATTTCAGGACAATATCTGCATCAAAGGGCACTAAAACAGAGATGGTCTTTGTTCCATTGGAGTAGCGGTGCTCCTGGACAGTAAAGCCTCTGGCATTGCTCTCTTCAACGGTGAGAACTTGGGTGAAGAAGGTGATGTTCCTCAGCACCACATCATGAAGAAGGGGCCCCAAGAGAACGCTGAACACCCGGGACTCTGGGACAGTATCTGAGGGACAGACAGAGACAGGTGTGTAGCCTTCTCCACTAGCCTGAAGTTATTTTGTCTGCCAGATAATGAGACGTACCTTCTTGGACGTGGGGAGGTTGAAGCATAAGAGGGGTGGTAATGGGGAACAAAACCTTGTATCTGGTATCATCTTGGGTGTCAGTAGTCCTCCACAGTACCTCAAGCATGGGCTCCACACTGTAGGTGATGTGGTACTGGTAATCTGGGGCATGGCTCTGCAATTATTCATGACATTTAATAAAACTACTCTAAAGTGACTCTTGCATTTCTAAGATAGGACTTCCCAACCTTGTAGTGGCCATCAGGCGAACCCACTGGGATCTCAACGACAATGTGGAAGTCTGTGGTGGACAGCGTGTACCCCCGTGCGGCCATCTGAGCTCCAGCAAGCCTCTTCCCGTTGATGCCCATGTGCATTTCTAGGATTTCAAAGCTGCCGTCTACCAGAGGAGTCACACGGCGAGGTACGTGCCAAGAGATGACATCGTTGATGAAGAGGACGCCACCTGTTGATAAACCAACTATTGACGCAACTGTGTGACAATGCAACGTTAACAGTGTCCAACCACCGACTGCTCCAGACTTGCCTGTGGGACAAGCAGCTGCCAAGTCCAGCACACTCAGACCATGAGGGGCCTTGTAGTAGGCGCTCACCCTGAACACTTCCATGGAGACTCCACCCACCTGAGAGAGGTCAGGTGTAATGTCATGCTTTGAAGCAAGGTGTAAAGCAAAACACTGGAGATGGGCGTGTTGCTTACATCCTCTGAAGAAGTCTCTGCTGTATTGTACGGGGATCGCATCACCAGACGGGTCGAGGTCACCATGGCACCATAACCGGCTTGTTCAGCCTCCCTCAGCACCAGGGTCACTGGTTCTGGGGTGTAAAATGTCAACTTCCAGATACCATGTGCTGCCCCAGAGGCCTATGGGGAAGGGGAGAATTCAGAACTTCCTTCATTCAATGAGCCAAGTGGTGCAGGTTGAAAAGCAAGAGTGGAATTTCTACACATACTTCAGGAATGGTGTTGATCTCTTTAACCTGTCCCTTAGTTTCAGGAGTAGCAATGTGGTGCGACACCTAAGAACAAGAAATGGTGGCTTAGTTTCTCAGAGACTAGTTGGTAGAACCATCAATGTTCAGTGACCTACTTCCATGTAGTTCCTGTCGCAGAGAATCTCTCTAGAGGCCCACCGAGTGTAGCTGCACGTCTGCATCACATCGTGGGTAACCCCGTCTGATCCACTGGGGCCGTACAGGCGGAGCCTTAAGCCAACATTAAAGGTTTGATCGTCCTACAAATTAAATGCACGAGAAAGAATTTGACATGAGGGAAGTCAGAGCTGAAATCAAGCAGTTTCAGGAATTAATGCAAAACAGTTGCAAACACGTTTTTCCTCACTGGCAAATTATAATAAAACGTCAAATAAAATGAGCTCCAACATACGTTGTTGTCCACGTAGCAGCCCAGCAGAGAAGAGTAGATTCTGGTGTCGCCCCACGGGTCAGACTCCATGCTGTATCCACACTGAGCAGCCAAGGTGGGTGTTAACACAATGTGCTGGGTGCCATCTGGGGGAATAAAGATGAACATGAGGACACCACTCCTAGTGAGGAACCAATCGTGCTCATCAGCACCTCGTAGACTCACTTATGGCCTCCACCTCAAGCTCGTTCCCCACTGCTAGGGCCTTGTCCACAGACAGCCTCATTAGATTACCCACACAGTCTGAAAGTAAGCCGCTGCCTGTTAGAAGAAAAGGCTTGTGAGGAAGAGTCAACTTTCTGTAACAATGGTAAAGTCATTGTTTGAATTCAGGCTTACTTGACTGTGAATTGAGCTTCATATTCGGCCTTGCTTGACCCAAGAGGATTACTGCAGCCATCAAGTTCCATAACAATCTTAAACAAGTAAAACACATCATTTAGAGACATTAAGTGTGCAGCTAGCAGTCTTTGAAAAAAGAAAATAAATGAACTTACATGTTCCCAAGCCTCCACATGTTGCAGTCTGAGTGCAGCCAAACAAAAGAACTAGAGGAATCCAGTCCCTTTCAGAGCTAGGCACTGACCACCAGCACAACAGACAGGCACTGACTGCCTTCTGATCCAACGCCAGCTGTTATATACATCCCTTAATTACAACACACAGGTGAGACCATCAGCAGCTGTTTTAAACCCAAGGGACCCAGACCAGGTGATCTCCATCATGTTTTGCCTGATGGCAGAGTTCAAATGTCTACTCTTCTCCTTTTAAAAAAGGTTTCAGGTTTGGGAAAACAAATGTATAAACCATAAACATTAATCACATTAACATGCGTTCATATCTTGTGGGCCTTTGTCCACTGTGATGTCCAGTGGGTAGAGCTTGTAGTTTGCAGTGGATGAATGGCAAACCTTTGCAAACCAGGATGAGAGGGTGGCTGTAGCTCATGGGGGTGAGCGTAGTGGCAAACTTTATGGTAGTTAATATCGTTCCTTCTGATCGTGGCTCGTGCTCTTGAGTGTGCAGTGTTTTAGTGCAGCAGTTTTGTTGGATTGTTTTGTTATAATTAAATGTGACTGGTTCTTGTTGATGTGGACTACATTGTCCCGTCATGCGCGTATGTATACGATATCAGACGGCACAGAAGGCCCAGGTAGAAAATGCACGGCCCGCCACCGTAGGAATTTTAATTCAGTTACAGAGGAGCTGTTTTTTTCTTCTTTTGTCAATACCTAAAGATAGATAATGTAGGCCTAATTTATGAAAAAATCCCATATCATACTGTACCACTACTTTTACTTTACTTTGAGGAGACTGCACTGTTAGTCTAACTGCTGTCTAGTGCTGACAGTGACAGCTCTGAGATGTGTTATCAGCAGGGCCGGCGATTGCTATAGGCGAACTAGGCGACTGCCTAGGGCGACAAATGGGTTGGGGGCGCCCTCACAGCGCACATTTCAGCACTGTGAGCAATTCGCGACCACGTGACCGGGGGGCGCTGGCTCCCGCGAGCAGGGACCAAGACACGTCACATCAAAGATGTTCTATTACGGAGAGGACAACAACTCGGCCAAAAATCTGAATATTTTGTCGAGAAAACGGGACGCTGATTGGCCAAGACTCGACACGTCACATCAAAGATCTTCTATTGTAAAGATGACTCACTCCAAAAAAATAAATCGTTTGTGCGGTCTGAAAAATGTGCGCGATCTGAAAAATCTATTGCGCGGCCACTTTGACTGGCCCCTGACATTTGCAAAAATGAAGCAGTCTAAACCATCTGGAGCACAGGGACGAAAACGAAAAAAGGAAGAAGAGGAAAAGAAAGTCAAGTATAGGTTTGTTCAATAAACATATTTGAAAAAAAAGAGTGTTTTGCACAGTTTATGGAGTTAATTTAATCCTAACTTTGAGTGTGTAATAAATTATTTAAAATAATAAAAAAGAAAATGTTCTGAAACTATTCTGGTGTTTGTTGTCCATGCACCATTTATTGTTGAACAACAATGTAGAATAGTAGAATTATAAGTGGGTGAAAAACTGCTATGCAAAGTAAAGCAGTTAAGTTAATATATGTCTCTTCAGTGATGTAAAGTATTGTGTGTCTGTGTGGGGGGGGGGCGCAAAACTCAATCTCGCCTAGGGCAACCAAAGGGCTAGAGCCGGCCCTGGTTATCAGCCACAACTTAAAATAACTAATGTAAAAAAGCAGGGCTGTGCAAACATGTGGAGATCTGCCAGGAAATGATTTTGTACGCTATCTACATAATCATGAATGATGAAGTATATAGAACACAAAAGAGGTGGGAGTGGAGGTTTGTGTGTCAAACAAACTGCCAACTTTCAGCCCAGAGACCGCTGTTCGTTAACGAGAAGTCAACGATTCGACACTTCTGTAGTTATTTTACCCCAAACAATCTTTTTCTGAACCTTACTCAGTATTTCACAAAGTATATTTGTAACACCCTGTGTTTTCTATGTGTGTGTCTTGCCAGTGTTTCCTGATTGTTTCTTCCCTTCACCTGTTCTCGTTCCAAACTCCTCCCTCCTCGTGTGTCTTCACCCAGCGTTCTTCTCTGTACTCGTGTTCTCGTGGACTCGTGAAACGTCATCAGTCGCGGCCCAAGTACTGTTCCAATTCAAAAGTCCGCTTCTCGCCAAGCAGGGTGAAAATGCCCGGATGTGACTTGATCCTCCCATTTTACCCAGGATGCATCAGAGCAGACTTGAGCGTACTTGAGAGAGCCAATATCCCAAAATGCATTTCGGACCAGCAAACGGGGAACAATGGCGGATGAGAAAACTCACAACTGAAAGTTGACAATCTATAAATACTACCGTTGTTGAGTCACAAAATGTAATTTTATGATGTTTTCAGGCGAGAAGTTATTTGTTTAAGCATCAAATCTGTGGTCGGTTTGTCCAGAATCATCTTATTTAAAAAGATACGCCGACGGGTTGAGGTCCTGCTGAGGGACCGTGATTCCCGTCAGCACCGGGCCGTCAGCGCTGTGCTGCCCGCCGACAGCAGCTTGATCTCGGCTGGACTTTTTGAAATGATCCGCTGGCTCCGATGTCTCCGTATCGATTAAACATGAGATATAAATCGACTTTGAGGATCTAACAAGCAATCTGTATTATTTATTCAGTCACATTAAATCAGTCTGACTGAGGGAAAGGTTACGATTTATAACTTAAGATTTTAATTTAACTTTTACTTTAAACTACAGTCTTATTACTTTTGACCGAATTGTTTGTGTATCTATATAAGTATATAAAATACATATTTATAAACACAATATATATATATACAAGGATATGTGTATCTGTGTATATATATATATATATATATATATATATAAACACAATATATATATACAATGATATGTGTATGTCTGTGAAACCAGTGCAAAAAAAGCAGGGTTGTCATATTTAGTTTGACTGTAAAAATACTTTACAGTGAAGAATCAGAGTAACTCATGACAACAACAGCTGAGGTGGTGACGTCATCAAGTCAGCTGCTGTTCCAATTGCAGAAAGACCGTCCTGCGTCCTCCGTCCTTGAGAGTCTGGACTCCCAAGTCCAAACTCCAAAAGTTCACAAGTCTGGACTTAGCGTACTTGGTATTGAGAAATGGCCCCTGTGTGATTGTAAAGCCCCGCCCCCATTATTTCTACCTGTGCCTCGTTGCCTGTCTTCCTCTGGGTATTTAGTCTGTGGGTCAATCCCAATCTCCACCCTAAACCCTCAAGCCCTGAACCCTCAGGCACTCACTGACGTCAGCTGCTAAGTGGCTGAGTGTGAGAGGCTGTGAGGGCTTGAACTGGTGTGAATATGAATGTGACAGCACTTTGCTGCAACATCACATGACCACATACACAAATATTATAGTGTACAATTGTGTATTTATTTTATACTTTTTATTCACTGATTTGAACGTCTTCCTCACGAGATGAGAAGTCATTTTAAATGATCTTTTTACTCGTTTTGTCAAAACAAAATGTTTGATGAATGTAAGAAAAATATTCATAAATATATTTTCTGCTTGCTTTCCTCTGATTTCATGTGTTTTTATGTTCCATCTTTAATCCATAATGTTGTAGTGTAAATGTATTTTATCGGGCTGAACGCCCACGTGTCTCTTTGTTTACCTTTTTTTTTTTTTACGTCTTCATGCTTCCATTGGGAACTGCGTGTTTAACGTCACATTGCTATGAACTATGGGTAATTCCCTTAGGCAAAGTCAGCATCTAATGCTGACTTACGGAAAGGGTTCATAAAGGGCTCAAAATGTCTGCCAGATAGCCTCAAGCACTCGATGTGACATTGGGACACCCCTAAACCCTCACGGACTTCGCGGGAGCGCGCCTCAAAGTCCGTAAGGGTGGAGATTGGGATTGGCCCAGAGTCTTCCTCTGTGTCTAGTCTGTGTATCTAGTCTGTGTCTTCCTCTGTGTCTAGTCTGTGTATCTAGTCTGTATATAAATACATACATGTCAGACATAGTTCTATCAGGCTGACTGCAGATGAAGTCCATTTCCATCAGAGTGAATGCGTGGCTCAGAACCCGTTTATTTGCCAGGAATCTTTACACAAACGAGGAATTTTTCTAGGTCGGAAGGTGCATACATTAGACATGAGATGTTAGAGACAAACAACGACAACAACAGTGCAATGGGTATTAAGTCAAGTATAAGATAAAGTGCTCAGACAAACAGATAACGTTAATTTAAGTGTATGTTAAAGTGACATGTGTGTTTAAGTTAAAGTGTATATTAAGTGGCATGAGTGTTTAAAAACAAAGTGTGCAGGGGAGTGACCGGTAAGAACCTTCCCGTCTTCCTCTGTTGCTCTGCCTCCAGTGCCGCTTTCATTCAATCTGATTTCTCTCAGATGTCTCTATGGGGCAAAGCAGTTTAAGCAGGCCTTTGCAGATTAAAGTACACAGATGGGGCGTTGTATTTGATTGTCATAGACGTCAACAAATCAGATCTTTAGTTTGACAAGCTGGGTGTATTCTTTGACGTGCAGGGCCTACGAAATGGCGTGGACGTATGATTGGTCTGGCCCAGCGTGACCCTTAACACGTGCTGCGATTGGTCAGTGTGTCAACAGGAAGCTACTTTCCAGGATTGTTACTGCCAGCACAAGAAGAGTTCAGGCTGAAACGAGAGAAGTTATCACATGTTTAGTGTTTTGCTTGTTTTAACGCTCAATGGCAGGAGGAGAAACGGACTTGATGGCAGATTTACTTTATGCCTCTCATGGAGGGTTGCATGTTTGGCAGTGACATCCTCACTGAAGTGGACCGATGAACTGAACAACCACGTCATTGAACTGTTGGTTAACAAAGAGGCGGATGGACTTTGTTGCCGGCACCCACCTCCACAGAGCTAGCACCGCAGAAGTGGTGGGAGCGCTCGCTGCAAGACCTGTTCCCCATCAAGCCACCGCGGGTGAGCGTGGTGGCTGGGTGCGGTGTTTTAGTGCCGCAGTTTTGTTGGATTGTTTAGTTATAACCCTAAGCTATTATATTGAGTACTTGAACAGCGCTCCAGTAAGCAGTGTTCTGACGTACGTTTTCCGGGGCTTTTATTGTGAAGGGGAAAACGGAGGAAATGTTCTAGTGAAGTGTGTTGAAAATACACGGCCCGCCACTGTAGAAACCAAACCTTCAGCAGTATACACACACGCTGGGTATTTACTACTATGAGAGGAATTCAGCACACCATGTACAATTTTATATTTTTATTCAAAACACACTAGTCACTGATCCCAGGACTCCTGCTGCACCTGTTTAGAAGATGAAGCAACATTAGAAACCACGTTTAAGCAAATAGAACAGCAAGAAGTAATGAAGCACTCACCTGCTACTGTCCCACATGGGGCCTGATCCTCTTCCATCTGGGCGCCTGATGAACACTCTGGACCTGTGGCTTGTAAGATGGAGCGGGCCTCTGGGGGGCCACGTAGGCCTGCTGCCGAGGAGGAGCAAGGGGCCTCTGGGGGGCCACGTAGGCCTGCTGCCGAGGAGGAGCAAGGGGCCGCTGGGGGGCCACGTAGGCCTGCTGCCGAGGAGGAGCAAGGGGCCGCTGGGGGGCCACGTAGGCCTGCTGCCGAGGAGGAGCAAGGGGCCGCTGGGGGGCCACGTAGGCCTGCTGCCGAGGAGGAGCAAGGGGCCGCTGGGGGGCCACGTAGGCCTGCTGCCGAGGAGGAGCAAGGGGCCTCTGGGGGGCCACGTAGGCCTGCTGCCGAGGAGGAGCAAGGGGCCTCTGGGGGGCCACGTAGGCCTGCTGCTGCTGCCTCACACCCACTACCTTCTGGTCAGCAGGTTCTTTCAGCCGTCTGATAGCGTAGCCACCAAAGCCCTGAGGGATGTTGTGGGTTCTGGACGGAGCGAACCCCTGACCAGAGGTCTCCACGCTGCTGGTCCTGGAGGCAGGGAGGTTACGGACATTCACAGGAACCAGTTTGCTTGGGTATGGGGTCCCAGCCCGAGTCTGGCTGGGATTATTTCTAGGTTTAGAGCCTACAGAGTAATGACTTGAAGAAACTCTTCTAGCAGCGGCACTGGATGAGGTCTTCGTCCGAACAGGGATTCTTCGTGTTGCAGCAGTACCTGTGCTCGACAGGCTGGAAGACTTCATAGACTTAGCATAACCTTTCCTCCCAGAGGAGGCTGGTGTTTCAGAAACAGCTGAAGACTTGAAGCTTTCTCTAGGACTCTGAAGAGATGCAGAACTGCTGGACCGATAGTGGCCAGTACTTGGTGCACCCTGCTGAACTGGCCGAGTTCTCTTCTTGCTAATCGGAGTCTGATCGTACTTGCTGAGTGAACTGCCACCAGCAATAGAAGCAGAAAGGCCAAATGGCTGCTTTTTAGGCATCTTCTGAACATTTCCCTGATTCAATTTGGTCGTTCGCCAGTTAGGTTTTGACTCAGATCTGCTCTGTGCCAACCTGACTGAAGCATAGCCACTTTTAGCTGGCTGTGAAACAGTTTGTGTGTAGCGGCTACTGGGAAACCTCTGGCTATAACCAGTGCTAACTTCAGGGTCTGTGTTGAAGCTGCTGCTCTGGGCTGAGCCAGGAGAACCAGAGGCCTGTCTGAGTGGATTCTGGGAATAGCTGCCACCAAATCCACCCCTCTGTTGAGAGAAGCCAACATGTGTGTTGCTGTTTTGTCCCCGAGCTGCAAGAGAAACAAGAGTATAAATCTACAGCTAGTAAAAGCACACAGATACATCAGTGACATGCGTGTTGCTCACCTTGTGTAGCCCACAAACAACGCACATGCTCTGCTTGAACTAAGCAAATCAGCAAAATCCTGCAGACAAAACATCCAGTCAGAAACAGTACTGAAACTCAAAGACTTAAAATAGCTGCAAAATAAAACAATTTACCCCAAATGAACTCCACAAGCCATTTCTGTGTTCTAACTCAAGCAGCCTGTTCAAGGCACTAGTGACCCAACTGCCCTGAAGCTGCTCTGTGGGTGTGTGCAGCAGACAGGTAGCATTTATTGACACCTGCATCCAATCACTGCTTAATGTGTCTCTTGGGGCACCTGAGAGTCAATCAATCAATCCAGGAAGCTGCAGCGCCACAGCGGTCCACACTGGAGACACATTAAGCAGTGATTGGATGCAGGTGTCAATAAATGCTAACTGTCTGCTACACACACTCACAGAGCAGCTTCAGGGCAGTTGGGTCACTAGTGCTTTGAACAGGCTGCTTGAGTTAGAACACAGAAATGGCTTGTGGACTTCATTTAGGGTAGGTTGTTTTTTTGCAGCTATTTTAAGTGTTTGTTGAGTTTCTGGACCATTTCTGACTGGATGTCTTGTTTTATCTGCAGGATCTTGCTGATTTGTTTAGTTCAAGCAGAGCATGTGCGTTGTTTGTGGGCTACACAAGGTGAGCAACACACGTCACTATCTGTGTGCTTTTACTAGCTGTAGATTTATACTCTTGTTTCTCTTGCAGCTCGGGGACAAAACAGCAACACACATGTTGGCTTCTCTCAACAGAGGGGTGGATTTGGTGGCAGCTATTCCCAGAATCCACTCAGACAGGCCTCTGGTTCTCCTGGCTCAGCCCAGAGCAGCAGCTTCAACACAGACCCTGAAGTTAGCACTGGTTATAGCCAGAGATTTCCCAGTAGCCGCTACACACAAACTGTTTCACAGCCAGCGGAAAGTGGCTATGCTTCAGTCAAGTTGGCACAGAGCAGCTCTGAGTCAAAACCTAACTGGCGAACGACCAAGTTGAATCAGGGAAATGTTCAGAAGATGCCTAAAAAGCAGCCATTTGGCCTTTCTGCTTCTATTGCTGGTGGCAGTTCACTCAGCAAGTACGATCAGACTCCGATTAGCAAGAAGAGAACTCGGCCAGTTCAGCAGGGTGCACCAAGTACTGGCCACACCCAGCGACCCCTGGCCCCCCAGCAAAAGGCCTACGTGGCCCCCCGGCGGCCCATGGCTCCTCAGCAGCAGCAGACCTACCTGGCTCCCCGGCAAAAGGCTTACGTGGCCCCCCAGCGGCCCCTTGCCCCCCAGAAGCAGCAGGCCTACCTGGCCCCCCAGCGGCCCCTTGCCCCCCAGAAGCACCAGGCCTACCTGGCCCCCCAGCGTCCCCTTGCCCCCCAGAAGCACCAGGCCTACCTGGCCCCCCAGCGGCCCCTTGCCCCTCAGCAGCAGCAGGCCTACCTGGCCCCCCAGCGGCCCCTTGCCCCTCAGCAGCAGCAGGCCTACCTGGCCCCCCAGCGGCCCCTTGCCCCCCAGCAGCAGTCCTATGTGGCCCCCCAGTGGGGTTACGGTTACCCCCTCTGGGACAGTAGCAGGTGAGTGCTTCATTACATCTTGCTGTTCTATTTGCTTAAACATGGTTTCTAACTTTGTTCGTCTTCTTCCAAATAGGTCAGCAGGAGTCCTGGGATGAATGACGTTTTTGAATAAAAATAAAAATATTTAATTTGACATCTTGTATTGTGTCTTTATTTCCTCTTAGCTGTGTGGTGCTAGAAAATGCCCAGCATGTATGCTGAAGGTTGTCTAGTGGGTAAAGGTGCATTTAACAAATTGGGGCGGGGAGAAACAGTTTCAAGTGACACAAAATGGAAAGGTGTTCAGCCCTCATTGACTAATCTGCCCGTGATGGCAAATTTATTCAGACGAGGGATTCTTTTCAGTCTCTCCCAGGTGGGTCCTCAGTCTACAACGATGTATACATTAATGTACTGAGACTATTTTGAATTACCACCTTGCTCAAGGCTGCAAAACAAATGGGAGACCAGATGACGGTAAAAGTAAACTCATTTATTGAATAACTTAAACCAGTTTGAGGCATTCCAGAGTCTTGTTTGCCTTGAACGTTAAGCATTTACATTTTCTCCGTCGCATCCTTTAAATTTTGTTCATCCCAAATTTGCTTTACGATCTGTACACGCTCTGTCCTCTGACCTCACATCAGAACAGGAAGAAACCTTATGAGGCTTAACCGAGGAGGATCTCTCTGCCAGGATGGACACAAGTGCAAAGTCATGTGTACATAATGAAGAATATAACTGTTACAACACATTCAATACATATGAAATGATTCGGGTAGTGGGGAGCCTGAGCGTGATGTAACAAGAGTCTCCCCACCTCCCAAATTAGGACCAATGTGTAGTTTAGTTCTCAATTGCTATTTATCTTGGGACTAGGTGTCATACATCAGCTTCAGGGTGAGCCTGGCCCAAAACAATCTGCAAGTAACCTAACTTCTCTAGACCGCATAAAGAAACAAAAGAAAGTACAGGTATCTTACCTATCTCCCTAACCAAAAACAGGAGCAAACGGTTAAATAAAAAGGCTTCTCAATCCTACTACTACCAACACCCTTGCTATGTTGGAAGCTGGAGAGACAGGGGAGGGCGCCGGCCTCCACAGGTTCCCTCTTAAATATCGCCACTTGCAATGAAGCGAAGCACAGGCACAGCAACCCCCCCCCCCCCCCCCCCCCCCCCCTCAGACAGGGAGGCGAACAGCATCAGGGCCCACTGCCATCCCATGCACTCTGGGCCATAACAGTAGGCATGATATGACTACCAAAAATTACAGTAGGTGTAGTATAATGGTATGGGCAAAGCAATTGTGTCTGGTGTAAGGGGAATATTCTATCCTTAGTTGTATTTTGTCTATGAATCTCTTAAGTGGCTTACAAACCTCTTAATGCAAATCACCTTCTGTCTAATGTTAATTGGATGCCACTCCTGTAGCTGTTATCAAGTATCACTCACATCTGCCGCCAGGTCATGAATTAAGTAAAGGAAGAAGACCCTTTTAAACTACAGGGGATCTGGTACTTTGTTCTAGCATCCACCTGAAACCACAGGCTTCTTGTTCTAACCTACCTTTGTTCTCTGTATATAAATGCCCATGTAAGCTGTTGTTATTGACGTCACCCCAGAAACACCAACTGTACTTGGTATGTAAACCAGCCTCTTGCCGACCTGAAATGCTAACTGACTAGTTTCCTCTACTATTGAGGGAAATCAATCCAGTCAAAAACTTGTTTAGCTGAATGTTGTGGCGCTTTTATTTACTGTAAAAAAATTAGAGAAAGCAATGTTTGTGCTTTTCAGAAAACAGTTTATGACTTTATTGGTAATACATGATCGTGCCTGTCGCAATGGTTTATATTTTTTGTCTTCCTGTCTTTCTCAGTTGACACTCCCAAAAAGGATATTGTTTTCCTTCTGGATGGTTCTGATAGTACAAGGAATGGCTTCCCTGCTATGCGTGATTTTGTTGAAAAAGTGGTGGAGAAACTCAATGTGGGAGAAAGCAATGATCGCATCTCTGTAGTACAATACAGCAGAGATTCAGAGGTCAATTTCTATTTGAATACATACACCACAAAAGAAGATATTGTGGATTCGGTAAGAGGGCTGAGACACAGAGGAGGAAGACCCCTCAACACCGGGGCCGCCCTCCAATACGTCAGGGACAACGTCTTTACAAACACAGCCGGGAGTAGGCAACTGCAAGGTGTTCCACAGATATTGATCCTGCTAAATGGTGGAAGGTCTTTTGACAATGTAGATACTCCAGCCTCTGTTCTCAAACAGCAGGGCATCATTGTTATTGGCATTGGAACAAGGAGCTCTGACAGTGGAGAGCTGCGGAAAATAACCCAGGACCCTAATTACACTCTATCCGTGTCTGAGTTCACTGACCTCCCTAGTGTCCAAGAACAGCTCTCCTCGCTAATGAGCACAGCACTAGTGAGCGCCACACCCATGACAACAACAGTGACTGGTAAGAATGTGACTGAATTTACATTTTAAGATCATGGTAGTATGCAAATTGAACTGTATCAAAGTGTATTTCTCTAAATTCAGGTCAGCCAGTGCAATTTAACCCAATTTTAAAAGTTGAGCCTGGATTATTCAAGTAAATTGGATACAAATTGGGATTAACGTTTATCATCTGACTTTTGTATGGTAAATGTTTGACACATGAACCTAATTATGTCTTAAATGATATGTTCCCCAGTGGTGACAGCCAAAAGGAAGAGATGTTGTGTTCTTGTTGGATGGATCCGATGGTACTAGAACTGGATTCTCAGCTATGCAAGACTTTGTCCAAAGAGTAGTAGAGAGACTCAGTGTGGATGACGACAAAGACCGCGTCTCAGTCGTTCAGTACAGCAGAGATCCAGCTGTCCAGTTCTATTTGAACACATACGCGACCAAAGTCGAGATCCTTGACATTGTCAGAGGTTTGAGGCACAAAGGTGGAAGACCGCTCAACACTGGAGCAGCTCTCCAGTACTTGAGGGATAATGTCTTCACAGCCTCTGCTGGAAGCAGGCGCCTGGAAGAAGTTCCTCAGGTCCTGATATTGCTAAGTGGTGGACGGTCTTCTGACATTTCAATGGCCCCGGTTACCTTCTTCGTCTCAAAACCTGGAAGTTGTCTTATTCCATTAAACGGGAGTCCCCGTTGAGTAGAGTTCTACACTCTTATTTGAGAGTATACATTTGATTTCAACAAGTTATTAAACACACAGTACCATAACTGATTTTTCATCTTGGAGGAATTCCTCACAGCGCTTAACTCACTGCACACTGGAGGTCATTTTCAGTCGATTTTCTCGATTTGACATAATCTTCTTAGATTCACCTTTTAAGGCACTTGCATATAAGATATATACCCATGTTTTACATCATAAATTGCAGAACAATCTCAGCTATCTATATAATGAGGCACCATTGTCGTAAGGCAAAAGTGTAAAGAAAAAAACTTTATAATATGACACTAAAGCTGAAAAATGGAATCTCGATTTTTGGAAATTCTTCATATCGCTTGAAAAAACCTAACTTTACTCAGGTGGTGACTCTGTTTAGGTGATGGCAATTGGTTTACCAAAGGTTTTAGGTTCACAAAAGCAGTGAAATATATGAATAAAATGTTAGATACATGTAAATAAATGTCTAAAACTAAAGTTTTTATTATCGTTTTTTGAGTAGAAATATGGTCTTTCACAGCTTTCACCAAAATGATAAAAATGGGACTGAGAAATGACTTCATAGTGCAGATAAAGCTTCAGGGAGTGTGTGCAAATGAAAAATGACCATCACAACAATTTTTTTTTTTTTTAAATAAAAATATGTATTATAAAAAAAAAAGAAAATATGTACAGAATATATATTCAGAAATATAAAACAGAACAAAGACTAGACTATTTACAATATACAAGTATATATGCTTCAATGGCATATCCTCATGCCATGGCATGCCAGTCATGGAAACAGTTTCTGTTCAGCTGCAGGCAGAGGGGAACGTTACACGCCTCGCACTTCCACGCCGTGTCTTTGCTCACTTTCTTCATGCTGCAAAGCTCGCAAACCCTGCGACCCACCGTGGACTTAGTTGGAAGAACAGTTTGAAGAGTTCAATGGGTGTTGCTGTGGCACTGACATGTGGACCTGGTGTCCGGGCTGGAACCTGATGACGGGGGGAGCAGTGTCCGGGTCTTCATCCGTCCTCCAGGACAGCGTAGGTGCAGGTGGTGCACGTGCTGCTGTCTTTCTTGATCTGGCCTGAGGTGAAAGCAGTCGCCGGGCAGCACGCGCCCTGTTTGCTGGAGATGGTGTCTTTAGTCGTCGGTCAACGCGCTGCCTCTTTGCTGGTCGTGGTAGTTGCCGTCCAACACGCTGCCTCTTTGCTGGCCAGGCTGGTCGGGGCGGCTGGTGCTCCTCTCTGTAAAATAAATGAAGACTAGTCAGTTGAAAGAAAGATGACGTAACGATTGAGCAGAATGCTCCGCATTGGATGTGCAAATATTATTCAGATCATGACTGTGGTAGTAATTTTAGCATAGTGCTCCGCATTGGTTGTATAAATATTAGTGGTAGTAACGTGAACAGAGTATTGTACAAAGCAGACTGTGTGCAAACATTACTCAGATCATGACTGTATAACGTGAGAAGCAGTGTGCACCGCGTGGCTGGCTCTCGTGCACAGTGTACACATTACTAGTTTGTACACATTACTAGTTTGCACCATGCAGCCTTACAGACACGTAACAAAGTTTAGTAACTACACTTACCCATCTTCCTCAGAAGAACTAAAGCCTTTGAGCTCTGACGCGGTGTCGTCGTCCTCCTCGCTGCTCTCCAGAATCATGCGTTTTGCTTCCTCCGTGTTGAATCTCTTTGTCGTCATGATGTTGATTGTAAAATGTAGTGTGTACATGCTGTACAAGTGGGTAGTCCTTTTGAGATTTTCCTGAGTGTACATTGGTTGTTTAGTTCACGAAATGGCGACGGACATATGACTCAACTAATCACAGAGAAGGATTTTTTTTTTTTTTTTTCCAGCGTCAGATGACACACTGCTGCCCTTTCGCTTGCTTGATGATGTTAAAATTATGCTGGGCTCTGCCTGGGCAGGCACCCGGAAGCAGGAAGCCGTCTCTTTCCGCCAGACGTAAAATTATATTTTTGCGATGTATTATCGGGGTGCTGTGAATATTTTAGAAACTTAGAGAAAAGTTTCAAGTGTCACCACGCGAAACCGCGGGCTCAGTGGACGAAGGGTTAAAGTCAGTTCACCAGTATCATATGTTTAAGAGCAAAAGTCACATTGTAATTCAACAGTTTCTTTTTGTCTTGGAGAAAATCCCCGCATCGCTTAGAAGCAGTTACCAGTAATTACCATGTGGGAAAATCTCGGTTTGATTTCTCAAACCGAGTGGTTCCATCTCAGGGACAGAGCCCAAGAGGAACTGAAGTGCGCAGTTATCACTGTGTGAGAGTAACAGGTGCATGTGATTACAATATGCTTTGACCTTGGTCACACGCTCAATAGCGCGTTTGTGGTTACAGCTGCAAAAGCTACTCAAGGTCAACTGATAAGCAGCATGACCATATTTAGACCTGTCTTGTCTACAACAGGATACTATCTACTATGACCATATAAAATGTCATAAAAATAACGGAATGTACTACAGTGTATTTAAGCACAATTAGCATAATGCAGCGTGATATAATACTATTTCACTCAAAACAATTTAGTAATAATGCATAAAGAGAAAATAACTCGTACTTTACATAACCAATCCTCAACATACCAGTCATGAGTGTGTCTATTGACCTTTCTTCCACTTTTGGAAAACACAACTTCCACTGACATTTTATCAAACAACTCTTTTTATTGATGTGACTACGGTATCTTTTTTTAAATATCGCAATTTGTCGGGTTTCATGCCAACAGCTCCTCTGACAAAGTGGTACTTACAGTATTTATACTGTGTTCTACTTAAAGCACAGGGCTGATGTCTACTGGCGGAATGAGTTTCTTAATTTTATATTCTATATTTCAAACCGACAGTCAGGAATGATCAGCCTCACGTGACTGAATGGAAAGGACAATAAATGTAAAAAGGGTTTCCTCTCCAGCTCGTTGATTTTAAAGTGTATCCATAAGATGGAGGGAAACAGATCAAGAAAAGACAATTTCTAATCGAAGAAATTAGTTTGTGGTTCGTTTGTTGGTCAGACCTTCAATGAACATTTTAACCAGGTAAGAGTTTAATCTGTGATCCGTCTCTTAGTATTAAACTCCGATCAACTGCAGCATCCAAACAACAATGCGGGGCGAGTTGAAACACTTCCTGGAAGGTCGCTCTTGTGCGTCCTCGCTCATGGCTCCTTCCAGATCTCTACTCACGCCGAGCAAAAGTACCGTAAAATCGGGTTACAAGCCGCTACTACCGTCGGTCAGTGTCCCCGTTAGCTCCCCGCTGTAGCCAGCTCTACCGCCAATTCCCCGACAACCATCGAAGGTAGCGGGACCAGCCCCGGCCAGCGGCGACGTGGGCAGTAGCAGCTGAGAGCTAGCAGTGGAGAGCTAGCAGCAGCGCTAGCTAGCGCTGCTCCTAGCAGAGTTTAAACGCACCATTTCCCCTAGCTACAAAAATGAAGCAAATGATTGATGCTTTGAATAAACGACTTCTAAAGTCTGCATTTTGCAGCTTCTACCGTATATGTATACAAAGAGTCACCCATTGTAATGGGTACGTGTGGTGTAATGCAGGGTGAAAACCAAAAGGACTTTTCAAAGCTTTGATACAAATTGAGTGAAGAGATGATTGTAAAAGTTTAAAGACAATACTTTATTCAGAAGTTAAAAGAATAGGCCCAGAGGAGATTTGCCTTTGGTTGGTAGAGTCTGTTCCTCGTCGCACTAGAAAAACAAAACCAATAGCGATCACCAACTGCACGTAGATTTAGTTGACAAAATGTTATTCCAGGTGTCACTTACCCCGTTTCACTCCTTTTCTCTCTTGTCTGTAGTTCATCTGGTGTGTAGGTTGCACACACTGGCCTCTGCATGAACCGTCTGCTTGGCTGTGTGCGTCACAAACCGCTGCATCACAGTGGACATAGATCTGTAGGCGACAGAAGGGTTCATTAAGCAGAGCTCCCGTCCCATGTGGCCAATACGCTTCATTTGGACACAACTCATATTTTACCTCGTCTTGCAGAACCTCCTCATCTTTAGTGAAGGTGAACATCTTCATAGAGAAGCGTTTGATGTGGGATGGGACTAAAACCCTGGCGTCGCTCACAACCGGATGGAAAAGGGTCACATAGCTGTCATCAGGATTCTCACAGCTGGGGGATACATCAAATACACATTTGAATGCTTCTTTTTAAACTCATAAAATGATGATGTTACAAGTCAAACCTGAAGTTTGATTGCATTTAGTTTTATGATACTCATTACCTGCCCACAATGATATCCCAGCTGGGCAGAGACGTCCGGTCTTCATCAAGCGTAGCCCAACAGCTCTCCAAGATGAGCTCCAAATGTGGGTCAGTAGACTCAACCAGCTCCACCTCAAAATACAGAGGCTGCCTCAGATATTGTACAACTGGATAATCTTCTGCTTGGTAGAAGAGCTTGTACGATGAATCTGGAGGAGAAGAGTCTCATTAGAAAGAGACATGGCCCAGACAGACAGTACAGCCCTCAAGAGAAGGTTTTTAACAAAGTCAACGTTACCCTGGGCGAGCCTCATTTGCACCATCAGCTGTCCCGAGCCGATCTCTGCGGTGGGTTCATAGAGTCTTGGTTTGGAGCTGAAGCCAACAACCTGAGTCTCATTGACCACATAGTAGCAGGAAATGGTTTGTCTTGGAGAAAAGAGAATTACACTGAAGGGGTGCCCTCACTAGACAGTTTATTAGGATAAACGATTGAGTCCCTCTACCTGTACTGCGGACCAACTGGTGATGCGGATGCTCCTTTATTGTAAGGCGAGGCAATCTCATTTTCATACAGCATGTAGTGGTCAAAGAACTTAAAACAAATAAAGACCAGAAGCATTAGAATGTTTAACACAAATAATGTGGGGATTTAAGGTGAACCAACACTTACTGTTCTAGTGGTTCCACAGGAAGCAACACTGAAGGAGAAATATGCAAAGCGATCATCACTGAAATCCGGTTTGCACGACTGGTCCTTTAGGGTCAGCCTACTTGGGAGGATATTAGTCACAGAATCCACCTTCACAGCCATAGCGGCCATTGTTCCATTGGGATAGCACTCTGAGGGGAGAGGTGGTAAGGGTTAAGACAATGTCCTACAATCCCCATCAGCAGAAAAAACTACAGGTTTAAGTCTTACCGGTTGTTGTTAAGGGGAAGTTGCAGGCCAAGAAGAGCTCAGCGAGAACCCAGTCATTACTGGTATGCAACAGAAAGAAGTCAACGCGGGCTCTTACTGAATCTGAGGTTATCAGCTGCAAGACAAAGAGGGAAGTTATCCAGTGCAGAAGAGTCATGGAGAAATGTTATAGAGAGACATACCTCGAAGGCTGTGTCCTTGGCGGTGTACGGCAGCACGAGGCTGAAGTGTGTGCTGTTCTCTTGGACCTGGTAGTCAGCCATCTCAGGTGTCAGCTGTTGATGTCCAACCATTGCCTTGACACTGTTGCCTTGACTTCCGTACGTCACACTGATGTAAAACTGGTTCTGGTCACAGGTGCCAGTGATGGTGGGCAGCTCTAAAAGCAGAGAAAAGGTTCACCATTTGACTGAGCATCCTTCTCCCTTAGGCTCTCACTGGGGTTGTGTTGGCGTCATTTCATTAAGGGGAGACCTGTAGATTATTGTAAATTTGCTTCATAACACATCTTTCAGACCAATGAAATACAGGTTTTAGATATTCCTTTTGTATTTCCGTCTGTATTTTTCTCTTTTGATTCCTCCCAAAGGCACCAAAAGTTAAATATTTAAAACATATACATTTTAGAACTACGTGGGGAAGTTTCATGGCAATATTTGTTAAATTGCTCTCCTTAGTCACCCGTTGGTCAAAGCAGTTAGGAACTAGAGACCATGAAAGGTTAAATATCTCACCAACATCCTGCAGAGATACCTGCAACTCCACTGGGTGTGCAAATGGACTTTCTTCAGGTAGGATGATGAACCCAAAGATCAGAGAGAGGGCGTAGGTTGTAACCAAGGGTTCAGGATTCTGCAGATGTAAACAGCCCAGTCATGGCACTGAAACACTTCAATACAGAGCAGATAAGCTGGCACAGAGTGACATTTAGCATCTATAACTTCATACATATTTCAGGACAATATCTGCATCAAAGGGCACTAAAACGGAGATGGTCTTTGTTCCATTGGAGTAGCGGTGCTCCTGGACAGTAAAGCCTCTGGCATTGCTCTCTTCAACGGTGAGAACTTGGGTGAAGAAGGTGATGTTCCTCAGCACCACATCATGAAGAAGGGGCCCCAAGAGAACGCTGAACACCCGGGACTCTGGGACCGTATCTGAGGGACAGACAGAGACAGGTGTGTAGCCTTCTCCACTAGCCTGAAGTTATTTTGTCTGCCAGATAATGAGACGTACCTTCTTGGACGTGGGGAGGTTGAAGCATAAGAGGGGTGGTAATGGGGAACAAAACCTTGTATCTGGTATCATCTTGGGTGTCAGTAGTCCTCCACAGTACCTCAAGCATGGGCTCCACAATGTAGGTGATGTGGTACTGGTAATCTGGGGCATGGCTCTGCAATTATTCATGACATTTAATAAAACTACTCTAAAGTGACTCTTGCATTTCTAAGATAGGACTTCCCAACCTTGTAGTGGCCATCAGGCGAACCCACTGGGATCTCAACGACAATGTGGAAGTCTGTGGTGGACAGCGTGTACCCCCGTGCGGCCATCTGAGATCCAGCAAGCCTCTTCCCATTGATGCCCATGTGCATTTCTAGGATTTCAAAGCTGCCGTCTACCAGAGGAGTCACACGGCGAGGTACGTGCCAAGAGATGACATCGTTGATGAAGAGGACACCACCTGTTGATAAACCAACTGTTGACGCAACTGTGTGACAATGCAACGTTAACAGTGTCCAACCACCGACTGCTCCAGACTTGCCTGTGGGACAAGCAGCTGCCAAGTCCAGCACACTCAGACCATGAGGGGCCTTGTAGTAGGCGCTCACCCTGAACACTTCCATGGAGACTCCACCCACCTGAGAGAGGTCAGGTGTAATGTCATGCTTTGAAGCAAGGTGTAAAGCAAAACACTGGAGATGGGCGTGTTGCTTACATCCTCTGAAGAAGTCTCTGCTGTATTGTACGGGGATCGCATCACCAGACGGGTCGAGGTCACCATGGCACCATAGCCGGCTTGTTCAGCCTCCCTCAGCACCAGGGTCACTGGTTCTGGGGTGTAAAATGTCAACTTCCAGATACCATGTGCTGCCCCAGAGGCCTATAGGGAAGGGGAGAATTCAGAACTTCCTTCATTCAATGAGTCAAGTGGTGCAGGTTGAAAAGCAAGAGTGGAATTTCTACACATACTTCAGGAATGGTGTTGATCTCTTTAACCTCTCGAGCCTGTCCCTTAGCTTCAGCATCAGGAGTAGCAATGTGGTGCGACACCTAAGAACAAGAAATGGTGGCTTAGTTTCTCAGAGACTAGTTGGTAGAACCATCAATGTTCAGTGACCTACTTCCATGTAGTTCCTGTCGCAGAGAATCTCTCGAGAGGCCCACCGAGTGTAGCTGCACGTCTGCATCACATCGTGGGTAACCCCGTCTGATCCACTGGGGCCGTACAGGCGGAGCCTTAAGCCAACATTAAAGGTTTGATCGTCCTACAAATTAAATGCACGAGAAAGAATTTGACATGAGGGAAGTCAGAGCTGAAATCAAGCAGTTTCAGGAATTAATGCAAAACAGTTGCAAACACGTTTTTCCTCACTGGCAAATTATAATAAAACGTCAAATAAAATGAGCTCCAACATACGTTGTTGTCCACGTAGCAGCCCAGCAGAGAAGAGTAGATTCTGGTGTCGCCCCACGGGTCAGACTCCATGCTGTATCCACACTGAGCAGCCAAGGTGGGTGTTAACACAATGTGCTGGGTGCCATCTGGGGGAATAAAGATGAACATGAGGACACCACTCTCCTAGTGAGGAACCAATCGTGCTCATCAGCACCTCGTAGACTCACTTATGGCCTCCACCTCAAGCTCGTTCTCCACTGCTAGGGCCTTGTCCACAGACAGCCTCATTAGATTACCCACACAGTCTGAAAGTAAGCCGCTGCCTGTTAGAAGAAAAGGCTTGTGAGGAGGAGTCAACTTTCTGTAACAATGGTAAAGTCATTGTTTGAATTCAGGCTTACTTGACTGTGAATTGAACTTCATATTCGGCCTTGCTTGAACCAAGAGGATTACTGCAGCCATCAAGTTCCATAACAATCTTAAACAAGTAAAACACATCATTTAGAGACATTAAGTGTGCAGCTAGCAGTCTTTGAAAAAATAAAATAAATGAACTTACATGTTCCCAAGCCTCCACATGTTGCAGTCTGAGTGCAGCCAAACAAAAGAACTAGAGGAATCCAGTCGCTTTCAGAGCTAGGCACTGACCACCAGCACAACAGACAGGCACTGACTGCCTTCTGATCCAACGCCAGCTGTTATATACATCCCTTAATTACAACACACAGGTGAGACCATCAGCAGCTGTTTTAAACCCAAGGGACCCGGACCAGGTGATCTCCATCATGTTTTGCCTGATGCCAGAGTTCAAATGTCTACTCTTCTCCTTTTAAAAAAGGTTTCAGGTTTGGGAAAACAAATGTATAAACCATAAACATTAATCACATTAACATGAGTTCATATCTTGTGGGCCTTTGTCCACTGTGATGTCCAGTGG
Organism: Myoxocephalus aenaeus; assembly: GCA_038501785.1. NCBI lineage: Eukaryota > Metazoa > Chordata > Actinopteri > Perciformes > Cottidae > Myoxocephalus > Myoxocephalus aenaeus. The sequence goes on from JBAMJR010000010.1 coordinate 228,838, forward strand.
GTAGAGCTTGTAGTTTGCAGTGGATGAATGGCAAACCTTTGCAAACCAGGATGAGAGGGTGGCTGTAGCTCATGGGGATGAGTGGTTGTCCTGCAATCACAAAGTCGCCGGTTCGATCCTCAGCCTCCTCATAGTTCACATGTGGAAGTGTTCCTGAGCAAGACACTGAACCCTAAATTGCTCCCTGGGCTTGTGCTGATTTTGCAGTGTTGTTTACTTGAGCTCAAATAGTGCAGTAGCAGACACCACCCCTGCCGCGGCGCACTCTCCGCCAGAGCGGCCAGCTAGCCAGTGGAGGTGCTGGGAGAGGCAGGGCACCCTCGCCGTCAGACCCGCCCTCCATCGCGCCTCCTCGGGTGAGCGTAGTGGCAAACTCTATGGTAGTTAATATCGTTCCTTCTGATCGTGGCTCGTGCTCTTGAGTGTGCAGTGTTTTAGTGCAGCAGTTTTGTTGGATTGTTTTGTTATAATTAAATGTGACTGGTTCTTGTTGATGTGGACTACATTGTCCCATCATGCGCGTATGTATACGATATCAGATGGCACAGAAGGCCCAGGTAGAAAATGCAGGGCTCGCCACTGTATGAATTTTAGTTCAGTTACAGAGGAGCTGTTTTTTTTCGTTTGTCAATACCTAAAGATAGATAATGTAGGCCTATTTTTATTTTTTTCATGTGTACCATATCATACTATACCACCACTGTTACTTTACTTTGAGGAGACTGCACTGTTAGTCTAACTGCTGTCTAGTGCTGACAGTCACAGCTCTGAGATGTGTTATCAGCCACAACTTAAAATAACTAATGTAAAAAAGCAGGGCTGTGCAAACATGTCATCAGTAGTAGCTCAAGTACAGTTCCAATTCAAAAGTCCGCTTCTTGCCAAGCACGGTGAAAATGTTAAGTACGCTCAAGAGCAGACTTGAGCGTACTTGAGAGAGCCAATATCCCAGAATGCATTTTGGACCAGCAAACGGGGAACAATGACGGATGAGAAAACTCATAACTGAAAGTTGACATCCTCTGAATACTACTGTTGTTGAGTCACAACATGTACTTTTAGGATGTTTTCATACGAGAAGTTAGTTGTTTAAGCATCAAATCTGTGGTCGGTTTGTCAAGAATCAGCCTACTTAAAAAGATCCGCCGACGGTTTGAGGTCCTGCTCGCGGGACCGATGAGTCCCGCCGGCACCGGGCCGTCAGCGCTCTGCTGCCCGCCGAGAGCAGCCTGATCCCGGAAGGACTTTTTGAAATGATCCGCTGGCTCCGATTTCTCCGTAGCGGTTAAACATGAGATATAATTGGGTTTTGAGGATCTAACGAGCAATCTTTATGAGTTTATTATTTATTCACAGTAACGTTACATCAGTTTGACGGAGGTAAAGGTTAAGATTCATAACTTAATGTTTTAATTGAACTTTTACTTTGAACTACAGCGGTGTCTTATTACTTTTGACCGAATTGTTTGCAATTATATGTGTATCTATATAAATATATAACTGTATATTTATAAAATACATATTTATAAACATATTATATATTTACAATTATATGTGTATCTATATACGTATATAAGTATATATATAAAATACATATTTATAAACATATTATATATACAATTATATGTGTATCTATATGTAACACCCGTCCCATGTAGCTATATAATATTATGAATTGGCTCAGTGTTGAAGTACTATAGGCAGGGTCCTGGGTAGAGTTTTAAATATGATGGCGCTATTACCTATATATAAATTATATAAATATTATGGTTCCTATAACCGTTACTCTCTAATTATGAAAACTGAATTAACTGGCGGTGCCTCCAATAGAATTTAGATAGTAAAATAATACATCAACTGCCTTAAAACACAGTATGGTGTTTATTATAGTAGTATAGGCAACGAACAAAAATGACATGCAGATAGATCTCTCAGCAATGACAAGATCAACAGAGATACTACAAAATATCAACAAAACCCACACGAATTACTAGTATCTTTAAACATGTTAAACCCACACTCTCTCTCACACACACACACACACAAAATAACAAAACCCCTGTTGCAGGCCTGAGTTGTAGTTTGGGAGCGTGGAGGCCTAAAACGGTGATGGCCGCTTCACTTGTCCACACAAGCTTAAACAAAAAAATGGCACGTGCACGGTTTGTTAGTACTCATGAATCCAAGGAGTATTAGGAGGGGGGAGGTGAGGAAAGCGGGGTGATGGTCGGCATCAGAAGAAACAGCAGCAACAGTCTGCAGCAGCACGCGGGAAACAGCTCTGATGGTGGTCCACAAGAGCTTTCCCTCCTTCCTCTCGTCACAAACGTCCGTCTGCTGAATCACATAAATCAGCTAAGCACCCAGTCCATATGCTGATTCATGGCGCTTTAGCAATAGCTTTTCTTAACTGGTTCGAGCTAACAGTATGAAAGCAAAGTTAGCCATTTTATGCTAATCGCTAATGCTAATCACTAATGCTAATCGCGATTAGCAACACAACATTGTTTTACAATATAACAGTTAATCACAGTATAGAAAACAATAAACCACTTGTATTTACCTTGTGTAGATCACATAAGTGCAAACCATGGGAGAACTGGTCGTCAGCCATTAAGTTCTGAACATTATGTTCTTATACAACAATTCCAGGTTCACTCAACGTGCTCATTTGCTTCTGATAACTCTAAATCCGCTTAAGTCCCGCCCCTCTACCTGAGACGTAGATTGGATTGGCTGTTAGTCTCAGGACAAACCAATTAACTCACAGAAAAACAAAGATTGACAGATTACTCTGTAAAACAAGTTAGGCTGTGAGGAAGCACATGCTAAATCATGTACACCTTACGCAAACTATGCTCATTTGCATAAACTCTAACTTTTGCACTGAAGAGAACTCAAATTATTTCTATGATTATCTACTTTTAACTTAATGTTTTAGAAAACTATTTACATCCTGATGTCTAAATGATATTTGTAGACAGGGCTACATATATAAATAAGTATATATATATATATATATAATACATATTTATAAACACAATATGTATACAAGTTTATGTGTATCTATATAAATATATAAGGATATATATATATATATATATATATATATATATATATATATATATATATACATATATAATACATATTTATAAAGACTATACATATACAATTATGTGTATCTGTATTTCAGTATCTGTTATTTTGTGTGTGGGTTTACCGTACGTTGATGTTCACATGTTAAAGATGATATTCAGTTGCATTAGAGCCTAACTAGAGGTAACCAATGAAAATGTGCAAAAGACTTGAAGTTCCAAAGATATATAATAATATTTTGGGGTTTGTTAATATTGCGTAGTATCTCTATTGATATTTTCTTTAATAAGGGATCTGCATGTCATTGTGTTTGTTGCATACGATAATAAATACCAAACTGTGTTTCAAGGCAGTTAATGTATCTTGGTGTGTCAAAGTTAAAGAACTGTTTAAGAAAGGGTCAAATACAATTACAACACAAGATAAAAGGACTAAATAAAAGGCACAGACCTTTTATTTGACTACCTACATTCTATTGGAAGCACCGCCAGTCATTTCAGTTTTTAGAATAAGAGAGCAACAGTTGTAGGAACCATTATATTCATTTATAAAAACAGGTCATTCAATTCAATTCAATTCAGTTTATTTTATATAGCCCAACATCACAAATACAAGTTTGCCTCGGAGGGCTTTACAATCTGTACACATAACATCCCTGTCCCGGGACCTCACATCGGATCAGGAAAAACTCCCCTAAAGAGATAGTAAAACCCCTTTCACAGGGAAAAAAGGGAAGAAACCTGAGGGAGAGCAACAGAGGAGGATCCCTCTCCCCGGATGGACAGAAGCAATAGATGTCATGTGGCCAGAATGAATAGCGTAGTTACAGCACATTCAATGAATATGACAGAAATTATTCATATAATGAGTATTAGGCATGGTCCATGATCCTGATAATCCATGAAGCAGAAGGCGGTAGAGAGGAGGGGGGCATCAGAGGGCCATGGCAGCGGGTAAGACCGGTTCCAGGCCGGTTCCATCAGCAGGGCCATGGTAGCAGGCAGGACCGGTTCCAGGCAGCCATGGATCCATGGCAGGACCGGGGGGCAGGACCGGGGGGCAGGACCGGGGGGCAGGACCGGGGGGCAGGACCGGGGGGCAGGACCCGGGTCCAGGCAGCCATGAATCCATGGAAAAGGAAAGTAGAGTTAGTAATGTGCATTGAAGGGACAATAGTTTATCCAGATGGAGAGAAAGAGGAGAGGAGGAGTGAAAAAGGAAGAGAAGAGGAGCGAAAGAGAAAGAGAAGAGGAGCTCAGTGTATCCTAAGATGTCCCCCAGCAGTCTAGGCCTATAGCAGCATATCAAGGGGCTGGACCAGGGCAAACCTGAGCCAGCCCTAACTATAAGCCTGAAACAGCCCTAAGTATAAGCGCTATCAAAGAGGAAAGTCTTAAGTCTACTCTTAAATGAGGTGACTGTGTCTGCCCCCCGGACTGAAAGTGGAAGCTGATTCCACAGAAGAGGAGCCCGATAACTGAAAGCTCTAGCCCCCAGCCTACTTTTTAAGACTCTGGGAACCACAAGTAACCCTGCATTCAGTGAGCGTAACGCTCTAGTGGGGTAATATGGCACTATAAGCTCTTTAAGATATGATGGTGCATCACCAGCTAAGGCTTTATAGGTAAGGAGGAGGATTTTAAATATAATTCTCGATCTTACAGGAAGCCAGTGGAGAGCAGCTAGTACAGGAGTAATGTGATCTCTCTTCCGAGTCCTTGTTAGTACACGAGCTGCAGCATTCTGGATCAGCTGGAGAGACCCAAGGGACTTTCCGGAGCAGCCTGATAATACGGAGTTACAGTAATCCAGTCTTGAAGTAACAAATGCGTGGATCAATGTTTCTGCATCACTTTGAGACAGGATGTGCCGGATCTTTGAGATGTTCCGTAGGTGAAAAAAGGCAGTCCTTGAGATCTGTTTCACGTGGGAGCCAAAGGACAGGTCCTGGTCAAAAATAACTCCGAGATTCCTTACGGTGGTGGTGGATGCCAGAGCGATGCCATCCAGGGAAACCATATCGTCAGATAGTTGATTTCTGAGGTGTTCTGGGCCGAGTAGAATGACTTCAGTCTTGTCAGAGTTCAGCAGCAGGAAGTTGCAGGTCATCCAGGTCTTGATGTCTTTAAGACACGCTTGAAGCTTAGCGACCTGGTGGATTTCATCTGGCTTGATTGATAGATATAGTTGAGTATCACCGGCATAACAGTGAAAGTTTATGGAGTATTTTCTGATAATATTGCCTAAAGGAAGCATATATAAGGTAAATAAAATTGGTCCAAGCACAGAACCTTGTGGAACTCCATGACGAACACCGGTGGTCGTCGAGGCCTCATCGTTTACAAATACAAACTGAGATCTATCTGATAAATATGACTTAAACCAGCTTAGTGCTGTACCTTTAATACCAATCGACTGGTCTAGTCTCTGTAATAAGATGTCATGGTCAATGGTGTCGAATGCTGCACTAAGGTCTAACAGGACAAGTACAGAGACAAGTCCCCTATCTGATGCAACTAGAAGGTCATTAGTAATTGTCACTAGTGCTGTCTCTGTGCTATGATGCTTTCTAAATCCTGACTGAAACTCCTCAAATAAACTATTGTTATGTAAAAAGTCACACAACTGAGTTATACCAACGGAATACAATTATTGTGAATTTGGAACGAGTCTCTCCTGATTGAAACACTTTTTACATTTATTGTCCTTTCCATTCAGTCACATGAGGCTGATCATTCCTGAGTGTCGGTTTGAAATATAGAATATAAAATTAAGAAACGCATTCCGCCGGTAGACATCAGCCCTGTGCTTTAAGTAGAACACAGTATAAATACTGTAAGTACCACTTTGTCAGAGGAGCTGATGGCATGAAACCCAACAAATTGCGATATTTAAAAAAAGATACTGTAGTCACATCAATAAAAAGAGTCGTTTGATAAAATGTCAGTGGAAGTTGTGTTTTCCAAAAGTGGAAGAAAGGTCAATAGACAAACTCATGACTGGTATGTTGAGGATTGGTTATGTAAAGTATGAGTTCTATTCTAAGTTATTTTCATTTTCTCTTTATGCATTATTACTAAATTGTTTTGAGTGAAATTGTGCTTAAATACACTATAGTACATTCCGTTATTTTTATGACATTTTATATGGTCATAGTAGATAGTATCCTGTTGTAGACGGAAGACAGGTCTAAATATGGTCATGCTGCTTATCAGCTGACCTTGAGTAGCTTTTGCAGCTGTAACCACTAACACGCTATTGAGCGTGTGACCAAGGTCAAAGCATATTGTAATCACATGCACCTGTTACTCTCACTATGTATCTTCACACACACACACACACACACACACACACACACACACACACACACACACACACACACACACACACACACACACACACACAGTGATAACTGCGCACTTCTTCAGTTCCTCTTGGGCTCTGTCCCTGAGATGGAACCACTCGGTTTGAGAAATCAAACCGAGATTTTCCCACATGGTAATTACTGGTAACTGCTTCTAAGCACTTCGGGGATTTTCTCCAAGACGAAAAAGAAACGGTTGAATTACAATGTGACTTTTGCTCTTTTTAAACATATGATACTGGTGAACTGACTCTAAGCGCTGTGGGGAATTCCTCCAAGACGAAAAATAATCAGTTATGGTACTGTGTGTATAACTCTTGTTGAAATCAAATGTATACTCTCAAATAAGAGTGTAGAACTCTACTCAATGGGGACTCCCGTTTAATGGAATAAGATAACTTCCAGGTTTTGAGACGAAGAAGGTAACCGGGGCCATTGACCAGGGAACACAATCCAGCACGATCCCGCTTTGTTTCCAGATCCAGTCAAATGTAAGTAATCGTTTGGGTTGCACTGTGTGTAAAATGATTAATCTTCCTTTCCTAATAGAGAAAACAGTTCAGTGGAGACGTGGCTCAATAGTGCAGGTAAGCCACGGGGAAACTGAACGAATGGGGTTTTTAACATCCGTCATTCTCTATAAATTGTAATCGAAAGAAAACAGAGGGAAACCTCAGGGTTCTAAAACGGGCCCTCCTTACACGGCTGGCGTAAGGACTAGGCGCTCCCCCTAGGTTCTGACCAGGTCAGGGCTGGTACCGTTACAGGTACAATAGTAGTCCTATATGGAGAGGACGAGTGGTGATATTATCCCACTTGTATTAAACAAATACAATTATTACATTTGGGCATAACCATTTGTCTGTTAATGGGCATTCTGCAGATGCCATGCAAAAGTGAAACTGTTCATTATTGCAGCTGATTAGCTATGACTATTAAAGTAGGCCAAATTTATAAAGACTATTTTTTTTTTTCTTTCAACACGGCCTAAATCATAACGTTGTTAGCGGCACTTTATAAAGTTAATATCTAAATAAACTTGAACCTGGTTGCTCAACACAGACTTAGTTTTAAGCTACGTAGAGTGACTTATTCGCACCGTTGCTGAGTTACATTTCTCATCTGATTTCAATGAGTCCTGTTTATGTTCAAGAGTTTAAGATCTACGTGTAGAAAGCAAGTTTATCTTCAAGTTAATTAGAATGTAATTTATATAATTGTGCGGTTATAGTCGCTGTTACACTCGAGGTGTGTTCAGGTTTATCTGGTGGAAAAATAATGGGCCAAACATGAACTTTGTCGTTGAGATTTGGGGAACTGTTGTAGAATTGATCGCCCTCTGACGAGCTGGATTCAGGATTGAACTGGAAAACACATTTTAATCCAGTTAAGGGACTGTTTTGCAATATAATTCAAATGAATCACATGAAGTAATGTTGTGAATAACCGCTCTGTAAAGTTTGTACCTTGTAACCGTACTTCCCGTGCCCCTTTAGAGCCAGTTTGACGTCATCCACCAGGACACCTTTGTCATACATGAACTAGAGTTCACCTAAAACCAGATCTAACTGAAACTAAATAAAGCTGATGCACAGCTTTAACTTACTTTAACTTGCCTCACGTGACTTTCTCCAACAACACCACAGCGCACCAGTCCACTGGTGAGTCTCCATTTTTCTTTATAATTGGGCAAGACCCTCAGTTACCTGTCAATTTCCTTTTGTGCAGAGTTCTGGAACCTGTAGCTGGTAGCACTCATGACTGGATTGTGGAACACCAAACCTGGCTACGACATGCTTTTGAGGGTGCTACTGAGCACCTCGAGGCTACAGCTGCTCAGCGTAAGAAGCACTATGATCAACGTGTACGAGATGTCCCCCTGCAGGAAGGTCAGTTAGTCCCCCAATCAGCGCCAATATATAAGGCACCTGTTGTCATGACCATATCCTCCTTTTGGTCCCTGTTCTGGCCCTGTGGTGGCTCGCAGTTCACCTGCTGCTTTTTTGCCATGATAATTTGGTCTGTTTATTTTACCATGCGTATTTTTGTTTTGCCTGTTTTGTTTTGTTTGTTTTCTACTGTTTTGGATGGTTTGGCTGTGATTTTGTTCTGCATGTTTTGGTTTTTAGTGTTGTTGATTATTTTTCTTTTATTCCTTCTGGTTAATTTTATAAAACACGTCTCTGGCCCAATATCAGTAATGAATCTGTGTGTCCTCTTAGGTCCAGAGTCCAATCCCATAAAAGATTTAGTCCATAACACGTGATTACATCCATAAATATCCACAAACTGGTGTTGCATCATTTCATATCAGCTGGAAGATATGAAACAATAGGCTCGTTCGTTAGAGCTGCGCCTCGGCTGGAATGCAGACGAGAGCAGGATGAGGCGTTCTCAAAAACCTGCGATCAAGTCGAACAGTTTTCAGCTGACTTCAAAGAATTCACAGGAAGTTTGAATCTTAGGGTTGTTAAACTTATATTTCTTGGGGTGCAAGTCCCCAGGTGGCATTGTTGGTTCCCTTCATTTCCCCTTCTTCTAAGACCCCGTCACACTTGGACCAATTTTATTCACCTAATGTATGCTTCCTTTCGGCAATATCGGAAAACACAAAATGTTCATTATTATGCAGATGATACTCAATTATATCTATCAATCAAGCCAGATGAAACCAACCAGTTTGCTAAACTTCAAGCATGTCTTCAAGGTAAAACCGTACACCCCAGCTCGTTCGCTCCGCTCAGCTTCTGCCAATCGGCTTGTAGCTCCGTCACTGCGAGCTAAACACTCAACAAAGTCACGACTGTTTGCTGTCCTGGCTCCTCAATGGTGGAATGAGCTCCCCATTGACATCAGGACAGCAGAAAGTCTCTACATTTTCCGTCGCAAACTAAAAACACATCTTTTTCGACTACACCTTGACTAAGGAAGGGAGCACAGTAGTAGCACTTCAGTAGCATTTAGATGGCACTTACTGATAGCACTTTGTAATTTAACTTTATTGAAATTGTACTTTCTTGATTCTTGTTGTTTTGAGTTTGTACTCCTGGTGGAATTGCACTTATTGTAAGTCGCTTTGGATAAAAGCATCAGCTAAATGGAATGTAATGTAAAGACATAAGAACCTGGATAACCTACAACTTCCTGCTAAAACTGAAGTTGTTTTACTAGAAGTCAATAATCTAATGATATAGTTTCTCTTGATGTCATTGCCCTGGCATCCAGCAACACCAGGAGAAATCTGAGGCAGACTGTCACAATATTAAGAGTAGGCTTAAGACTTTCCTCTTTGATAGCGCTTAGAGTTAGGGCTCATGTTTGCCCTGGTCCAGCCACTAGACATGATGCTATAGACAGACTGCTCTGGGATATCTTAAGATACACTGAGCACCTCTTTCCTTCTGCATGAATTCATGTCCCATTTATGCACATTACTAACTTTGCTTCTTCTCCGGAGTCTTTATGCTTCCTTACAGGTTTACATGGACCTTGGTTTTGCCAGTGTGACGGTAAAATGTAACCTACCCGCTCTTGAGTCTTTTTAAGCTGAAATGATGAACATCGTAATACCAGAACTTGTCTATGAAATCATTTATTCCCTGCGCAGAGAAGAGACATCGTTACACAGAGTCGCTATGAGTCTGGTCAAGGATGCACTGAGGATTAACATCTTACATGGGCATTTATATACAGAGAACAAAGGTAGGTTAGAACAAGAAGCCTGTGGTTTCAGGTGGATGCTAGAACAAAGTACCAGATCCCCTGTAGTTTAAAAGGGTCTTCTTCCTTTACTTAATTCATGACCTGGCGGCAGATGTGAGTGATACTTGATAACAGCTACAGGAGTGGCATCCAATTAACATTAGATATTTAAGAGGGAACCTGTGGAGGCCGGCGCCCTCTCCTGTCTCTCCAGCTTCCAACATAGCAAGGGTGTCTGTAGTAGTAGGATTGAGAAGCCTTTTTATTTAACTTTTACAGGTAAGATACCTGTACTTTTGTTTCTTTATGCGGTCTAGAGAAGTTAGGTTACTTGCAGATTGTTTTGGGCCAGGCTCACCCTGAAGCTGATGTATGACACCTAGTCCCAAGATAAATAGCAATTGAGAACTAAACTACACATTGGTCCTAATTTGGGAGGTGGGGAGACTCTTGTTACATCACGCTCAGGCTCCCCACTACCCGAATCATTTCATATGTATTGAATGTGTTGTAACAGTTATATTCTTCATTATGTACACATGACTTTGCACTTGTGTCCATCCTGGCAGAGAGATCCTCCTCGGTTAAGCCTCATAAGGTTTCTTCCTGTTCTGATGTGAGGTCAGAGGACAGAGCGTGTACAGATCGTAAAGCAAATTTGGGATGAACAAAATTTAAAGGATGCGACGGAGAAAATGTAAATGCTTAACGTTCAAGGCAAACAAGACTCTGGAATGCCTCAAACTGGTTTAAGTTATTCAATAAATGAGTTTACTTTTACCGTCATCTGGTCTCCCATTTGTTTTGCAGCCTTGAGCAAGGTGGTAATTCAAAATAGTCTTAGTACAATAATGTACACATCGTTGTAGACTGAGGACCCACCTGGGAGAGACTGAAAAGAATCCCTCGTCTGAATAAATTTGCCATCACGGGCAGATTAGTCAATGAGGGCTGAACACCTTTCCATTTTGTGTCACTTGAAACTGTTTCTCCCCGCCCCCATTTGTTAAATGCACCTTTACCCACTAGACAACCTTCAGCATACATGCTGGGCATTTTCTAGCACCACACAGCTAAGAGGAAATAAAGACACAATACAAGATGTCAAATTAAATATTTTTTTAATTCAAAAACGTCATTCATCCCAGGACTCCTGCTGACCTATTTGGAAGAAGACGAACAAAGTTAGAAACCATGTTTAAGCAAATAGAACAGCAAGATGTAATGAAGCACTCACCTGCTACTGTCCCAGAGGGGGTAACCGTAACCCCACTGGGGGGCCACGTAGGACTGCTGCTGGGGGGCAAGGGGCCGCTGGGGGGCCAGGTAGGCCTGCTTCCTCTGGGGGGCAAGGGGCCGCTGGGGGGCCAGGTAGGCCTGCTGCTGCTTCTGGGGGGCAAGGGGCCGCTGGGGGGCCAGGTAGGCCTGCTGCTGCTTCTGGGGGGCAAGGGGCCGCTGGGGGGCCAGGTAGGCCTGCTGCTTCTTCTGGGGGGCAAGGGGCCGCTGGGGGGCCAGGTAGGCCTTTTGCCGGGGAGCCAGGTAGGTCTGCTGCTGCTGAGGAGCCGTGGGCCGCCGGGGAGCCAGGTAGGTCTGCTGCCGCTGGGGGGCCAGGTAGGCCTTTTGCCGGGGAGCCAGGTAGGTCTGCTGCTGCTGAGGAGCCAGGGGCCGCCGGGGGGCCAGGTAGGCCTTTTGCCGGGGGGCCAGGGCCCGCCGGGGGGCCACGTAGGCCTTTTGCCGGGGGGCCAGGGGCCGCTGGGTGTGGCCAGTACTTGGTGCACCCTGCTGAACTGGCCGAGTTCTCTTCTTGCTAATCGGAGTCTGATCGTACTTGCTGAGTGAACTGCCACCAGCAATAGAAGCAGAAAGGCCAAATGGCTGCTTTTTAGGCATCTTCTGAACATTTCCCTGATTCAACTTGGTCGTTCGCCAGTTAGGTTTTGACTCAGAGCTGCTCTGTGCCAACCTGACTGAAGCATAGCCACTTTCCGCTGGCTGGGAAACAGTTTGTGTGTAGCGGCTACTGGGAAATCTCTGGCTATAACCAGTGCTAACTTCAGGGTCTGTGTTGAAGCTGCTGCTCTGGGCTGAGCCAGGAGAACCAGAGGCCTGTCTGAGTGGATTCTGGGAATAGCTTCCACCAAATCCACCCCTCTGTTGAGAGAAGCCAACATGTGTGTTGCTGTTTTGTCCCCGAGCTGCAAGAAAAACAAGAGTATAAATCTACAGCTAGTAAAAGCACACAGATAGTGACGTGTGTTGCTCACCTTGTGTAGCCCACAAACAACGCACATGCTCTGCTTGAACTAAACAAATCAGCAAGATCCTGCAGATAAAACAAGACATCCAGTCAGAAATGGTCCAGAAACTCAACAAACACTTAAAATAGCTGCAAAACAACAACCTACCCTAAATGAAGTCCACAAGCCATTTCTGTGTTCTAACTCAAGCAGCCTGTTCAAAGCACTAGTGACCCAACTGCCCTGAAGCTGCTCTGTAAGTGTGTGTAGGAGACAGGTAGCATTTATTGACACCTGCATCCAATCACTGCTTAATGTGTCTCCAGTGTGGACCGCTGTGGCGCTGCAGCTTCCTGGATTGATTGATTGACTCTCAGGTGCCCCAAGAGACACATTAAGCAGTGATTGGATGCAGGTGTCAATAAATGCTACCTGTCTGCTGCACACACCCACAGAGCAGCTTCAGGGCAGTTGGGTCACTAGTGTCTTGAACAGGCTGCTTGAGTTAGAACACAGAAATGGCTTGTGGAGTTCATTTGGGGTAAATTGTTTTATTTTGCAGCTATTTTAAGTCTTTGAGTTTCAGTACTGTTTCTGACTGGATGTTTTGTCTGCAGGATTTTGCTCATTTGCTTAGTTCAAGCAGAGCATGTGCGTTGTTTGTGGGCTACACAAGGTGAGCAACACACATGTCACTGATGTATCTGTGTGCTTTTACTAGCTGTAGATTTATACTCTTGTTTCTCTTGCAGCTCGGGGACAAAACAGCAACACACATGTTGGCTTCTCTCAACAGAGGGGTGGATTTGGTGGCAGCTATTCCCAGAATCCACTCAGACAGGCCTCTGGTTCTCCTGGCTCAGCCCAGAGCAGCAGCTTCAACACAGACCCTGAAGTTAGCACTGGTTATAGCCAGAGATTTCCCAGTAGCCGCTACACACAAACTGTTTCACCGCCAGCTAAAAGTGGCTATGCTTCAGTCAGGTTGGCACAGAGCAGATCTGAGTCAAAACCTAACTGGCGAACGACCAAGTTGAATCAGGGAAATGTTCAGAAGATGCCTAAAAAGCAGCCATTTGGCCTTTCTGCTTCTATTGCTGGTGGCAGTTCACTCAGCAAGTACGATCAGACTCCGATTAGCAAGAAGAGAACTCGGCCAGTTCAGCAGGGTGCACCAAGTACTAGCCACTATCGGTCCAGCAGTTCTGCATCTCTTCAGAGTCCTAGAGAAAGCTTCAAGTCTTCAGCTGTTTCTGAAACACCAGCCTCCTCTGGGAGGAAAGGTTATGCTAAGTCTATGACGTCTTCCAGCCTGTCGAGCACAGGTACTGCTGCGTCACGAAGAATCCCTGTTCGGACGAAGACCTCAGCCAGTGCCGCTGCTAGAAGAGTTTCTTCAAGTCATTACTCTGTAGGCTCTAAACCTAGAAATAATCCCAGCCAGACTCTGGCTGGGACCCCATACCCAAGCAAACTGGTTCTTGTGAATGTCCGTAACCTCCCTGCCTCCAGGACCAGCAGCGTGGAGACCTCTGGTCAGGGGTTCGCTCCGTCCAGAACCCACAACATCCCTCAGGGCTTTGGTGGCTACGCTATCAGACGGCTGAAAGAACCTGCTGACCAGAAGGTAGTGGGTGTGAGGAAGCAGCAGCAGGCCTACGTGGCCCCCCAGAGGCCCCTTGCTCCTCCTCGGCAGCAGGCCTACGTGGCCCCCCAGAGGCCCCTTGCTCCTCCTCGGCAGCAGGCCTACGTGGCCCCCCAGAGGCCCCTTGCTCCTCCTCGGCAGCAGGCCTACGTGGCCCCCCAGAGGCCCGCTCCATCTTACAAGCCACAGGTCCAGAGTGTTCATCAGGAGCCCAGATGGAAGAGGATCAGGCCCCATGTGGGACAGTAGCAGGTGAGAGCTTCATTACTTCTTGCTGTTCTATTTGCTTAAACGTGGTTTCTAATGTTGCTTCCTCTTCTAAACAGGTGCAGCAGGAGTCCTGGGATCAGTGACTAGTGTGTTTTGAATAAAAATATAAAATTGTACATGGTGTGCTGAATTCCTCTCATAGTAGTAAATACCCAGCGTGTGTGTATACTGCTGAAGGTTTGGTTTCTACAGTGGCCGGCCGTGTATTTTCAACCTAGGCCTTCAGTGCCATCTATTGTTTACATGAATAAGCGCATGACAGGATGCTGCGTCATTAACGGACAATCCATGTAGTTCACATCTACAAGAACAGTCACATTTAGTTATGTAGCCGAGGATTTATCTTGCGCCTTTATTAATAAAACGACAACCCGACGCTGCGTAGTTTGCACAAGACGGCAACCACTTTTATTCTCGAGCCACACTTCACTAGAACATTTCCTCCATTTTTCCCTTCACAATAAAAGCCCCGGAAACGTACGTCAGAACACTGCTTACTGGAGCGCTGTTCAAGTACTCAATATAATAGCTTAGGGTTATAACTAAACAATCCAACAAAACTGCGCCACTAAAACACCGCACCCAGCCACCACGCTCACCCGCGGTGGCTTGATGGGGAACAGGTCTAGCAGCGAGCGCTCCCACCACTTCTGCGGTGCTAGCTCTGTGGAGGTGGGTGCCGGCAACAAAGTCCATCCGCCTCTTAACCAACAGTTCAATGACGTGGTTGTTCAGTTCATCGGTCCACTTCAGTGAGGATGTCACTGCCAAACATGCAACCCTCCATGAGAGGCATAAAGTAAATCTGCCATCAAGTCCGTTTCTCCTCCTGCCATTGAGCGTTAAAACAAGCAAAACACTAAACATGTCATAACTTCTCTCGTTTCAGCCTGAACTCTTCTTGTGCTGGCAGTAACAATCCTGGAAAGTAGCTTCCTGTTGACACACTGACCAATCGCAGCACGTGTTAAGGGTCACGCTGGGCCAGACCAATCATACGTCCACGCCATTTCGTAGGCCCTGCACGTCAAAGAATACACCCAGCTTGTCAAACTAAAGATCTGATTTGTTGACGTCTATGACAATCAAATACAACGCCCCCTCTGTGTACTTTAATCTGCAAAGGCCTGCTTAAACTGCTTTGCCCCATAGAGACATCTGAGAGAAATCAGATTGAATGAAAGCGGCACTGGAGGCAGAGCAACAGAGGAAGACGGGAAGGTTCTTACCGGTCACTCCCCTGCACACTTTGTTTTTAAACACTCATGCCACTTAATATACACTTTAACTTAAACACACATGTCACTTTAACATACACTTAAATTAACGTTATCTGTTTGTCTGAGCACTTTATCTTATACTTGACTTAATACCCATTGCACTGTTGTTGTCGTTGATTGTTGTTTGTCTCTAACATCTCATGTCTAATGTATGCACCTTCCGACCTAGAAAAATTCCTCGTTTGTGTAAAGATTCCTGACAAACGGGTTCTGAGCCACGCATTCACTCTGATGGAAATGGACTTCATCTGCAGTCAGCCTGATAGAACTATGTCTGACATACACTCACCTAAAGGATTATTAGGTACACCTGTTCAATTTCTCATTAATGCAATTATCTAATCAACCAATCACATGGCAGTTGCTTCAATGCATTTAGGGGTGTGGTCCTGGTCAAGACAATCTCCTGAACTCCAAACTGAATGTCAGAATGGGAAAGAAAGGTGATTTAAGCAATTTTGAGCGTGGCATGGTTGTTGGTGCCAGACGGGCCGGTCTGAGTATTTCAGAATCTGCTCAGTTACTGGGATTTTCACGCACAACCATTTCTAGGGTTTACAAAGAATGGTGTGAAAAGGGAAAAACATCCAGTATGCGGCAGTCCTGTGGGCGAAAATGCCTCGTTGATGCTAGAGGTCAGAGGAGAATGGGCCGACTGATTCAAGCTGATAGAAGAGCAACTTTGACTGAAATAACCACTCGTTACAACCGAGGTATGCAGCAAAGCATTTGTGAAGCCACAACACGCACAACCTTGAGGCGGATGGGCTACAACAGCAGAAGACCCCACCGGGTACCACTCATCTCCACTACAAATAGGAAAAAGAGGCTACAATTTGCAAGAGCTCACCAAAATTGGACAGTTGAAGACTGGAAAAATGTTGCCTGGTCTGATGAGTCTGGATTTCTGTTGAGACATTCAGATGGTAGAGTCAGAATTTGGCGTAAACAGAATGAGAACATGGATCCATCATGCCTTGTTACCACTGTGCAGGCTGCTGGTGGTGGTGTAATGGTGTGGGGGATGTTTTCTTGGCACACTTTAGGCCCCTTAGTGCCAATTGGGCATCGTTTAAATGCCACGGCCTACCTGAGCATTGTTTCTGACCATGTCCATCCCTTTATGGCCACCATGTACCCATCCTCTGATGGCTACTTCCAGCAGGATAATGCACCATGTCACAAAGCTCCAATCATTTCAAATTGGTTTCTTGAACATGACAATGAGTTCACTGTACTAAAATGGCCCCACAGTCACCAGATCTCAACCCAATAGAGCATCTTTGGGATGTGGTGGAACGGGAGCTTCGTGCCCTGGATGTGCATCCCACAAATCTCCATCAACTGCAAGATGCTATCCTATCAATATGGGCCAACATTTCTAAAGAATGCTTTCAGCACCTTGTTGAATCAATGCCACGTAGAATTAAGGTGTTCTGAAGGCGAAAGGGGGTCAAACACAGTATTAGTATGGTGTTCCTAATAATCCTTTAGGTGAGTGTATATGTATTTATATACAGACTAGATACAGAGGAAGACACAGACTAGAAACACAGAGGAAGACTCTGGGCCAATCCCAATCTCCACCCTTACGGACTCCCGGACTTTGAGGCGCGCTCCCGCGAAGTCCGTGAGGGTTTAGGGGTGTCCCAATGTCACATCGTAGAGTGCTTGAGGCTATCTGGCAGACATTTTGAGCCCTTTATGAACCCTTTCCGTAAGTCAGCATTAGATGCTGACTTTGCCTAAGGGAATTACCCATAGTTCATAGCAATGTGACATTAAACACACAGTTCCCAATGGAAGCATGAAGACGTAAAAAAAAAAAAAAGGTAAACAAAGAGACACGTGGGCGTTCAGCCCGATAAAATACACTTACACTACAACATTATGGATTAAAGATGGAACATAAAAACACATGAAATCAGAGGAAAGCAAGCAGAAAATATATATATATGAATATTTTTCTTACATTCATCAAACATTTTGTTTTGACAAAACGAGTAAATAGATCATTTAAAATGACTTCTCATCTCGTGAGGAAGACGTTCAAATCAGTGAATAAAAAGTATAAAATAAATACACAATTGTACACTATAATATTTGTGTATGTGGTCATGTGATGTTGCAGCAAAGTGCTGTCCCATTCATATTCACACCAGTTCAAGCCCTCACAGCCTCTTGCACTCAGCCACTTAGCAGCTGACGTCAGTGAGTGCCTGAGGGTTCAGGGCTTGAGGGTTTAGGGTGGAGATTGGGATTGACCCACAGACAGAGGCTGCGGTCGAATAGTCCATTTTGGTTAGGAACCTTCCTAACTGAGTGAAATGACCCGGAAGTACCTAAGTGGCCGCCATGATAAGTGCCGGTCGAATTGTCCAAACGCAAAGGAAAGGAGCTTCAATGCTTCCTAATTTAGCTCCTTTAGCATAGGAACCACTGGACCTTCCTTTACGAAAGGAAAGAAGAGAATGCCGACCCACAATTCCTTGCGGCGGCAACATTTAAAGTGACGTATCATTCGGCCGTTCACGAGAACAAACGATCATGACCGACAAACGCAGATCATGTAAATAACTGTTGCTATAATTTGGAAATACTTTCAATAATCTGTTAAACCTGCTGGCAAAATACGGACGTTATGTTGCTGAAAACTGCTGTAAAGTGATCAAACTGCTGTAAAGTGATAAACTGACGTATTTGATATTCTCTCAGCTTCAGCCCTCATTCTTTTATTTTATTTGACTTCAGTTACAGAAGCTTTAATGAAAGAGTTAAACTGGACGAGCTCTTCAGTCTGAGTCATATTTCTTATTATCATCTTTTTAATCAACTATTGTGTCTCATTACAATAAAACATATCAAGTCAACACGAGTTGTGTGGTGTTTCATAAACTATTGTATGCATATTTTTATGATCAGATTATCATCTGCATGTAAATAAACCATAACAACAAAAAGGGATATGAGACACACATATATGACACACATCGTTTGTGGGATAACGTATTTAATTCAGCATGTTTGAAACTGAACAAAGAGACAGTTTAGTTACTAAACTTTAGTAGCTTTGTACTCTCTGTGAAAAATACGTTGGTTTCACTTTCATATTCCTTCGTTCATTTCTATTCCAACCTCGTTAATAAAGTAATACTATGAACCAGGTTGTTTATGTCGTCTGCATGACGCAACACTATAAGAAGACGGATGAAGTATCTAAGATGCGCTTTATTGTGGTCCGCGATGGACTACAACAGCATTGTAGTTTCACCGCTGCAGACTGACGTCATTAACATGCGCCTGCCGTCGTGTCATAACTACGTCACTTAGGGAAAGTGGAGTCGGATTTGCCAAACACCGCGGTTGTCTTCTCCTAACTCCTTATGAATTCTCCTTCCGATCTTTCCTTAACCCCGTGACGTTTTCCACAGAGGTTAAGGAAAAGTGCTTAGGGTTAGACGTTAGGAGGTAATTATTTGACTATTCGACCGCAGCTTAAATACCCAGAGGAAGACAGGCAATGAGGCACAGGTAGAAATAAAGGGGGCGGGGCTTTACAATCACACAGGGTGAAGACACACGAGGAGGGAGGAGTTTGGAACGAGAACAGGTGAAGGGAATAAACAATCAGGAAACACTGGCAAGACACACACATAGAAAACACAGGGTGTTACAAATATACTTTGTGAAATACTGAGTAAGGTTCAGAAAAAGATTGTTTGGGGTAAAATAACTACAGAAGTGTCGAATCGTTGACTTCTCGTTAACGAACAGCGGTCTCTGGGCTGAAAGTTGGCAGTTTGTTTGACACACAAACCTCCACTCCCACCTCTTTTGTGTTCTATATACTTCATCATTCATGATTATGTAGATAGCGTACAAAATCATTTCCTGGCAGATCTCCACATGTTTGCACAGCCCTGCTTTTTTACATTAGTTATTTTAAGTTGTGGCTGATAACACATCTCAGAGCTGTGACTGTCAGCACTAGACAGCAGTTAGACTAACAGTGCAGTCTCCTCAAAGTAAAGTAACAGTGGTGGTACAGTATGATATGGTACACATTTAATTTTTTTTAAATAAATTAGGCCTGCATTATCTATCTTTAGGTATTGACAAAAGAAGAAAAAAACAGCTCCTCTGTAACTGAATTAAAATTCCTACGGTGGCGGGCCGTGCATTTTCTACCTGGGCCTTCTGTGCCGTCTGATATCGTATACATACGCGCATGACGGGACAATGTAGTCCACATCAACAAGAACCAGTCACATTTAATTATAACAAAACAATCCAACAAAACTGCTGCACTAAAACACTGCACACTCAGGAGCACGAGCCACGATCAGAAGGAACGATATTAACTACCATAGAGTTTGCCACTACGCTCACCCGAGGAGGCGCGATGGAGGGCGGGTCTGACGGCGAGGGTGCCCTGCCTCTCCCAGCACCTCCACTGGCTAGCTGGCCGCTCTGGCGGAGAGTCAGGCGGGGTGGTGTGGTGAGTGCGCCGCGGCAGGGGTGGTGTCTGCTACTGCACTATTTGAGCTCAAGTAAACAACACTGCAAAATCAGCACAAGCCCAGGGAGCAATTTAGGGTTCAGTGTCTTGCTCAGGAACACTTCCACATGTGAACTATGAGGAGGCTGAGGATCGAACCGGCGACCTTGTGATTGCAGGACAACCACTCATCCCCATGAGCTACAGCCACCCTCTCATCCTGGTTTGCAAAGGTTTGCCATTCATCCACTGCAAACTACAAGCTCTACCCACTGGACATCACAGTGGACAAAGGCCCACAAGATATGTGATTAATGTTTATGGTTTATACATTTGTTTTCCCAAACCTGAAACCTTTTTTAAAAGGAGAAGAGTAGACATTTGAACTCTGCCATCAGGCAAAACATGATGGAGATCACCTGGTCCGGGTCCCTTGGGTTTAAAACAGCTGCTGATGGTCTCACCTGTGTGTTGTAATTAAGGGATGTATATAACAGCTGGCGTTGGATCAGAAGGCAGTCAGTGCCTGTCTGTTGTGCTGGTGGTCAGTGCCTAGCTCTGAAAGGGACTGGATTCCTCTAGTTCTTTTGTTTGGCTGCACTCAGACTGCAACATGTGGAGGCTTGGGAACATGTAAGTTCATTTATTTTCTTTTTTCAAAGACTGCTAGCTGCACACTTAATGTCTCTAAATGATGTGTTTTACTTGTTTAAGATTGTTATGGAACTTGATGGCTGCAGTAATCCTCTTGGGTCAAGCAAGGCCGAATATGAAGCTCAATTCACAGTCAAGTAAGCCTGAATTCAAACAATGACTTTACCATTGTTACAGAAAGTTGACTCTTCCTCACAAGCCTTTTCTTCTAACAGGCAGCGGCTTACTTTCAGACTGTGTGGGTAATCTAATGAGGCTGTCTGTGGACAAGGCCCTAGCAGTGGGGAACGAGCTTGAGGTGGAGGCCATAAGTGAGTCTACGAGGTGCTGATGAGCACGATTGGTTCCTCACTAGGAGAGTGGTGTCCTCATGTTCATCTTTATTCCCCCAGATGGCACCCAGCACATTGTGTTAACACCCACCTTGGCTGCTCAGTGTGGATACAGCATGGAGTCTGACCCGTGGGGCGACACCAGAATCTACTCTTCTCTGCTGGGCTGCTACGTGGACAACAACGTATGTTGGAGCTCATTTTATTTGACGTTTTATTATAATTTGCCAGTGAGGAAAAACGTGTTTGCAACTGTTTTGCATTAATTCCTGAAACTGCTTGATTTCAGCTCTGACTTCCCTCATGTCAAATTCTTTCTCGTGCATTTAATTTGTAGGACGATCAAACCTTTAATGTTGGCTTAAGGCTCCGCCTGTACGGCCCCAGTGGATCAGACGGGGTTACCCACGATGTGATGCAGACGTGCAGCTACACTCGGTGGGCCTCTCGAGAGATTCTCTGCGACAGGAACTACATGGAAGTAGGTCACTGAACATTGATGGTTCTACCAACTAGTCTCTGAGAAACTAAGCCACCATTTCTTGTTCTTAGGCGTCGCACCACATTGCTACTCCTGAAGCTAAGGGACAGGTTAAAGAGATCAACACCATTCCTGAAGTATGTGTAGAAATTCCACTCTTGCTTTTCAACCTGCACCACTTGGCTCATTGAATGAAGGAAATTCTGAATTCTCCCCTTCCCCATAGGCCTCTGGGGCAGCACATGGTATCTGGAAGTTGACATTTTACACCCCAGAACCAGTGACCCTGGTGCTGAGGGAGGCTGAACAAGCCGGCTATGGTGCCATGGTGACCTCGACCCGTCTGGTGATGCGATCCCCGTACAATACAGCAGAGACTTCTTCAGAGGATGTAAGCAACACGCCCATCTCCAGTGTTTTGCTTTACACCTTGCTTCAAAGCATGACATTACACCTGACCTCTCTCAGGTGGGTGGAGTCTCCATGGAAGTGTTCAGGGTGAGCGCCTACTACAAGGCCCCTCATGGTCTGAGTGTGCTGGACTTGGCAGCTGCTTGTCCCACAGGCAAGTCTGGAGCAGTCGGTGGTTGGACACTGTTAACGTTGCGTTGTCACACAGTTGCATCAACAGTTGGTTTATCAACAGGTGGCGTCCTCTTCATCAACGATGTCATCTCTTGGCACGTACCTCGCCGTGTGACTCCTCTGCTAGATGGCAGCTTTGAAATCCTAGAAATGCACATGGGCATCAACGGGAAGAGGCTTGCTGGATCTCAGATGGCCGCACGGGGGTACACGCTGTCCACCACAGACTTCCACATTGTCGTTGAGATCCCAGTGGGTTCGCCTGATGGCCACTACAAGGTTGGGAAGTCCTATCTTAGAAATGCAAGAGTCACTTTAGAGTAGTTTTATTAAATGTCATGAATAATTGCAGAGCCATGCCCCAGATTACCAGTACCACATCACCTACAGTGTGGAGCCCATGCTTGAGGTACTGTGGAGGACTACTGACACCCAAGATGATACCAGATACAAGGTGTTGTTCCCCATTACCACCCCTCTTATGCTTCAACCTCCCCACGTCCAAGAAGGTACGTCTCATTATCTGGCAGACAAAATAACTTCAGGCTAGTGGAGAAGGCTACACACCTGTCTCTGTCTGTCCCTCAGATACTGTCCCAGAGTCCCGGGTGTTCAGCGTTCTCTTGGGGCCCCTTCTTCATGATGTGGTGCTGAGGAACATCACCTTCTTCACCCAAGTTCTCACCGTTGAAGAGAGCAATGCCAGAGGCTTTACTGTCCAGGAGCACCGCTACTCCAATGGAACAAAGACCATCTCCGTTTTAGTGCCCTTTGATGCAGATATTGTCCTGAAATATGTATGAAGTTATAGATGCTAAATGTCACTCTGTGCCAGCTTATCTGCTCTGTATTGAAGTGTTTCAGTGCCATGACTAGGCTGTTTACATCTGCAGAATCCTGAACCCTTGGTTACAACCTACGCCCTCTCTCTGATCTTTGGGTTCATCATCCTACCTGAAGAAAGTCCATTTGCACACCCAGTGGAGTTGCAGGTATCTCTGCAGGATGTTGGTGAGATATTTAACCTTTCATGGTCTCTAGTTCCTAACTGCTTTGACCAACGGGTGACTAAGGAGAGCAATTTAACAAATATTGCCATGAAACTTCCCCACGTAGTTCTAAAATGTATATGTTTTAAATATTTAACTTTTGGTGCCTTTGGGAGGAATCAAAAGAGAAAAATACAGACGGAAACACAAAAGGAATATCTAAAACCTGTATTTCATTGATCTGAAAGATGTGTTATGAAGCAAATTTACAATAATCTACAGGTCTCCCCTTAATGAAATGACGCCAACACAACCCCAGTGAGAGCCTAAGGGAGAAGGATGCTCAGTCAAATGGTGAACCTTTTCTCTGCTTTTAGAGCTGCCCACCATCACTGGCACCTGTGACCAGAACCAGTTTTACATCAGTGTGACGTACGGAAGTCAAGGCAACAGTGTCAAGGCAATGGTTGGACATCAACAGCTGACACCTGAGATGGCTGACTACCAGGTCCAAGAGAACAGCACACACTTCAGCCTCGTGCTGCCGTACACCGCCAAGGACACAGCCTTTGAGGTATGTCTCTCTATAACATTTCTCCATGACTCTTCTGCACTGGATAACTTCCCTCTTTGTCTTGCAGCTGATAACCTCAGATTCAGTAAGAGCCCGCGTTGACTTCTTTCTGTTGCATACCAGTAATGACTGGGTTCTCGCTGAGCTCTTCTTGGCCTGCAACTTCCCCTTAACAACAACCGGTAAGACTTAAACCTGTAGTTTTTCTGCTGATGGGATTGTAGGACATTGTCTTAACCCTTACCACCTCTCCCCTCAGAGTGCTATCCCAATGGAACAATGGCCGCTATGGCTGTGAAGGTGGATTCTGTGACTAATATCCTCCCAAGTAGGCTGACCCTAAAGGACCAGTCGTGCAAACCGGATTTCAGTGATGATCGCTTTGCATATTTCTCCTTCAGTGTTGCTTCCTGTGGAACCACTAGAACAGTAAGTGTTGGTTCACCTTAAATCCCCACATTATTTGTGTTAAACATTCTAATGCTTCTGGTCTTTATTTGTTTTAAGTTCTTTGACCACTACATGCTGTATGAAAATGAGATTGCCTCGCCTTACAATAAAGGAGCATCCGCATCACCAGTTGGTCCGCAGTACAGGTAGAGGGACTCAATCGTTTATCCTAATAAACTGTCTAGTGAGGGCACCCCTTCAGTGTAATTCTCTTTTCTCCAAGACAAACCATTTCCTGCTACTATGTGGTCAATGAGACTCAGGCTGTTGGCTTCAGCTCCAAACCAAGACTCTATGAACCCACCGCAGAGATCGGCTCGGGACAGCTGATGGTGCAAATGAGGCTCGCCCAGGGTAACGTTGACTTTGTTAAAAACCTTCTCTTGAGGACTGTCTGTCTGGGCCATGTCTCTTTCTAATGAGACTCTTCTCCTCCAGATTCATCGTACAAGCTCTTCTACCAAGCAGAAGATTATCCAGTTGTACAATATCTGAGGCAGCCTCTGTATTTTGAGGTGGAGCTGGTTGAGTCTACTGACCCACATTTGGAGCTCATCTTGGAGAGCTGTTGGGCTACGCTTGATGAAGACCGGACGTCTCTGCCCAGCTGGGATATCATTGTGGGCAGGTAATGAGTATCATAAAACTAAATGCAATCTCAAACTTCAGGTTTGACTTGTAACATCATCATTTTATGAGTTTAAAAAGAAGCATTCAAATGTGTATTTGATGTATCCCCCAGCTGTGAGAATCCTGATGACAGCTATGTGACCCTTTTCCATCCGGTTGTGAGCGACGCCAGGGTTTTAGTCCCATCCCACATCAAACGCTTCTCTATGAAGATGTTCACCTTCACTAAAGATGAGGAGGTTCTGCAAGACGAGGTAAAATATGAGTTGTGTCCAAATGAAGCGTATTGGCCACATGGGACGGGAGCTCTGCTTAATGAACCCTTCTGTCGTCTACAGATCTATGTCCACTGTGATGCAGCGGTTTGTGACGCACACAGCCAAGCAGACGGTTCATGCAGAGGCCAGTGTGTGCAACCTACACACCAGATGAACTACAGACAAGAGAGAAAAGGAGTGAAACGGGGTAAGTGACACCTGGAATAACATTTTGTCAACTAAATCTACGTGCAGTTGGTGATCGCTATTGGTTTTGTTTTTCTAGTGCGACGAGGAACAGACTCTACCAACCAAAGGCAAATCTCCTCTGGGCCTATTCTTTTAACTTCTGAATAAAGTATTGTCTTTAAACTTTTACAATCATCTCTTCACTCAATTTGTATCAAAGCTTTGAAAAGTCCTTTTGGTTTTCACCCTGCATTACACCACACATACCCATTGCAATGGGTGACTCTTTGTATACATATACGGTAGAAGCTGCAAAATGCAGACTTTAGAAGTCGTTTATTCAAAGCATCAATCATTTTTGTAGCCAGGGGAAATGGTCCATGTGCATTTAAACTCTAGTTTGAAATTGTTGGAGCCTTTCTCTCAATGACATCAGAATTGCAGATGTACTGACTCAAATTAAGAAACTCATTCTGCCGGTAGAAATCGGCCTTGTGCTTTAAGTAGAACACAGTATAAATACTGGCAGTGGCACTTGGTGTCAGAGGAGCTGACTGAATGAAATTAAGATATTTAAAAAAAAAAATAAAAAAATTATACCTTAGTCCAGTTCTCAAACTGTGGGGTGCAGAGGTATTACAGATGGGGTGCAGGGAGAGATGTAGATTCCAGATTTTTTTTTTTTTAAATAATCCTTTATTCCCACAGTAGGGAAATTATTCTCTGCATTTTAGCCATCCTTAGTAATTAAGGAGCAGTGTGCTGCTGTGAAGCTAACCCCGGAACCGCAGGTTAGCGCCCCCTGGCCTAGAGTCAAAGTATATCATCTCAAATGTATGCCATATCAATCCTGTCACCCAAAAAGAGATGACCTATTTAATGGGTGAGTCTAGCCCACTACTCTGAGGTGATCTGTGTTTGCCTCCATATCATTGTACCTCCTGCTAACACCGTGACATCATCATGGCATTGGTTATAAAAATGTCTATATTGTGTTTTTCATTCTTGCAAACAGCGGCTAGGAAAAGAAACAAATACAGAACCACCACACAGACAAACTCTCCAAAAAACAAGCCATTACAAGTCTGGTGTATTTGATTTTATTGTTTCATTATTTTACCGTGACATGTTTCTATTGATTACATTCAGACATACATAAATATGCGACATCTGTATCATAATGTAAAACACATCCATTCACCAAAGGTTAAACACAAACCAAAGAGAACCCACCCGTATGACTAAATACACCATCAATGACATCGGCCTATATCATAAACTACAATCATGAAGTTAAGTAAGGCATGTCAGATAACTGAACATAATTTACCACTATCCAACTTTTCACGTCAGCAATTTAACGCAGTTAAAAGACTGTCAGTCTTAAGGGTATTTTTATGTTTTTCTTTTCCATGACCAGGGTTTCCTTTAGTTGTCTTAATTTATTCACACTGATCTCTGCATTTGTCATACACCAAACCTGCTGGGCATTGTTGGATGTGGGTTATTCCACTTGAACAGCTGATAAAAGTATGCCTGTCATCAAGGTTGAGGTAATTCCCATCTAGTTTTCCCTCACAGAAGTTTCCGTTAGTGGGTGGAGCAGCATGGTCACAGACCTTTATGACTGGATTAAACACCAAAGTTGCTGGGCATGGCACGACGTAGTAGTTTCCATTTGAACACATGATGAAAGACTTTACGTCATCAGGGTTAACGTGGTTCCATCTGCTTTGCCATAACAGAAGTTGTCAGCAAGCACACCAAGGCCAGGTAAACCTAAAATAATCAGTCAGATATGTGTTAATAGCTCTTTCTGAAAGAGCACATATATTTTCAGTGCATTACACAAATGTATAAATGTAATAAAAGTGGATTACATTGAAGATGATGGCATTGACTCATATAAACACTGAAAACCACCCCATCACTTCCTGGTTTTCCAACACTTGTTGAGTTAAGGACATAATGTATGGAATAGTAAGACTGTTGATTATGAATTATACATGCTTATAAACTTACCCAAGCTGGCGATGACCACACAGAGACCTTGAAAGTGACAGACTGGTTAGTACCGGGTTTAAACAAAGCTTAACAGGGACCTGTACCACAAAGCCAGTTATCTGGTTTAACTAAACCGAACAGCCGCTGGTTATCAACTCAGTAAACCATCCCAGGGTTTCTTAAGCTTCTTAGCCCCAAGCCCCCCAGTGCCTCATTTAAAAAAAAATAAAAAATAAAGCTTCATGGTCGGCCCACATTTCTAAAACCACGTCACACAGCAAGTGCGGAAGCAGACGGACATTTCAAGTCCCAGCATGCCCCATTCAGACAATGTTTTGCCATAAAATAAGTAATTTTTCCTTTTTTTTTTAACCGAACGACACAGTTTTTTGACTGAAACTCCTTCCTAACACGCCAAGGCTTTGTTTTATTGTGATTTGTGTTGCAGATAAGGTGTCTTATTAGTATGTGGGCTGTTAAGGCCCTGAACCATACAGTTTGAAAAACTCGGGGACTGCTCGAGGAGGCATTTTCGGGGAATCTGCTTCATATCATGCTGGATGTTCATAGTTATGATCAAAATATGTTAGAAAAGTGATTTGACTTAACACTGAAGTTACCTTGTTAACCCCAAATAATGCTTCGTGGTGCAGACCCCAGGTCAGTGCACCATAGATGAAGATTAAAACACAGGTATTATATCATCCGTCTACTAGTCTGTGTCTGTATTTGTCTTGTTAATGAGAGAATACTCTCAGAGATTTCTGCACTCACCCAGTTGAATGGAATTTAGTTTGACCTTCTTAAAATGAAACTGTTGTATGTTTTCTTACACTTTACACTTTCACATAATCACTTCATTCCGTGCACTTTAATTTAATTTATATTCAGTAGATCCAATTGTAAATATTCATGCTCCCTTTTTATCGCACTCTGTTTTATGTTAATCATTAAATGTTTATTGTTAAATGTTAAATGTGATGCACCTCCCGCCAGGACAAATTCCTTGTCTGTGTAAACACACTTGTCAATAAATGGTTCTGATTCTGATTAATAATCAACAGAAGTACATTTCATTCAATTTAACAATTATCTGACAGGTAAAAGCCTAGGTAAACCAAAATAAATTAAAATAATTTCAATACAAATTCATTAATCCACTAATAATTGTGATTGTGCAAGAGCAAGCAAAGGAGCTGTTTAAGATCATGTTGGGTGATGATTCAACTGCTTGGAAGATATCGTTGGAGGTAAGTTATAAAATATGTTTTATGATTTGGTTCACCTGAGCCTTTAAATAAAACATGTACATGATCAGCGTGCCTTACCTGCAGTTAGGATGAGCTTACACATGTTGCCACTGTGTGGGCAGAAACAGAAGCATTGGATTAATATGCAGCAGGAGAAATATGAACAGAATTATGAACTAGACTAATCCTCTGAGCTTTTATTAATAACGTGGTCCCACAATTGTTGAGGCAGACAACCGCACAGCTCAATACACACACTTGCTGCATCGTCTTTAGAAAGTGGGTCAGTTTTTTGTGGTTGTTCCAGCAATGCCACGAAGCAAAGGTTTAATTAAACAATAATCGTTGACACATTTCACACAGGTGGTGTATTTTTGCAGATATGATGTAGCCAACAGACACTGATATAGTCAGCTCCCACCAACATATTAAGGGATATTCTCCAGCCTCACCAAGATAAACATTCAAATTGTCAAATTTAGTGACAATAATTGAGAGAAAAATTTACAATACAGCTATCAAATGCCAAAAGTATATGTATAGAGTAGGAAGGACATGGTGGTGCTCAGCATCTACCCACACATAAGTATCCCTGTACGTGATATCAAGACATGTAATAATACAACGTTGTAAAAAGGTATACTTACAAATGGTGAAAGAAGCACACTGTCTCTCTGCTGGGACTGATGTCTGACAGATGTATTGCTACGATGCTTTAAATAGGGAGCTGATGAGGTGTGGTGATTAAGTAGGGCACAATGTTCTAATTATGCTGTTGGCCAATGGCACAGAAGAAAAGGGGTTGTCGGAATGTTTTGGAAGAAGTTCAAAAATCCAGTCCTCTGTAAAGTTAATGCCATGCGTCAGAGGAGACTGGCCAGACTGGTAACTCACATAACCACTTGTTACCACAGAGGTTTTTAGAAGAGCATCTCAGGACAACATGTTAAACATTGAAGCAGATGGTTAAAGAAGCATAAAACCAACACGGAACTGAGGCTACAATTGGAACGGGCGCTCCAGAATTGGACAATAGAAGATTGGAAAAAAATTGCCTGCTCTTTGCAGAGCATGTGCTATAAAGCACTTATTATATGACTGTTAAACTGCATTTGATTGAACATTTCTGCTTATCTGGCCAGTGAGTGTACATTGAAATGATTTTGCAGTCCACATTTTAATAAACAAGTCCATCTTGTGTCTCTATCATGAATACACCTTCACCGCCACAGCACTTCCTCCAAGTAAGAGTAGCTCCATCAGTAGTTAACAACACACATTGATTCCTATGAACTTATTATCGTGACATATAATGAAATGAACTTGAATCTCTGCAGAGCAGGTGCCTTCAACGTTTTTCAGCCCAAAGACCCCCAAACTGATAGAGATGGAGCAGGGACCCCCGACTATGTATATTGTGTAACATTGTGTTTTATATTAAATTAGGCCTAGTGCCATGTATAAACATACCTTGTTATTGTGCATTCAATACTAAGCTAGTCAAATAATACACAGGTTCATATATTCATGTTTTTATTTTAAACATGTGCAAGGTACAGTGATTGTGCCACTGCCATTTATAAATGTACCTTGTCAACTGATAACAATGCCAATACAAACATTGCATGATAATCATGCATTCAAGCTATTCATGTTTTTATTTTAAACATAAATGTGGAAACAAAAATGAGCAATGACCTATTAGTCCCACTGCCATGCATAAACGTTTCCTGTTATCTTGCATACAACACTGAACTATTACAATAATGGAAAGATGTCTTTTTCTAAACATACATATAGGGGGCCAGTGGATCCTCAAGCCATGTGGATGGCACACATGCATGGGCCTATGCCGACATTAGTGAGACGTCTGACACTGATGAGGAACACACAACTTCTCTATCCTTGGATGGATGGAGGTTGCCAGGGCAGAGGGTCATATCAGCTCCTGTGTGTCGCTGAATGTGTGCTTTTCTGACTGAAAGATAACATCTTCTGCCTCCATTTATCCATTCGCTACAATATGTAGGATATAAAAATAAAGGAAAACAAATGTATAATCAACCAAGAACCCTGTTGAAGACCTCTGCTGTAGAGCACTGCATTCAAATGCATCTTCACATAACACAATGCAGAGCCTAATGCTGAGTCAGTGTGACATTTACTGTAGTAAGTCCTAGGAACCTTAAGGTTAGAGGTTAGACCACCAAGTCTTTAAGTAAGTCCAGTCTCATAACGTTCAATTGAATTCCAATCTTAAGTATACAGCTCTGGCCACAACAAATACTGAACAAAACCAATAGGTTTACATAAACTGAGAGTTACGGCCATTAATCCAGCCAAGTCTACATATGTGTTTACTGCATTCAACTAAATGAGGAACAGCATGTGACGCACATCTAATTACATAGTCATTATAAATTCCAAAAAACCTTCTCTTGAGGACTGTCTGTCTGGGCCATGTCTCTTTCTAATGAGACTCTTCTCCTCCAGATTCATCGTACAAGCTCTTCTACCAAGCAGAAGATTATCCAGTTGTACAATATCTGAGGCAGCCTCTGTATTTTGAGGTGGAGCTGGTTGAGTCTACTGACCCACATTTGGAGCTCATCTTGGAGAGCTGTTGGGCTACGCTTGATGAAGACCGGACGTCTCTGCCCAGCTGGGATATCATTGTGGGCAGGTAATGAGTATCATAAAACTAAATGCAATCTCAAACTTCAGGTTTGACTTGTAACATCATCATTTTATGAGTTTAAAAAGAAGCATTCAAATGTGTATTTGATGTATCCCCCAGCTGTGAGAATCCTGATGACAGCTATGTGACCCTTTTCCATCCGGTTGTGAGCGACGCCAGGGTTTTAGTCCCATCCCACATCAAACGCTTCTCTATGAAGATGTTCACCTTCACTAAAGATGAGGAGGTTCTGCAAGACGAGGTAAAATATGAGTTGTGTCCAAATGAAGCGTATTGGCCACATGGGACGGGAGCTCTGCTTAATGAACCCTTCTGTCGTCTACAGATCTATGTCCACTGTGATGCAGCGGTTTGTGACGCACACAGCCAAGCAGACGGTTCATGCAGAGGCCAGTGTGTGCAACCTACACACCAGATGAACTACAGACAAGAGAGAAAAGGAGTGAAACGGGGTAAGT
Organism: Myoxocephalus aenaeus; assembly: GCA_038501785.1. Classification (NCBI taxonomy): domain Eukaryota; kingdom Metazoa; phylum Chordata; class Actinopteri; order Perciformes; family Cottidae; genus Myoxocephalus; species Myoxocephalus aenaeus. The sequence continues at coordinate 260,481 of JBAMJR010000010.1, forward strand.
GACACCTGGAATAACATTTTGTCAACTAAATCTACGTGCAGTTGGTGATCGCTATTGGTTTTGTTTTTCTAGTGCGACGAGGAACAGACTCTACCAACCAAAGGCAAATCTCCTCTGGGCCTATTCTTTTAACTTCTGAATAAAGTATTGTCTTTAAACTTTTACAATCATCTCTTCACTCAATTTGTATCAAAGCTTTGAAAAGTCCTTTTGGTTTTCACCCTGCATTACACCACACATACCCATTGCAATGGGTGACTCTTTGTATACATATACGGTAGAAGCTGCAAAATGCAGACTTTAGAAGTCGTTTATTCAAAGCATCAATCATTTTTGTAGCCAGGGGAAATGGTCCATGTGCATTTAAACTCTAGTTTGAAATTGTTGGAGCCTTTCTCTCAATGACATCAGAATTGCAGATGTACTGACTCAAATTAAGAAACTCATTCTGCCGGTAGAAATCGGCCTTGTGCTTTAAGTAGAACACAGTATAAATACTGGAAGTGGCACTTGGTGTCAGAGGAGCTGACTGAATGAAATTAAGATATTTAAAAAAAAAAATAAAAAAATTATACCTTAGTCCAGTTCTCAAACTGTGGGGTGCAGAGGTATTACAGATGGGGTGCAGGGAGAGATGTAGATTCCAGATTTTTTTTTGGAATTTATAATGACTATGTAATTAGATGTGCGTCACATGCTGTTCCTCATTTAGTTGAATGCAGCAAACACATATGTAGACTTGGCTGGATTAATGGCCGTAACTCTCAGTTTATGTAAACCTATTGGTTTTGTTCAGTATTTGTTGTGGCCAGAGCTGTATACTTAAGATTGGAATTCAATTGAACGTTATGAGACTGGACTTACTTAAAGACTTGGTGGTCTAACCTCTAACCTTAAGGTTCCTAGGACTTACTACAGTAAATGTCACACTGACTCAGCATTAGGCTCTGCATTGTGTTATGTGAAGATGCATTTGAATGCAGTGCTCTACAGCAGAGGTCTTCAACAGGGTTCTTGGTTGATTATACATTTGTTTTCCTTTATTTTTATATCCTACATATTGTAGCGAATGGATAAATGGAGGCAGAAGATGTTATCTTTCAGTCAGAAAAGCACACATTCAGCGACACACAGGAGCTGATATGACCCTCTGCCCTGGCAACCTCCATCCATCCAAGGATAGAGAAGTTGTGTGTTCCTCATCAGTGTCAGACGTCTCACTAATGTCGGCATAGGCCCATGCATGTGTGCCATCCACATGGCTTGAGGATCCACTGGCCCCCTATATGTATGTTTAGAAAAAGACATCTTTCCATTATTGTAATAGTTCAGTGTTGTATGCAAGATAACAGGAAACATTTATGCATGGCAGTGGGACTAATAGGTCATTGCTCATTTTTGTTTCCACATTTATGTTTAAAATAAAAACATGAATAGCTTGAATGCATGATTATCATGCAATGTTTGTATTGGCATTGTTATCAGTTGACAAGGTACATTTATAAATGGCAGTGGCACAATCACTGTACCTTGCACATGTTTAAAATAAAAACATGAATATATGAACCTGTGTATTATTTGACTAGCTTAGTATTGAATGCACAATAACAAGGTATGTTTATACATGGCACTAGGCCTAATTTAATATAAAACACAATGTTACACAATATACATAGTCGGGGGTCCCTGCTCCATCTCTATCAGTTTGGGGGTCTTTGGGCTGAAAAACGTTGAAGGCACCTGCTCTGCAGAGATTCAAGTTCATTTCATTATATGTCACGATAATAAGTTCATAGGAATCAATGTGTGTTGTTAACTACTGATGGAGCTACTCTTACTTGGAGGAAGTGCTGTGGCGGTGAAGGTGTATTCATGATAGAGACACAAGATGGACTTGTTTATTAAAATGTGGACTGCAAAATCATTTCAATGTACACTCACTGGCCAGATAAGCAGAAATGTTCAATCAAATGCAGTTTAACAGTCATATAATAAGTGCTTTATAGCACATGCTCTGCAAAGAGCAGGCAATTTTTTTCCAATCTTCTATTGTCCAATTCGGGAGCGCCCGTTCCAATTGTAGCCTCAGTTCCGTGTTGGTTTTATGCTTCTTTAACCATCTGCTTCAATGTTTAACATGTTGTCCTGAGATGCTCTTCTAAAAACCTCTGTGGTAACAAGTGGTTATGTGAGTTACCAGTCTGGCCAGTCTCCTCTGACGCATGGCATTAACTTTACAGAGGACTGGATTTTTGATCTTCTTCCAAAACATTCCGACAACCCCTTTTCTTCTGTGCCATTGGCCAACAGCATAATTAGAACATTGTGCCCTACTTAATCACCACACCTCATCAGCTCCCTATTTAAAGCATCGTAGCAATACATCTGTCAGACATCAGTCCCAGCAGAGAGACAGTGTGCTTCTTTCACCATTTGTAAGTATACCTTTTTACAACTTTGTATTATTACATGTCTTGCTATCACGTACAGGGATACTTATGTGTGGGTAGATGCTGAGCACCACCATGTCCTTCCTACTCTATATCTATACTTTTGGCATTTGATAGCTGTATTGTACATTTTTCTCTCAATTATTGTCACTAAATTTGACAATTTGAATGTTTATCTTGGTGAGGTGAATATCCCTTAATATGTTGGTGGGAGCTGACTATATCAGTGTCTGTTGGCTACATCATATCTGCAAAAATACACCACCTGTGTGAAATGTGTCAACGATTATTGTTTAATTAAACCTTTGCTTTGTGGCACTGCTGGAACAACCACAAAATATGAAACTGACCCACTTTCTAAAGACGATGCAGCAAGTGTGTGTATTGAGCTGTGCGGTTGTCTGCCTCAACAATTGTGGGACCACGTTATTAATAATATCTCAGAGGATTAGTCTAGTTCATAATTCTGTTCATATTTCTCCTGCTGCATATTAATCCAATGCTTCTGTTTCTGCCCACACAGTGGCAACATGTGTAAGCTCATCCTAACTGCAGGTAAGGCACGCTGATCATGTACATGTTTTATTTAAAGGCTCAGGTGAACCAAATCATAAAACATATTTTATAACTTACCTCCAACGATATCTTCCAAGCAGTTGAATCATCACCCAACATGATCTTAAACAGCTCCTTTGCTTGCTCTTGCACAATCACAATTATTAGTGGATTAATAAATTTGTATTGAAATTATTTTAATTTATTTTGGTTTACCTAGGCTTTTACCTGTCAGATAATTGTTAAATTGAATGAAATGTACTTCTGTTGATTATTAATCAGAATCAGAACCATTTATTGACAAGTGTGTTTACACAGACAAGGAATTTGTCCTGGCGGGAGGTGCATCACATTTAACATTTAACAATAAACATTTAATGATTAACATAAAACAGAGTGCGATAAAAAGGGAGCATGAATATTTACAATTGGATCTACTGAATATAAATTAAATTAAAGTGCACGGAATGAAGTGATTATGTGAAAGTGTAAAGTGTAAGAAAACATACAACAGTTTCATTTTAAGAAGGTCAAACTAAATTCCATTCAACTGGGTGAGTGCAGAAATCTCTGAGAGTATTCTCTCATTAACAAGACAAATACAGACACAGACTAGTAGACGGATGATATAATACCTGTGTTTTAATCTTCATCTATGGTGCACTGACCTGGGGTCTGTACCACGAAGCATTATTTGGGGTTAACAAGGTAACTTCAGTGTTAAGTCAAATCACTTTTCTAACATATTTTGATCATAACTATGAACATCCAGCATGATATGAAGCAGATTCCCCGAAAATGCCTCCTCGAGCAGTCCCCGAGTTTTTCAAACTGTATGGTTCAGGGCCTTAACAGCCCACATACTAATAAGACACCTTATCTGCAACACAAATCACAATAAAACAAAGCCTTGGCGTGTTAGGAAGGAGTTTCAGTCAAAAAACTGTGTCGTTCGGTAAAAAAAAAAGGAAAGATTACTTATTTTATGGCAAAACATTGTCTGAATGGGGCATGCTGGGACTTGAAATGTCCGTCTGCTTCCGCACTTGCTGTGTGACGTGGTTTTAGAAATGTGGGCCGACCATGAAGCTTTATTTTTTATTTTTTTTAAATGAGGCACTGGGGGGCTTGGGGCTAAGAAGCTTAAGAAACCCTGGGATGGTTTACTGAGTTGATAACCAGCGGCTGTTCGGTTTAGTTAAACCAGATAACTGGCTTTGTGGTACAGGTCTCTGTTAAGCTTTGTTTAAACCCGGTACTAACCAGTCTGTCACTTTCAAGGTCTCTGTGTGGTCATCGCCAGCTTGGGTAAGTTTATAAGCATGTATAATTCATAATCAGTCTTACTATTCCATACATTATGTCCTTAACTCAACAAGTGTTGGAAAACCAGGAAGTGATGGGGTGGTGGTTTTCAGTGTTTATATGAGTCATCTTCAATGTAATCCACTTTTATTACATTTATACATTTGTGTAATGCACTGAAAATATATGTGCTCTTTCAGAAAGAGCTATTAACACATATCTGACTCTGATTATTTTAGGTTTACCTGTCCTTGGTGAGCCATCCTGTGCTGACAAACCAGATGGGATCTACCCTCACCCTTATGTCGAAACTTCTTTTATCAAATGTGCAAATGAACAAGTCTACGTATTTAAATGCCCAGCAACTTTGGTGTTTAAAAAAGACATAAAGGTCTGTGACCATGCTGCTCCACCCACTAACGGAGACTTCTGTGAGGGAAAACTAGATGGGAATTACCTCAACCTTGATGACAAGCATACTTTTATCAGCTGTTCAGGTGGAATAACCCACATCCAACAATGCCCAGCAGGTTTGGTGTATGACAAATGCAGAGATCAGTGTGAATAAATTAAGACAACTAAAGGAAACCCTGGTCATGGAAAAGAAAAACATAAAAATACCCTTAAGACTGAGTCTTTTAACTGTTAAATTGCTGACGTGAAAAGTTGGATAGTGGTAAATTATGTTCATTTATCTGACATGCCTTACTTAACTTCATGATTGTAGTTTATGATATAGGCCGATGTCATTGATGGTGTATTTAGTCATACGGGTGGGTTCTCTTTGGTTTGTGTTTAACCTTTGGTGAATGGATGTGTTTTACATTATGATACAGATGTCGCATATTTATGTATGTCTGAATGTAATCAATAGAAACATGTCACGGTAAAATAATGAAACAATAAAATCAAATACACCAGACTTGTAATGGCTTGTTTTTTGGAGAGTTTGTCTGTGTGGTGGTTCTGTATTTGTTTCTTTTCCTAGCCGCTGTTTGTAAGAATGAAAAACACAATATAGACATTTTTATAACCAATGCCATGATGATGTCACGGTGTTAGCAGGAGGTACAATGATATGGAGGCAAACACAGATCACCTCAGAGTAGTGGGCTAGACTCACCCATTAAATAGGTCATCTCTTTTTGGGTGACAGAATTGATATGGCATACATTTGAGATGATATACTTTGACTCTAGGCCAGGGGGCGCTAACCTGCGGTTCCGGGGTTAGCTTCACAGCAGCACACTGCTCCTTAATTACTAAGGATGGCTAAAATGCAGAGAATAATTTCCCTACTGTGGGAATAAAGGATTATTTATAAAAAAAAAATCTGGAATCTACATCTCTTCCTGCACCCCATCTGTAATACCTCTGCACCCCACAGTTTGAGAACTGGACTAAGGTATAATTTTTTTTTTAAATATCTTAATTTCTTGGGTTTCATTCAGTCAGCTCCTCTGACACCAAGTGCCACTGCCAGTATTTATACTGTGTTCTACTTAAAGCACAAGGCCGATTTCTACCGGCAGAATGAGTTTCTTAATTTGAGTCAGTACATCTGCAATTCTGATGTCATTGAGAGAAAGGCTCCAACAATTTCAAACTAGAGTTTAAATGCACATGGACCATTTCCCCTAGCTACAAAAATGATTGATGCTTTGAATAAACGACTTCTAAAGTCTGCATTTTGCAGCTTCTACCGTATATGTATACAAAGAGTCACCCATTGCAATGGGTATGTGTGGTGTAATGCAGGGTGAAAACCAAAAGGACTTTTCAAAGCTTTGATACAAATTGAGTGAAGAGATGATTGTAAAAGTTTAAAGACAATACTTTATTCAGAAGTTAAAAGAATAGGCCCAGAGGAGATTTGCCTTTGGTTGGTAGAGTCTGTTCCTCGTCGCACTAGAAAAACAAAACCAATAGCGATCACCAACTGCACGTAGATTTAGTTGACAAAATGTTATTCCAGGTGTCACTTACCCCGTTTCACTCCTTTTCTCTCTTGTCTGTAGTTCATCTGGTGTGTAGGTTGCACACACTGGCCTCTGCATGAACCGTCTGCTTGGCTGTGTGCGTCACAAACCGCTGCATCACAGTGGACATAGATCTGTAGACGACAGAAGGGTTCATTAAGCAGAGCTCCCGTCCCATGTGGCCAATACGCTTCATTTGGACACAACTCATATTTTACCTCGTCTTGCAGAACCTCCTCATCTTTAGTGAAGGTGAACATCTTCATAGAGAAGCGTTTGATGTGGGATGGGACTAAAACCCTGGCGTCGCTCACAACCGGATGGAAAAGGGTCACATAGCTGTCATCAGGATTCTCACAGCTGGGGGATACATCAAATACACATTTGAATGCTTCTTTTTAAACTCATAAAATGATGATGTTACAAGTCAAACCTGAAGTTTGAGATTGCATTTAGTTTTATGATACTCATTACCTGTCCACAATGATATCCCAGCTGGGCAGAGACGTCCGGTCTTCATCAAGCGTAGCCCAACAGCTCTCCAAGATGAGCTCCAAATGTGGGTCAGTAGACTCAACCAGCTCCACCTCAAAATACAGAGGCTGCCTCAGATATTGTACAACTGGATAATCTTCTGCTTGGTAGAAGAGCTTGTACGATGAATCTGGAGGAGAAGAGTCTCATTAGAAAGAGACATGGCCCAGACAGACAGTCCTCAAGAGAAGGTTTTTAACAAAGTCAACGTTACCCTGGGCGAGCCTCATTTGCACCATCAGCTGTCCCGAGCCGATCTCTGCGGTGGGTTCATAGAGTCTTGGTTTGGAGCTGAAGCCAACAGCCTGAGTCTCATTGACCACATAGTAGCAGGAAATGGTTTGTCTTGGAGAAAAGAGAATTACACTGAAGGGGTGCCCTCACTAGACAGTTTATTAGGATAAACGATTGAGTCCCTCTACCTGTACTGCGGACCAACTGGTGATGCGGATGCTCCTTTATTGTAAGGCGAGGCAATCTCATTTTCATACAGCATGTAGTGGTCAAAGAACTTAAAACAAATAAAGACCAGAAGCATTAGAATGTTTAACACAAATAATGTGGGGATTTAAGGTGAACCAACACTTACTGTTCTAGTGGTTCCACAGGAAGCAACACTGAAGGAGAAATATGCAAAGCGATCATCACTGAAATCCGGTTTGCACGACTGGTCCTTTAGGGTCAGCCTACTTGGGAGGATATTAGTCACAGAATCCACCTTCACAGCCATAGCGGCCATTGTTCCATTGGGATAGCACTCTGAGGGGAGAGGTGGTAAGGGTTAAGACAATGTCCTACAATCCCCATCAGCAGAAAAAACTACAGGTTTAAGTCTTACCGGTTGTTGTTAAGGGGAAGTTGCAGGCCAAGAAGAGCTCAGCGAGAACCCAGTCATTACTGGTATGCAACAGAAAGAAGTCAACGCGGGCTCTTACTGAATCTGAGGTTATCAGCTGCAAGACAAAGAGGGAAGTTATCCAGTGCAGAAGAGTCATGGAGAAATGTTATAGAGAGACATACCTCGAAGGCTGTGTCCTTGGCGGTGTACGGCAGCACGAGGCTGAAGTGTGTGCTGTTCTCTTGGACCTGGTAGTCAGCCATCTCAGGTGTCAGCTGTTGATGTCCAACCATTGCCTTGAAACTGTTGCCTTGACTTCCGTACGTCACACTGATGTAAAACTGGTTCTGGTCACAGGTGCCAGTGATGGTGGGCAGCTCTAAAAGCAGAGAAAAGGTTCACCATTTGACTGAGCATCCTTCTCCCTTAGGCTCTCACTGGGGTTGTGTTGGCGTCATTTCATTAAGGGGAGACCTGTAGATTATTGTAAATTTGCTTCATAACACATCTTTCAGATCAATGAAATACAGGTTTTAGATATTCCTTTTATATTTCCGTCTGTATTTTTCCCTTTTGATTCCTCCCAAAGGCACCAAAAGTTAATTTAAAACATATACATTTTAGAACTACGTGGGGAAGTTTCATGGCAATATTTGTTAAATTGCTCTCCTTAGTCACCCGTTGGTCAAAGCAGTTATGAACTAGATACCATGAAAGGTTAAATATCTCACCAACATCCTGCAGAGATACCTGCAACTCCACTGGGTGTGCAAATGGACTTTCTTCAGGTAGGATGATGAACCCAAAGATCAGAGAGAGGGAGTAGGTTGTAACCAAGGGTTCAGGATTCTGCAGATGTAAACAGCCCAGTCATGGCACTGAAACACTTCAATACAGAGCAGATAAGCTGGCACAGAGTGACATTTAGCATCTATAACTTCATACATATTTCAGGACAATATCTGCATCAAAGGGCACTAAAACGGAGATGGTCTTTGTTCCATTGGAGTAGCGGTGCTCCTGGACAGTAAAGCCTCTGGCATTGCTCTCTTCAACGGTGAGAACTTGGGTGAAGAAGGTGATGTTCCTCAGCACCACATCATGAAGAAGGGGCCCCAAGAGAACACTGAACACCCGGGACTCTGGGACAGTATCTGAGGGACAGACAGAGACAGGTGTGTAGCCTTCTCCACTAGCCTGAAGTTATTTTGTCTGCCAGATAATGAGACTTACCTTCTTGGACGTGGGGAGGTTGAAGCATAAGAGGGGTGGTAATGGGGAACAAAACCTTGTATCTGGTATCATCTTGGGTGTCAGTAGTCCTCCACAGTACCTCAAGCATGGGCTCCACAATGTAGGTGATGTGGTACTGGTAATCTGGGGCATGGCTCTGCAATTATTCATGACATTTAATAAAACTACTCAAAAGTGACTCTTGCATTTCTAAGATAGGACTTCCCAACCTTGTAGTGGCCATCAGGCGAACCCACTGGGATCTCAACGACAATGTGGAAGTCTGTGGTGGACAGCGTGTACCCCCGTGCGGCCATCTGAGATCCAGCAAGCCTCTTCCCGTTGATGCCCATGTGCATTTCTAGGATTTCAAAGCTGCCGTCTACCAGAGGAGTCACACGGCGAGGTACGTGCCAAGAGATGACATCGTTGATGAAGAGGACGCCACCTGTTGATAAACCAACTGTTGACGCAACTGTGTGACAATGCAACGTTAACAGTGTCCAACCACCGACTGCTCCAGACTTGCCTGTGGGACAAGCAGCTGCCAAGTCCAGCACACTCAGACCATGAGGGGCCTTGTAGTAGGCGCTCACCCTGAACACTTCCATGGAGACTCCACCCACCTGAGAGAAGTCAGGTGTAATGTCATGCTTTGAAGCAAGGTGTAAAGCAAAACACTGGAGATGGGCGTGTTGCTTACATCCTCTGAAGAAGTCTCTGCTGTATTGTACGGGGATCGCATCACCAGACGGGTCGAGGTCACCATGGCACCATAACCGGCTTGTTCAGCCTCCCTCAGCACCAGGGTCACTGGTTCTGGGGTGTAAAATGTCAACTTCCAGATACCATGTGCTGCCCCAGAGGCCTATGGGGAAGGGGAGAATTCAGAACTTCCTTCATTCAATGAGCCAAGTGGTGCAGGTTGAAAAGCAAGAGTGGAATTTCTACACATACTTCAGGAATGGTGTTGATCTCTTTAACCTGGCCCTTAGCTTCAGGAGTAGCAATGTGGTGCGACACCTAAGAACAAGAAATGGTGGCTTAGTTTCTCAGAGACTAGTTGGTAGAACCATCAATGTTCAGTGACCTACTTCCATGTAGTTCCTGTCGCAGAGAATCTCTCTAGAGGCCCACCGAGTGTAGCTGCACGTCTGCATCACATCGTGGGTAACCCCGTCTGATCCACTGGGGCCGTACAGGCGGAGCCTTAAGCCAACATTAAAGGTTTGATCGTCCTACAAATTAAATGCACGAGAAAGAATTTGACATGAGGGAAGTCAGAGCTGAAATCAAGCAGTTTCAGGAATTAATGCAAAACAGTTGCAAACACGTTTTTCCTCACTGGCAAATTATAATAAAACGTCAAATAAAATGAGCTCCAACATACGTTGTTGTCCACGTAGCAGCCCAGCAGAGAAGAGTAGATTCTGGTGTCGCCCCACGGGTCAGACTCCATGCTGTATCCACACTGAGCAGCCAAGGTGGGTGTTAACACAATGTGCTGGGTGCCATCTGGGGGAATAAAGATGAACATGAGGACACCACTCCTAGTGAGGAACCAATCATGCTCATCAGCACCTCGTAGACTCACTTATGGCCTCCACCTCAAGCTCGTTCCCCACTGCTAGGGCCTTGTCCACAGACAGCCTCATTAGATTACCCACACAGTCTGAAAGTAAGCCGCTGCCTGTTAGAAGAAAAGGCTTGTGAGGAAGAGTCAACTTTCTGTAACAATGGTAAAGTCATCGTTTGAATTCAGGCTTACTTGACTGTGAATTGAGCTTCATATTCGGCCTTGCTTGACCCAAGAGGATTACTGCAGCCATCAAGTTCCATAACAATCTTAAACAAGTAAAACACATCATTTAGAGACATTAAGTGTGCAGCTAGCAGTCTTTGAAAAAAGAAAATAAATGAACTTACATGTTCCCAAGCCTCCACATGTTGCAGTCTGAGTGCAGCCAAACAAAAGAACTAGAGGAATCCAGTCGCTTTCAGAGCTAGGCACTGACCACCAGCACAACAGACAGGCACTGACTGCCTTCTGATCCAACGCCAGCTGTTATATACATCCCTTAATTACAACACACAGGTGAGACCATCAGCAGCTGTTTTAAACCCAAGGGACCCGGACCAGGTGATCTCCATCATGTTTTGCCTGATGGCAGAGTTCAAATGTCTACTCTTCTCCTTTTAAAAAAGGTTTCAGGTTTGGGAAAACAAATGTATAAACCATAAACATTAATCACATTAACATGAGTTCATATCTTGTGGGCCTTTGTCCACTGTGATGTCCAGTGGGTAGAGCGTGTAGTTTGCAGTGGATGAATGGCAAACCTTTGCAAACCAGGATGAGAGGGTGGCTGTAGCTCATGGGGGTGAGCGTAGTGGCAAACTTTATGGTAGTTAATATCGTTCCTTCTGATCGTGGCTCGTGCTCTTGAGTGTGCAGTGTTTTAGTGCAGCAGTTTTGTTGGATTGTTTTGTTATAATTAAATGTGACTGGTTCTTGTTGATGTGGACTACATTGTCCCGTCATGCGCGTATGTATACGATATCAGACGGCACAGAAGGCCCAGGTAGAAAATGCACGGCCCGCCACCGTAGGAATTTTAATTCAGTTACAGAGGAGCTGTTTTTTTCTTCTTTTGTCAATACCTAAAGATAGATAATGTAGGCCTAATTTATGAAAAAATCCCATATCATACTGTACCACTACTTTTACTTTACTTTGAGGAGACTGCACTGTTAGTCTAACTGCTGTCTAGTGCTGACAGTGACAGCTCTGAGCTGTGTTATCAGCAGGGCCGGCGATTGCTATAGGCGAACTAGGCGACTGCCTAGGGCGACAAATGGGTTGGGGGCGCCCTCACAGTGCACATTTCAGCACTGTAAGCAATTCGCGACCACGTGACCGGGGGGTGGCGCTGGCTCCCGCGAGCAGGGACCAAGACACGTCACATCAAAGATGTTCTATTACGGAGAGGACAACAACTCGGCCAAAAATCTGAATATTTTGTCGAGAAAACGGGACGCTGATTGGCCAAGACTCGACACGTCACATCAAAGATCTTCTATTGTAAAGATGACTCACTCCAAAAAAATAAATCGTTTGTGCGGTCTGAAAAATGTGCGCGATCTGAAAAATCTATTGCGCGACCACTTTGACTGGCCCCTGACATTTGCAAAAATGAAGCAGTCTAAACCATCTGGAGCACAGGGACGAAAACGAAAAAAGGAAGAAGAGGAAAAGAAAGTCAAGTATAGGTTTGTTCAATAAACATATTTGAAAAAAAAGAGTGTTTTGCACAGTTTATGGAGTTAATTTAATCCTAACTTTGAGTGTGTAATAAATTATTTAAAATAATAAAAAAGAAAATGTTCTGAAACTATTCTGGTGTTTGTTGTCCATGCACCATTTATTGTTGAACAACAATGTAGAATAGTAGAATTATAAGTGGGTGAAAAACTGCTATGCAAAGTAAAGCAGTTAAGTTAATATATGTCTCTTCAGTGATGTAAAGTATTGTGTGTCTGTGTGGGGGGGGGGGGGGGCGCAAAACTCAATCTCGCCTAGGGCAACCAAAGGGCTAGAGCCGGCCCTGGTTATCAGCCACAACTTAAAATAACTAATGTAAAAAAGCAGGGCTGTGCAAACATGTGGAGATCTGCCAGGAAATGATTTTGTACGCTATCTACATAATCATGAATGATGAAGTATATAGAACACAAAAGAGGTGGGAGTGGAGGTTTGTGTGTCAAGCAAACTGCCAACTTTCAGCCCAGAGACCGCTGTTCGTTAACGAGAAGTCAACGATTCGACACTTCTGTAGTTATTTTACCCCAAACAATCTTTTTCTGAACCTTACTCAGTATTTCACAAAGTATATTTGTAACACCCTGTGTTTTCTATGTGTGTGTCTTGCCAGTGTTTCCTGATTGTTTCTTCCCTTCACCTGTTCTCGTTCCAAACTCCTCCCTCCTCGTGTGTCTTCACCCAGCGTTCTTCTCTGTACTCGTGTTCTCGTGGACTCGTGAAAAGTTATTTGTTTAAGCATCAAATCTGTGGTCGGTTTGTCCAGAATCATCTTATTTAAAAAGATACGCCGACGGGTTGAGGTCCTGCTGAGGGACCGTGATTCCCGTCAGCACCGGGCCGTCAGCGCTCTGCTGCCCGCCGACAGCAGCTTGATCTCGGCTGGACTTTTTGAAATGATCCGCTGGCTCCGATGTCTCCGTATCGATTAAACATGAGATATAAATCGACTTTGAGGATCTAACAAGCAATCTGTATTATTTATTCAGTCACATTAAATCAGTCTGACTGAGGGAAAGGTTACGATTTATAACTTAAGATTTTAATTTAACTTTAACTTTAAACTACAGTCTTATTACTTTTGACCGAATTGTTTGTGTATCTATATAAGTATATAAAATACATATTTATAAACACAATATATGTATACAAGGATATGTGTATCTGTATATATATATATATATATATATATATATATATATATATATATATATATATATATATATACACAATGATATGTGTATATATATATATATATATATATATATATACACACAATGATATGTGTATGTCTGTGAAACCAGTGCAAAAAAAGCAGGGTTGTCATATTTAGTTTGACTGTAAAAATACTTTACAGTGAAGAATCAGAGTAACTCATGACAACAACAGCTGAGGTGGTGACGTCATCAAGTCAGCTGCTGTTCCAATTGCAGAAAGACCGTCCTGCGTCCTCCGTCCTTGAGAGTCTGGACTCCCAAGTCCAAACTCCAAAAGTTCACAAGTCTGGACTTAGCGTACTTGGTATTGAGAAATGGCCCCTGTGTGATTGTAAAGCCCCGCCCCCATTATTTCTACCTGTGCCTCGTTGCCTGTCTTCCTCTGGGTATTTAGTCTGTGGGTCAATCCCAATCTCCACCCTAAACCCTCAAGCCCTGAACCCTCAGGCACTCACTGACGTCAGCTGCTAAGTGGCTGAGTGTGAGAGGCTGTGAGGGCTTGAACTGGTGTGAATATGAATGGGACAGCACTTTGCTGCAACATCACATGACCACATACACAAATATTATAGTGTACAATTGTGTATTTATTTTATACTTTTTATTCACTGATTTGAACGTCTTCCTCACGAGATGAGAAGTCATTTTAAATGATCTATTTACTCGTTTTGTCAAAACAAAATGTTTGATGAATGTAAGAAAAATATTCATAAATATATTTTCTGCTTGCTTTCCTCTGATTTCATGTGTTTTTATGTTCCATCTTTAATCCATAATGTTGTAGTGTAAATGTATTTTATCGGGCTGAACGCCCACGTGTCTCTTTGTTTACCTTTTTTTTTTTTTACGTCTTCATGCTTCCATTGGGAACTGCGTGTTTAACGTCACATTGCTAAGAACTATGGGTAATTCCCTTAGGCAAAGTCAGCATCTAATGCTGACTTACGGAAAGGGTTCATAAAGGGCTCAAAATGTCTGCCAGATAGCCTCAAGCACTCGATGTGACATTGGGACACCCCTAAACCCTCACGGACTTCGCGGGAGCGCGCCTCAAAGTCCGTGAGTCCGTAAGGGTGGAGATTGGGATTGGCCCAGAGTCTTCCTCTGTGTCTCTAGTCTGTGTATCTAGTCTGTGTCTTCCTCTGTGTCTAGTCTGTGTATCTAGTCTGTATATAAATACATACATGTCAGACATAGTTCTATCAGGCTGACTGCAGATGAAGTCCATTTCCATCAGAGTGAATGCGTGGCTCAGAACCCGTTTATTTGTCAGGAATCTTTACACAAACGAGGAATTTTTCTAGGTCGGAAGGTGCATACATTAGACATGAGATGTTAGAGACAAACAACAAGCAACGACAACAACAGTGCAATGGGTATTAAGTCAAGTATAAGATAAAGTGCTCAGACAAACAGATAACGTTAATTTAAGTGTATGTTAAAGTGACATGTGTGTTTAAGTTAAAGTGTATATTAAGTGGCATGAGTGTTTAAAAACAAAGTGTGCAGGGGAGTGACCGGTAAGAACCTTCCCGTCTTCCTCTGTTGCTCTGCCTCCAGTGCCGCTTTCATTCAATCTGATTTCTCTCAGATGTCTCTATGGGGCAAAGCAGTTTAAGCAGGCCTTTGCAGATTAAAGTACACAGAGGGGGCGTTGTATTTGATTGTCATAGACGTCAACAAATCAGATCTTTAGTTTGACAAGCTGGGTGTATTCTTTGACGTGCAGGGCCTACGAAATGGCGTGGACGTATGATTGGTCTGGCCCAGCGTGACCCTTAACACGTGCTGCGATTGGTCAGTGTGTCAACAGGAAGCTACTTTCCAGGATTGTTACTGCCAGCACAAGAAGAGTTCAGGCTGAAACGAGAGAAGTTATGACATGTTTAGTGTTTTGCTTGTTTTAACGCTCAATGGCAGGAGGAGAAACGGACTTGATGGCAGATTTACTTTATGCCTCTCATGGAGGGTTGCATGTTTGGCAGTGACATCCTCACTGAAGTGGACCGATGAACTGAACAACCACGTCATTGAACTGTTGGTTAACAAAGAGGCGGATGGACTTTGTTGCCGGCACCCACCTCCACAGAGCTAGCACCGCAGAAGTGGTGGGAGCGCTCGCTGCAAGACCTGTTCCCCATCAAGCCACCGCGGGTGAGCGTGGTGGCTGGGTGCGGTGTTTTAGTGCCGCAGTTTTGTTGGATTGTTTAGTTACAACCCTAAGCCATTATATTGAGTACTGAACAGCGCTCCAGGAAGCAGTGTTCTGACGTACGTTTCCACGGCTTTTATTGTGAAGGGAAAAAACGGAGGAAATGTTCTAGTGAAGTGTGGCTCGAGAATAAAAGTGGTTGCCGTCTTGTGCAAACTACGCAGCATCGGGTTGTCGTTTCATTAATAAAGGCGCAAGATAAATCCTCGGCTACATAACTAAATGTGACTGTTCTTGTAGATGTGAACTACATGGATTGTCCGTTAATGACGCAGCATCCTGTCATGCGCGTATTCATGTAAACAATAGACGGCACTGAAGGCCTAGGTTGAAAACACACGGCCCGCCACTGTAGAAACCAAACCTTCAGCAGTATACACACACGCTGGGTATTTACTACTATGAGAGGAATTCAGCACACAATGTACAATTTTATATTTTTATTCAAAACACACTAGTCACTGATCCCAGGACTCCTGCTGCACCTGTTTAGAAGATGAAGCAACATTAGAAACCACGTTTAAGCAAATAGAACAGCAAGAAGTAATGAAGCTCTCACCTGCTACTGTCCCACATGGGGCCTGATCCTCTTCCATCTGGGCTCCTGATGAACACTCTGGACCTGTGGCTTGTAAGATGGAGCGGGCCTCTGGGGGGCCACGTAGGCCTGCTGCCGAGGAGGAGCAAGGGGCCTCTGGGGGGCCACGTAGGCCTGCTGCCGAGGAGGAGCAAGGGGCCTCTGGGGGGCCACGTAGGCCTGCTGCCGAGGAGGAGCAAGGGGCCGCTGGGGGGCCACGTAGGCCTGCTGCTGCTTCCTCACACCCACTACCTTCTGGTCAGCAGGTTCTTTCAGCCGTCTGATAGCGTAGCCACCAAAGCCCTGAGGGATGTTGTGGGTTCTGGACAGAGCGAACCCCTGACCAGAGGTCTCCACGCTGCTGGTCCTGGAGGCAGGGAGGTTACGGACATTCACAGGAACCTGTTTGCTTGGGTATGGGGTCCCAGCCAGAGCCTGGCTGGGGTTATTTCTAGGTTTAGAGCCTACAGAGTTACGACGTGAAGAAACTCTTCTAGCAGCGGCACTGGCTGAGGTCTTCGTCCGAACAGGGATTCTTCGTGTTGCAGCAGTACCTGTGCTCGACAGGCTGGAAGACTTCATAGACTTAGCATAACCTTTCCTCCCAGAGGAGGCTGGTGTTTCAGAAACACCTGAAGACTTGAAGCTTTCTCTAGGACTCTGAAGAGATGCAGAACTGCTGGACCGATAGTGGCCAGTACTTGGTGCACCCTGCTGAACTGGCCGAGTTCTCTTCTTGCTAATCGGAGTCTGATCGTACTTGCTGAGTGAACTGCCACCAGCAATAGAAGCAGCAAGGCCAAATGGCTGCTTTTTAGGCATCTTCTGAACATTTCCCTGATTCAACTTGGTCGTTCGCCAGTTAGGTTTTGACTCAGATCTGCTCTGTGCCAACCTGACTGAAGCATAGCCACTTTTAGCTGGCTGTGAAACAGTTTGTGTGTAGCGGCTACTGGGAAATCTCTGGCTATAACCAGTGCTAACTTCAGGGTCTGTGTTGAAGCTGCTGCTCTGGGCAGAGCCAGGAGAACCAGAGGCCTGTCTGAGTGGATTCTGGGAATAGCTGCCAGCAAATCCACCCCTCTGTTGAGAGAAGCCAACATGTGTGTTGCTGTTTTGTCCCCGAGCTGCAAGAGAAACAAGAGTATAAATCTACAGCTAGTAAAAGCACACAGATACATCAGTGACATGCGTGTTGCTCACCTTGTGTAGCCCACAAACAACGCACAAGCTCTGCTTGAACTAAGCAAATGAGCAAAATCCTGCAGACAAAACATCCAGTCAGAAACAATACTGAAACTCAAAGACTTAAAATAGCTGCAAAATAAAACAATTTACCCCAAATGAACTCCACAAGCCATTTCTGTGTTCTAACTCAAGCAGCCTGTTCAAGGCACTAGTGACCCAACTGCCCTGAAGCTGCTCTGTGGGTGTGTGCAGCAGACAGGTAGCATTTATTGACACCTGCATCCAATCACTGCTTAATGTGTCTCTTGGGGCACCTGAGAGTCAATCAATCAATCCAGGAAGCTGCAGCGCCACAGCGGTCCACACTGGAGACACATTAAGCAGTGATTGGATGCAGGTGTCAATAAATGCTAACTGTCTGCTACACACACTCACAGAGCAGCTTCAGGGCAGTTGGGTCACTAGTGCTTTGAACAGGCTGCTTGAGTTAGAACACAGAAATGGCTTGTGGACTTCATTTAGGGTAGGTTGTTTTTTTGCAGCTATTTTAAGTGTTTGTTGAGTTTCTGGACCATTTCTGACTGGATGTCTTGTTTTATCTGCAGGATCTTGCTGATTTGTTTAGTTCAAGCAGAGCATGTGCGTTGTTTGTGGGCTACACAAGGTGAGCAACACGCATGTCACTATCTGTGTGCTTTTACTAGCTGTAGATTTATACTCTTGTTTCTCTTGCAGCTCGGGGACAAAACAGCAACACACATGTTGGCTTCTCTCAACAGAGGGGTGGATTTGGTGGCAGCTATTCCCAGAATCCACTCAGACAGGCCTCTGGTTCTCCTGGCTCAGCCCAGAGCAGCAGCTTCAACACAGACCCTGAAGTTAGCACTGGTTATAGCCAGAGATTTCCCAGTAGCCGCTACACACAAACCGTTTCACAGCCAGCTAAAAGTGGCTATGCTTCAGTCAGGTTGGCACAGAGCAGATCTGAGTCAAAACCTAACTGGCGAACGACCAAGTTGAATCAGGGAAATGTTCAGAAGATGCCTAAAAAGCAGCCATTTGGCCTTTCTGCTTCTATTGCTGGTGGCAGTTCACTCAGCAAGTACGATCAGACTCCGATTAGCAAGAAGAGAACTCGGCCAGTTCAGCAGGGTGCACCAAGTACTGGCCACACCCAGCGGCCCCTGGCCCCCCGGCAAAAGGCCTACGTGGCCCCCCGGCGGCCCACGGCTCCTCAGCAGCAGCAGACCTACCTGGCCCCCCAGCGGCCCCTTGCCCCCCAGCAGCAGTCCTACGTGGCCCCCCAGCGGCCCCTTGCCCCCCAGCGGCCCCTTGCCCCCCAGCGGCCCCTTGCCCCTCAGCAGCAGCAGGCCTACGTGGCCCCCCAGCGGCCCCTTGCCCCCCAGAAGCAGCAGGCCTACGTGGCCCCCCAGCGGCCCCTTGCCCCCCAGCGGCCCCTTGCCCCCCAGCGGCCCCTTGCCGCTCAGCAGCAGCAGGCCTACCTGGCCCCCCAGCGGCCCCTTGCCCCTCAGCAGCAGCAGGTCTACCTGGCCCCCCAGCGGCCCCTTGCCGCTCAGCAGCAGCAGGCCTACCTGGCCCCCCAGCGGCCCCTTGCCCCTCAGCAGCAGCAGGCCTACGTGGCCCCCCAGCGGCCCCTTGCCCCCCAGAAGCAGCAGGCCTACGTGGCCCCCCAGCGGCCCCTTGCCCCCCAGCGGCCCCTTGCCGCTCAGCAGCAGCAGGCCTACCTGGCCCCCCAGCGGCCCCTTGCCCCTCAGCAGCAGCAGGCCTACCTGGCCCCCCAGCGGCCCCTTGCCCCTCAGCAGCAGCAGGCCTACCTGGCCCCCCAGCGGCCCCTTGCCCCCCAGAAGCAGCAGGCCTACGTGGCCCCCCAGCGGCCCCTTGCCCCCCAGCGGCCCCTTGCCCCTCAGCAGCAGCAGGCCTACCTGGCCCCCCAGCGGCCCCTTGCCCCTCAGCAGCAGCAGGCCTACCTGGCCCCCCAGCAGCAGTCCTACGTGGCCCCCCAGTGGGGTTACGGTTACCCCCTCTGGGACAGTAGCAGGTGAGTGCTTCATTACGTCTTGCTGTTCTATTTGCTTAAACATGGTTTCTAACTTTGTTCTTCTTCCAAATAGGTCAGCAGGAGTCCTGGGATGAATGATGTTTTTGAATTAAAAAAAAATATTTAATTTGACATCTTGTATTGTGTCTTTATTTCCTCTTAGCTGTGTGGTGCTAGAAAATGCCCAGCATGTATGCTGAAGGTTGTCTAGTGGGTAAAGGTGCATTTAACAAATGGGGGGGGGGGGGGGGACAGTTTCAAGTGACACAAAATGGACCCAAAACCGTTTTGAATGCTGTAAATCTGGCTCCTTTGTTGGAAAGGTGTTCAGCCCTCATTGACTGCCCGTGATGGCAAATTTATTCAGACGAGGGATTCTTTTCAGTCTCTCCCAGGTGGGTCCTCAGTCTACAACGATGTATACATTATTGTACTAAGACTATTTTGAATTACCACCTTGCTCAAGGCTGCAAAACAAATGGGAGACCAGATGACGGTAAAAGTAAACTCATTTATTGAATAACTTAAACCAGTTTGAGGCATTCCAGAGTCTTGTTTGCCTTGAACGTTAAGCATTTACATTTTCTCCGTCGCATCCTTTAAATTTTGTTTATCCCAAATTTGCTTTACAATCTGTACACGCTCTGTCCTCTGACCTCACATCGGAACAGGAAGAAACCTTATGAGGCTTAACCGAGGAGGATCTCTCTGCCAGGATGGACACAAGTGCAAAGTCATGTGTACATGATGACGAATATAACTGTTACAACACATTCAATGCATATGAAATGATTCGGGTAGTGGGGAGCCTGAGCGTGATGTAACAAGAGTCTCCCCACCTCCCAAATTAGGACCAATGTGTAGTTTAGTTCTCAATTGCTATTTATCTTGGGACTAGGTGTCATACATCAGCTTCAGGGTGAGCCTGGCCCAAAACAATCTGCAAGTAACCTAACTTCTCTAGACCGCATAACGAAACAAAAGAAAGTACAGGTATCTTACCTGTAAAAGTTAAATAAAAAGGCTTCTCAATCCTACTACTACCGACACCCTTGCTATGTTGGAAGCTGGAGAGACAGGAGAGGGCACCGGCCTCCACAGGTTCCCTCTTAAATATCTAATGTTAATTGGATGCCACTCCTGTAGCTGTTATCAAGTATCACTCACATCTGCCGCCAGGTCATGAATTAAGTAAAGGAAGAAGACCCTTTTAAACTACAGGGGATCTGGTACTTTGTTCTAGCATCCACCTGAAACCACAGGCTTCTTGTTCTAACCTACCTTTGTTCTCTGTATATAAATACCCATGTAAGATGTTAATCCTCAGTGCATCCTTGACCAGACTCATAGCGACTCTGTGTAACGATGTCTCTTCTCTGCGCCGGGAATAAATGATTTCATAGACAAGTTCTGGTATTACGATGTTCATCATTTCAGCTTAAAAAGACTCAACAGCGGGTAGGTTACATTTTACCGTCACACTGGCAAAACCAAGGTCCATGTAAACCTGTAAGGAAGCATAGAGACTCCGGAGAAGAAGCAAAGTTAGTAATGTGCATAAATGGGACATGAATTCATGCAGAAGGAAAGAGGTGCTCAGTGTATCTTAAGATATCCCAGAGCAGTCTGTCTATAGCATCATATCTAGTGGCTGGACCAGGGCAAACATGAGCCCTAACTCTAAGCGCTATCAAAGAGGAAAGTCTTAAGCCTACTCTTAATATTGTGACAGTCTGCCTCAGATTTCTCCTGGTGTTGCTGATGCCAGGGCAATGACATCAAGAGAAACTATATCATTAGATTATTGACTTCTAGTAAAACAACTTCAGTTTTAGCAGGAAGTTGTAGGTTATCCAGGTTCTTATGTCTTTACATTACATTTAGCTGATGCTTTTATCCAAAGCGACTTACAATAAGTGCAATTCCACCAGGAGTACAAACTCAGAACAACAAGAATCAAGAAAGTACAATTTCAATAAAGTTAAATTACAAAGTGCTATCAGTAAGTGCCATCTAAATGCTACTGAAGTGCTACTACTGTGCTCCCTTCCTTAGTCAAGGTGTAGTCGAAAAAGATGTGTTTTTAGTTTGCGACGGAAAATGTAGAGACTTTCTGCTGTCCTGATGTCAATGGGGAGCTCATTCCACCATTGAGGAGCCAGGACAGCAAACAGTCGTGACTTTGTTGAGTGTTTAGCTCGTAGTGACGGAGCTACAAGCCGATTGGCAGAAGCTGAGCGGAGCGAACGAGCTGGGGTGTACGGTTTTACCTTGAAGACATGCTTGAAGTTTAGCAAACTGGTTGGTTTCATCTGGCTTGATTGATAGATATAATTGAGTATCATCTGCATAATAATGAACATTTTGTGTTTTCCGATATTGCCGAAAGGAAGCATACATTAGGTGAATAAAATTGGTCCAAGTGTGACGGGGTCTTAGAAGAAGGGGAAATGAAGGGAACCAACAATGCCACCTGGGGACTTGCACCCCAAGAAATATAAGTTTAACAACCCTAAGATTCAAACTTCCTGTGAATTCTTTGAAGTCAGCTGAAAACTGTTCGACTTGATCGCAGGTTTTTGAGAACGCCTCATCCTGCTCTCGTCTGCATTCCAGCCGAGGCGCAGCTCTAACGAACGAGCCTATTGTTTCATATCTTCCAGCTGATATGAAATGATGCAACACCAGTTTGTGGATATTTATGGATGTAATCACGTGTTATGGACTAAATCTTTTATGGGATTGGACTCTGGACCTAAGAGGACACACAGATTCATTACTGATATTGGGCCAGAGACGTGTTTTATAAAATTAACCAGAAGGAATAAAAGAAAATAATCAACAACACTAAAAACCAAAACATGCAGAACAAAATCACAGCCAAACCATCCAAAACAGTAGAAAACAAACAAAACAAAACAGGCAAAACAAAAATACGCATGGTAAAATAAACAGACCAAATTATCATGGCAAAAAAGCAGCAGGTGAACTGCGAGCCACCACAGGGCCAGAACAGGGACCAAAAGGAGGATATGGTCATGACAACAGGTGCCTTATATATTGGCGCTGATTGGGGGACTAACTGACCTTCCTGCAGGGGGACATCTCGTACAGTTGATCATAGTGCTTCTTACGCTGAGCAGCTGTAGCCTCGAGGTGCTCAGTAGCACCCTCAAAAGCATGTCGTAGCCAGGTTTGGTGTTCCACAATCCAGTCATGAGTGCTACCAGCTACAGGTTCCGGAACTCTGCACAAAAGGACATTGACAGGTAACTGAGGGTCTTGCCCAAACATAAAGAAAAATGGAGACTCACCAGTGGACTGGTGCGCTGTGGTGTTGTTGGAGAAAGTCACGTGAGGCAAGTTAAAGTAAGTTAAAGCTGTGCATCAGCTTTATTTAGTTTCAGTTAGATCTGGTTTTAGGTGAACTCTAGTTCATGTATGACAAAGGTGTCCTGGTGGATGACGTCAAACTAGCTCTAAAGGGGCACGGGAAGTACGGTTACAAGGTACAAACTTTACAGAGCGGTTATTCACAACATTACTTCATGTGATTCATTTGAATTATATTGCAAAACAGTCCCTTAACTGGATTAAAATGTGTTTTCCAGTTCAATCCTGAATCCAGCTCGTCAGAGGGCGATCAATTCTACAACAGTTTGGCCCATTATTTTTCCACCAGATAAACCTGAACACACCTCGAGTGTAACAGCGACTATAACCGCACAATTATATAAATTACATTCTAATTAACTTGAAGATAAACTTGCTTTCTACACGTAGATCTTAAACTCTTGAACATAAACAGGACTCATTGAAATCAGATGAGAAATGTAACTCAGCAACGGTGCGAATAAGTCACTCTACGTAGCTTAAAACTAAGTCTGTGTTGAGCAACCAGGTTCAAGTTTATTTAGATATTAACTTTATAAAGTGCCGCTAACAACGTTATGATTTAGGCCGTTTTGAAAGAGAAAAAAATACAGTCTTTATAAATTTGGCCTACTTTAATAGTCATAGATAATCAGCTGCAATAATGAACAGTTCCACTTTTGCATGGCATCTGCAGAATGCCCATTAACAGACAAATGGTTATGCCCAAATGTAATAATTGTATTTGTTTAATACAAGTGGGATAATATCTCCACTCGTCCTCTCCATATAGGACTACTATTGTACCTGTAACGGTACCAGCCCTGACCTGTTCAGAACCTAGGGGGAGCGCCTAGTCCTTACGCCAGCCGTGTAAGGAGGGCCCGTTTTAGATCCCTGAGGTTTCCCTCTCAGTTTCCTTTCGATTTCAATTTATAGAGACAATGACGGATGTTAAAAACCCCATTCGTTCAGTTTCCCCGTGGCTTACCTGCACTATTGAGCCACGTCTCCACTGAACTGTTTTCTCTATTAGGAAAGGAAGATGAATCATTTTACACACAGTGCAACCCAAACGATTACTTACATTTGACTGGATCTGGAAACAAAGCGGGATCGTGCTGGATTGTGTTCCCTGGTCAATGGCCCCGGTTACCTTCTTCGTCTCAAAACCTGGAAGTTATCTTATTCCATTAAACGGGAGTCCCCATTGAGTAGAGTTCTACACTCTTATTTGAGAGTATACATTTGATTTCAACAAGAGTTATTATACACACAGTACCATAGATTATTTTTCGTCTTGGAGGAATTCCCCACAGCGCTTAGAGTCAGTTCACCAGTATCATATGTTTAAAAAGAGCAAAAGTCACATTGTAATTCAACCGTTTCTTTTTCGTCTTGGAGAAAATCCCCGCAGCGCTTAGAAGCAGTTACCAGTAATTACCATGTGGGAAAATCTCGGTTTGATTTCTCAAACCGAGTGGTTCCATCTCAGGGACAGAGCCCAAGAGGAACTGAAGAAGTGCGCAGTTATCACTCTCTGTGTGTGTGTGTGTGTGTGTGTGTGTGTGTGTGTGTGTGTGTGTGTGTGTGTGTGTGAACATACATAGTGAGAGTAACAGGTGCATGTGATTACAATATGCTTTGACCTTGGTCACACGCTCAATAGCGCGTTTGTGGTTACAGCTGCAAAAGCTACTCAAGGTCAGCTGATAAGCAGCATGACCATATTTAGACCTGTCTTCTGTCTACAACAGGATACTATCTACTATGACCATATAAAATGTCATAAAAATAACGGAATGTACTATAGTGTATTTAAGCACAATTTCACTCAAAACAATTTAGTAATAATGCATAAAGAGAAAATGAAAATAACTTAGAATAGAACTCATACTTTACATAACCAATCCTCAACATACCAGTCATGAGTGTGTCTATTGACCTTTCTTCCACTTTTGGAAAACACAACTTCCACTGACATTTTATCAAACGACTCTTTTTATTGATGTGACTACAGTATCTTTTTTTAAATATCGCAATTTGTCGGGTTTCATGCCGTCAGCTCTTCTGACAAAGTGGTACTTACAGTATTTATACTGTGTTCTACTTAAAGCACAGGGCTGATGTCTACCGGCGGAATGCGTTTCTTAATTTTATATTCTATATTTCAAACCGACACTCAGGAATGATCAGCCTCATGTGACTGAATGGAAAGGACAATAAATGTAAAAAGTGTTTCAATCAGGAGAGACTCGTTCCAAATTCACAATAATTGTATTCCGTTGGTATAACTCAGTTGTGTGACTTTTTACATAACAATAGTTTATTTGAGGAGTTTCAGTCAGGATTTAGAAAGCATCATAGCACAGAGACAGCACTAGTGACAATTACTAATGACCTTCTAGTTGCATCAGATAGGGGACTTGTCTCTGTACTTGTCCTGTTAGACCTTAGTGCAGCATTCGACACCATTGACCATGACATCTTATTACAGAGACTAGACCAGTCGATTGGTATTAAAGGTACAGCATTAAGCTGGTTTAAGTCGTATTTATCAGATAGATCTCAGTTTGTATTTGTAAACGATGAGGCCTCGATGACCACCGCCGTTCGTCATGGAGTTCCACAAGGTTCTGTGCTTGGACCAATTTTATTCACCTTATATATGCTTCCTTTAGGCAATATTATCAGAAAACACTCCATAAACTTTCACTGTTATGCCGATGATACTCAACTATATCTGTCAATCAAGCCAGATGAAATCCACCAGGTCGCTAAACTTCAAGCGTGTCTTAAAGACATCAAGACCTGG
This sequence comes from Myoxocephalus aenaeus, assembly GCA_038501785.1. Taxonomy (NCBI): domain Eukaryota; kingdom Metazoa; phylum Chordata; class Actinopteri; order Perciformes; family Cottidae; genus Myoxocephalus; species Myoxocephalus aenaeus. The sequence continues at coordinate 286,134 of JBAMJR010000010.1, forward strand.
ATGACCTGCAACTTCCTGCTGCTGAACTCTGACAAGACTGAAGTCATTCTACTCGGCCCAGAACACCTCAGAAATCAACTATCTGACGATATGGTTTCCCTGGATGGCATCGCTCTGGCATCCACCACCACCGTAATGCCGTGTTCACACCGGACGCGGCGCGAATTTTCGCGCCGCGTTCACCGCGGAAGTTTAGTCGCGCGAGTGAAACGAGGGTGTTCACACCAAACTCGAAACATCGCGCCGCGAAAGGGGCGTGGCTTATCTCAGTCACTTGTCTCTGTGAAAGTAGCTTTAATTTCCGCTATCGACCATGGAATAAATAGCCACTAGTTTTGCTTTATACTTGTTGTGGAAGTCCCAAACATGTCGGAACATGAAACGCCCTCGTGTTTGGGTTCATAACACCATCCGTAGCTGCACACAGCTCGGTGAATTTCTCCGACTCCTCAGGAACTGCGTCTGGCTTCTCCGTAAAACGGATACCGATTCTGCCACCCACCATGGAATTAACCACTAGTTCTGCTTTATACTTGTTGTGTAAACTCCACATACGTCGGAACATCAAACTCCATGGTGTCTGGGTTCATAATATTATCCGTAGTCCCACAACAGTGTCTGAATGACGGCCGCTGCCAGCGCTGGTTCAGGCGAAGCAGCAGCAGTTTCATTCGGGACCGGCAAGACGGCGGTGATGACGGGCGGAGCTTCTCAGCGCTGATTCTCAACGCTGATTGGCTGCCGCAACTTTGCGTCACGCGAATTCTCCGCTGGAGTTGGGAGAATTGAACTCACGCGAATTCGCGCCGCGTCCTTCGTTCTGTTCGCCCCTCGTCAAACGCTCTGTTCGCGCCGCCTCAAACGCGTCTATCGCGCCGCCCCGCGAAAAAATCGCCGATTCGCGGGGCGGCGCGTCTGTGGATTGACTTTGCATGTAATCTGGTCGCGCCGCAAATTCGCGCCGCGTCCGGTGTGAACACGGCATAAGGAATCTCAGAGTTATTTTTGACCAGGACCTATCCTTTGGCTCCCACGTGAAACAGATCTCAAGGACTGCCTTTTTTCACCTACGGAACATCTCAAAGATCCAGCACATCCTGTCTCAAAGCGATGCAGAAACATTGATCCACGCATTTGTTACTTCAAGACTGGATTACTGTAACTCCGTATTATCAGGCTGCTCCGGAAAGTCCCTTGGGTCTCTCCAGCTGATCCAGAATGCTGCAGCTCGTGTACTAACAAGGACTCGGAAGAGAGATCACATTACTCCTGTATTAGCTGCTCTCCACTGGCTTCCTGTAAGATCGAGAATTATATTTAAAATCCTCCTCCTCACCTATAAAGCCTTAGCTGGTGATGCACCATCATATCTTAAAGAGCTTATAGTGCCATATTACCCCACTAGAGCGTTACGCTCACTGAATGCAGGGTTACTTGTGGTTCCCAGAGTCTTAAAAAGTAGGTTGGGGGCTAGAGCTTTCAGTTATCGGGCTCCTCTTCTGTGGAATCAGCTTCCACTTTCAGTCCGGGGGGCAGACACAGTCACCTCATTTAAGAGTAGACTTAAGACTTTCCTCTTTGATAGCGCTTATACTTAGGGCTGTTTCAGGCTTATAGTTAGGGCTGGCTCAGGTTTGCCCTGGTCCAGCCCCTTGATATGCTGCTATAGGCCTAGACTGCTGGGGGACATCTTAGGATACACTGAGCTCCTCTTCTCTTTCTCTTTCGCTCCTCTTCTCTTCCTTTTTCACTCCTCCTCTCCTCTTTCTCTCCATCTGGATAAACTATTGTCCCTTCAATGCACATTACTAACTCTACTTTCCTTTTCCATGGATTCATGGCTGCCTGGACCCGGGTCCTGCCCCCCGGGTCCTGCCCCCCGGTCCTGCCCCCCGGTCCTGCCATGGATCCATGGCTGCCTGGAACCGGTCCTACCTGCTACCATGGCCCTGCTGATGGAACCGGCCTGGAACCGGTCTTACCCGCTGCCATGGCCCTCTGATGCCCCCCTCCTCTCTACCGCCTTCTGCTTCATGGATTATCAGGATCATGGACCATGCCTAATACTCATTATATGAATAATTTCTGTCATATTCATTGAATGTGCTGTAACTACGCTATTCATTCTGGCCACATGACATCTATTGCTTCTGTCCATCCGGGGAGAGGGATCCTCCTCTGTTGCTCTCCCTCAGGTTTCTTCCCTTTTTTCCCTGTGAAAGGGGTTTTACTATTTCTTTAGGGGAGTTTTTCCTGATCCGATGTGAGGTCCCGGGACAGGGATGTTATGTGTACAGATTGTAAAGCCCTCCGAGGCAAACTTGTATTTGTGATGTTGGGCTATATAAAATAAACTGAATTGAATTGAATGACCTGTTTTTATAAATGAATATAATGGTTCCTACAACTGTTGCTCTCTTATTCTAAAAACTGAAATGACTGGCGGTGCTTCCAATAGAATGTAGGTAGTCAAATAAAAGGTCTGTGCCTTTTATTTAGTCCTTTTATCTTGTGTTGTAATTGTATTTGACCCTTTCTTAAACAGTTCTTTAACTTTGACACACCAAGATACATTAACTGCCTTGAAACACAGTTTGGTATTTATTATCGTATGCAACAAACACAATGACATGCAGATCCCTTATTAAAGAAAATATCAATAGAGATACTACGCAATATTAACAAACCCCAAAATATTATTATATATCTTTGGAACTTCAAGTCTTTTGCACATTTTCATTGGTTACCTCTAGTTAGGCTCTAATGCAACTGAATATCATCTTTAACATGTGAACATCAACGTACGGTAAACCCACACACAAAATAACAGATACTGAAATACAGATACACATAATTGTATATGTATAGTCTTTATAAATATGTATTATATATGTATATATATATATATATATATATATATATATATATATATATATATATATATATATATCCTTATATATTTATATAGATACACATAAACTTGTATACATATTGTGTTTATAAATATGTATTATATATATATATATATATACTTATTTATATATGTAGCCCTGTCTACAAATATCATTTAGACATCAGGATGTAAATAGTTTTCTAAAACATTAAGTTAAAAGTAGATAATCATAGAAATAATTTGAGTTCTCTTCAGTGCAAAAGTTAGAGTTTATGCAAATGAGCATAGTTTGCGTAAGGTGTACATGATTTAGCATGTGCTTTCTCACAGCCTAACTTGTTTTACAGAGTAATCTGTCAATCTTTGTTTTTCTGTGAGTTAATTGGTTTGTCCTGAGACTAACAGCCAATCCAATCTACGTCTCAGGTAGAGGGGCGGGACTTAAGCGGATTTAGAGTTATCAGAAGCAAATGAGCACGTTGAGTGAACCTGGAATTGTTGTATGAGAACATAATGTTCAGAACTTAATGGCTGACGACCAGTTCTCCCATGGTTTGCACTTATGTGATCTACACAAGGTAAATACAAGTGGTTTATTGTTTTCTATACTGTGATTAACTGTTATATTGTAAAACAATGTTGTGTTGCTAATCGCGATTAGCATTAGTGATTAGCATTAGCGATTAGCATAAAATGGCTAACTTTGCTTTCATACTGTTAGCTCGAACCAGTTAAGAAAAGCTATTGCTAAAGCGCCATGAATCAGCATATGGACTGGGTGCTTAGCTGATTTATGTGATTCAGGAGACGGACGTTTGTGACGAGAGGAAGGAGGGAAAGCTCTTGTGGACCACCATCAGAGCTGTTTCCCGCGTGCTGCTGCAGACTGTTGCTGCTGTTTCTTCTGATGCCGACCATCACCCCCCTTTCCTCACCTCCCCCCTCCTAATACTCCTTGGATTCATGAGTACTAACAAACCGTGCACGTGCCATTTTTTTGTTTAAGCTTGTGTGGACAAGTGAAGCGGCCATCACCGTTTTAGGCCTCCACGCTCCCAAACTACAGCTCAGGCCTGCAACAGGGGTTTTGTTATTTTGTGTGTGTGTGTGTGTGAGAGAGAGTGTGGGTTTAACATTAAAGATACTAGTAATTCGTGTGGGTTTTGTTGATATTTTGTAGTATCTCTGTTGATCTTGTCATTGCTGAGAGATCTATCTGCATGTCATTTTTGTTCGTTGCCTATACTACTATAATAAACACCATACTGTGTTTTAAGGCAGTTGATGTATTATTTTACTATCTAAATTCTATTGGAGGCACCGCCAGTTAATTCAGTTTTCATAATTAGAGAGTAACGGTTATAGGAACCATAATATTTATATAATTTATATATAGGTAATAGCGCCATCATATTTAAAACTCTACCCAGGACCCTGCCTATAGTACTTCAACACTGAGCCAATTCATAATATTATATAGCTACATGGGACGGGTGTTACATATAGATACACATATAATTGTATATATACTATGTTTATAAATATGTATTTTATATATATACTTATATACGTATATAGATACACATATAATTGTAAATATATAATATGTTTATAAATATGTATTTTATAAATATACAGTTATATATTTATATAGATACACATATAATCGCAAACAATTCGGTCAAAAGTAATAAGACACCGCTGTAGTTCAAAGTAAAAGTTCAATTAAAACATTAAGTTATGAATCTTAACCTTTACCTCCGTCAAACTGATGTAACGTTACTGTGAATAAATAATAAACTCATAAAGATTGCTCGTTAGATCCTCAAAACCCAATTATATCTCATGTTTAACCGCTACGGAGAAATCGGAGCCAGCGGATCATTTCAAAAAGTCCTGCCGGGATCAGGCTGCTCTCGGCGGGCAGCAGAGCGCTGACGGCCCGGTGCCGGCGGGACTCATCGGTCCCGCGAGCAGGACCTCAAACCGTCGGCGGATCTTTTTAAGTCGGCTGATTCTTGACAAACCGACCACAGATTTGATGCTTAAACAACTAACTTCTCGTATGAAAACATCCTAAAAGTACATGTTGTGACTCAACAACAGTAGTATTCAGAGGATGTCAACTTTCAGTTATGAGTTTTCTCATCCGTCATTGTTCCCCGTTTGCTGGTCCAAAATGCATTCTGGGATATTGGCTCTCTCAAGTACGCTCAAGTCTGCTCTTGAGCGTACTTTACATTTTCACCGTGCTTGGCAAGAAGCGGACTTTTGAATTGGAACTGTACTTGAGCTACTACTGATGACATGTTTGCACAGCCCTGCTTTTTTACATTAGTTATTTTAAGTTGTGGCTGATAACACATCTCAGAGCTGTGACTGTCAGCACTAGACAGCAGTTAGACTAACAGTGCAGTCTCCTCAAAGTAAAGTAACAGTGGTGGTATAGTATGATATGGTACACATGAAAAAAATAAAAATAGGCCTACATTATCTATCTTTAGGTATTGACAAACGAAAAAAAACAGCTCCTCTGTAACTGAACTAAAATTCATACAGTGGCGAGCCCTGCATTTTCTACCTGGGCCTTCTGTGCCGTCTGATATCGTATACATACGCGCATGACGGGACAATGTAGTCCACATCAACAAGAACCAGTCACATTTAATTATAACAAAACAATCCAACAAAACTGCTGCACTAAAACACTGCACACTCAAGAGCACGAGCCACGATCAGAAGGAACGATATTAACTACCATAGAGTTTGCCACTACGCTCACCCGAGGAGGCGCGATGGAGGGCGGGTCTGACGGCGAGGGTGCCCTGCCTCTCCCAGCACCTCCACTGGCTAGCTGGCCGCTCTGGCGGAGAGTCAGGCGGGGTGGTGTGGTGAGTGCGCCGCGGCAGGGGTGGTGTCTGCTACTGCACTATTTGAGCTCAAGTAAACAACACTGCAAAATCAGCACAAGCCCAGGGAGCAATTTAGGGTTCAGTGTCTTGCTCAGGAACACTTCCACATGTGAACTATGAGGAGGCTGAGGATCGAACCGGCGACCTTGTGATTGCAGGACAACCACTCATCCCCATGAGCTACAGCCACCCTCTCATCCTGGTTTGCAAAGGTTTGCCATTCATCCACTGCAAACTACAAGCTCTACCCACTGGACATCACAGTGGACAAAGGCCCACAAGATATGTGATTAATGTTTATGGTTTATACATTTGTTTTCCCAAACCTGAAACCTTTTTTAAAAGGAGAAGAGTAGACATTTGAACTCTGCCATCAGGCAAAACATGATGGAGATCACCTGGTCCGGGCCCCTTGGGTTTAAAACAGCTGCTGATGGTCTCACCTGTGTGTTGTAATTAAGGGATGTATATAACAGCTGGCGTTGGATCAGAAGGCAGTCAGTGCCTGTCTGTTGTGCTGGTGGTCAGTGCCTAGCTCTGAAAGGGACTGGATTCCTCTAGTTCTTTTGTTTGGCTGCACTCAGACTGCAACATGTGGAGGCTTGGGAACATGTAAGTTCATTTATTTTCTTTTTTCAAAGACTGCTAGCTGCACACTTAATGTCTCTAAATGATGTGTTTTACTTGTTTAAGATTGTTATGGAACTTGATGGCTGCAGTAATCCTCTTGGTTCAAGCAAGGCCGAATATGAAGTTCAATTCACAGTCAAGTAAGCCTGAATTCAAACAATGACTTTACCATTGTTACAGAAAGTTGACTCCTCCTCACAAGCCTTTTCTTCTAACAGGCAGCGGCTTACTTTCAGACTGTGTGGGTAATCTAATGAGGCTGTCTGTGGACAAGGCCCTAGCAGTGGGGAACGAGCTTGAGGTGGAGGCCATAAGTGAGTCTACGAGGTGCTGATGAGCACGATTGGTTCCTCACTAGGAGTGGTGTCCTCATGTTCATCTTTATTCCCCCAGATGGCACCCAGCACATTGTGTTAACACCCACCTTGGCTGCTCAGTGTGGATACAGCATGGAGTCTGACCCGTGGGGCGACACCAGAATCTACTCTTCTCTGCTGGGCTGCTACGTGGACAACAACGTATGTTGGAGCTCATTTTATTTGATGTTTTATTATAATTTGCCAGTGAGGAAAAACGTGTTTGCAACTGTTTTGCATTAATTCCTGAAACTGCTTGATTTCAGCTCTGACTTCCCTCATGTCAAATTCTTTCTCGTGCATTTAATTTGTAGGACGATCAAACCTTTAATGTTGGCTTAAGGCTCCGCCTGTACGGCCCCAGTGGATCAGACGGGGTTACCCACGATGTGATGCAGACGTGCAGCTACACTCGGTGGGCCTCTCGAGAGATTCTCTGCGACAGGAACTACATGGAAGTAGGTCACTGAACATTGATGGTTCTACCAACTAGTCTCTGAGAAACTAAGCCACCATTTCTTGTTCTTAGGTGTCGCACCACATTGCTACTCCTGAAGCTAAGGGACAGGTTAAAGAGATCAACACCATTCCTGAAGTATGTGTAGAAATTCCACTCTTGCTTTTCAACCTGCACCACTTGGCTCATTGAATGAAGGAAATTCTGAATTCTCCCCTTCCCCATAGGCCTCTGGGGCAGCACATGGTATCTGGAAGTTGACATTTTACACCCCAGAACCAGTGACCCTGGTGCTGAGGGAGGCTGAACAAGCCGGCTATGGTGCCATGGTGACCTCGACCCGTCTGGTGATGCGATCCCCGTACAATACAGCAGAGACTTCTTCAGAGGATGTAAGCAACACGCCCATCTCCAGTGTTTTGCTTTACACCTTGCTTCAAAGCATGACATTACACCTGACCTCTCTCAGGTGGGTGGAGTCTCCATGGAAGTGTTCAGGGTGAGCGCCTACTACAAGGCCCCTCATGGTCTGAGTGTGCTGGACTTGGCAGCTGCTTGTCCCACAGGCAAGTCTGGAGCAGTCGGTGGTTGGACACTGTTAACGTTGCATTGTCACACAGTTGCGTCAACAGTTGGTTTATCAACAGGTGGCGTCCTCTTCATCAACGATGTCATCTCTTGGCACGTACCTCGCCGTGTGACTCCTCTGGTAGACGGCAGCTTTGAAATCCTAGAAATGCACATGGGCATCAACGGGAAGAGGCTTGCTGGATCTCAGATGGCCGCACGGGGGTACACGCTGTCCACCACAGACTTCCACATTGTCGTTGAGATCCCAGTGGGTTCGCCTGATGGCCACTACAAGGTTGGGAAGTCCTATCTTAGAAATGCAAGAGTCACTTTAGAGTAGTTTTATTAAATGTCATGAATAATTGCAGAGCCATGCCCCAGATTACCAGTACCACATCACCTACAGTGTGGAGCCCATGCTTGAGGTACTGTGGAGGACTACTGACACCCAAGATGATACCAGATACAAGGTTTTGTTCCCCATTACCACCCCTCTTATGCTTCAACCTCCCCATGTCCAAGAAGGTACGTCTCATTATCTGGCAGACAAAATAACTTCAGGCTAGTGGAGAAGGCTACACACCTGTCTCTGTCTGTCCCTCAGATACTGTCCCAGAGTCCCGGGTGTTCAGCGTTCTCTTGGGGCCCCTTCTTCATGATGTGGTGCTGAGGAACATCACCTTCTTCACCCAAGTTCTCACCGTTGAAGAGAGCAATGCCAGAGGCTTTACTGTCCAGGAGCACCGCTACTCCAATGGAACAAAGACCATCTCCGTTTTAGTGCCCTTTGATGCAGATATTGTCCTGAAATATGTATGAAGTTATAGATGCTAAATGTCACTCTGTGCCAGCTTATCTGCTCTGTATTGAAGTGTTTCAGTGCCATGACTGGGCTGTTTACATCTGCAGAATCCTGAACCCTTGGTTACAACCTACTCCCTCTCTCTGATCTTTGGGTTCATCATCCTACCTGAAGAAAGTCCATTTGCACACCCAGTGGAGTTGCAGGTATCTCTGCAGGATGTTGGTGAGATATTTAACCTTTCATGGTCTCTAGTTCATAACTGCTTTGACCAACGGGTGACTAAGGAGAGCAATTTAACAAATGTTGCCATGAAACTTCCCCACGTAGTTCTAAAATGTATATGTTTTAAATATTTAACTTTTGGTGCCTTTGGGAGGAATCAAAAGGGAAAAATACAGACGGAAATATAAAAGGAATATCTAAAACCTGTATTTCATTGATCTGAAAGATGTGTTATGAAGCAAATTTACAATAATCTACAGGTCTCCCCTTAATGAAATGACGCCAACACAACCCCAGTGAGAGCCTAAGGGAGAAGGATGCTCAGTCAAATGGTGAACCTTTTCTCTGCTTTTAGAGCTGCCCACCATCACTGGCACCTGTGACCAGAACCAGTTTTACATCAGTGTGACGTACGGAAGTCAAGGCAACAGTGTCAAGGCAATGGTTGGACATCAACAGCTGACACCTGAGATGGCTGACTACCAGGTCCAAGAGAACAGCACACACTTCAGCCTCGTGCTGCCGTACACCGCCAAGGACACAGCCTTCGAGGTATGTCTCTCTATAACATTTCTCCATGACTCTTCTGCACTGGATAACTTCCCTCTTTGTCTTGCAGCTGATAACCTCAGATTCAGTAAGAGCCCGCGTTGACTTCTTTCTGTTGCATACCAGTAATGACTGGGTTCTCGCTGATCTCTTCTTGGCCTGCAACTTCCCCTTAACAACAACCGGTAAGACTTAAACCTGTAGTTTTTCTGCTGATGGGATTGTAGGACATTGTCTTAACCCTTACACCTCTCCCCTCAGAGTGCTATCCCAATGGAACAATGGCCGCTATGGCTGTGAAGGTGGATTCTGTGACTAATATCCTCCCAAGTAGACTGACCCTAAAGGACCAGTCGTGCAAACCGGATTTCAGTGATGATCGCTTTGCATATTTCTCCTTCAGTGTTGCTTCCTGTGGAACCACTAGAACAGTAAGTGTTGGTTCACCTTAAATCCCCACATTATTTGTGTTAAACATTCTAATGCTTCTGGTCTTATTTGTTTTAAGTTCTTTGACCACTACATGCTGTATGAAAATGAGATTGCCTCGCCTTACAATAAAGGAGCATCCGCATCACCAGTTGGTCCGCAGTACAGGTAGAGGGACTCAATCGTTTATCCTAATAAACTGTCTAGTGAGGGCACCCCTTCAGTGTAATTCTCTTTTCTCCAAGACAAACCATTTCCTGCTACTATGTGGTCAATGAGACTCAGGCTGTTGGCTTCAGCTCCAAACCAAGACTCTATGAACCCACCGCAGAGATCGGCTCGGGACAGCTGATGGTGCAAATGAGGCTCGCCCAGGGTAACGTTGACTTTATTAAAAACCTTCTCTTGAGGACTGTACTGTCTGTCTGGGCCATGTCTCTTTCTAATGAGACTCTTCTCCTCCAGATTCATCGTAAAAGCTCTTCTACCAAGCAGAAGATTATCCAGTTGTACAATATCTGAGGCAGCCTCTGTATTTTGAGGTGGAGCTGGTTGAGTCTACTGACCCACATTTGGAGCTCATCTTGGAGAGCTGTTGGGCTACGCTTGATGAAGACCGGACGTCTCTGCCCAGCTGGGATATCATTGTGGACAGGTAATGAGTATCATAAAACCAAATGCAATCTCAAACTTCAGGTTTGACTTGTAACATCATCATTTTATGAGTTTAAAAAGAAGCATTCAAATGTGTATTTGATGTATCCCCCAGCTGTGAGAATCCTGATGACAGCTATGTGACCCTTTTCCATCCGGTTGTGAGCGACGCCAGGGTTTTAGTCCCATCCCACATCAAACGCTTCTCTATGAAGATGTTCACCTTCACTAAAGATGAGGAGGTTCTGCAAGACGAGGTAAAATATGAGTTGTGTCCAAATGAAGCGTATTGGCCACATGGGACGGGAGCTCTGCTTAATGAACCCTTCTGTCGTCTACAGATCTATGTCCACTGTGATGCAGCGGTTTGTGACTCACACAGCCAAGCAGACGGTTCATGCAGAGGCCAGTGTGTGCAACCTACACACCAGATGAACTACAGACAAGAGAGAAAAGGAGTGAAACGGGGTAAGTGACACCTGGAATAACATTTTGTCAACTAAATCTACGTGCAGTTGGTGATCGCTATTGGTTTTGTTTTTCTAGTGCGACGAGGAACAGACTCTACCAACCAAAGGCAAATCTCCTCTGGGCCTATTCTTTTAACTTCTGAATAAAGTATTGTCTTTAAACTTTTACAATCATCTCTTCACTCAATTTGTATCAAAGCTTTGAAAAGTCCTTTTGGTTTTCACCCTGCATTACACCACATGTACCCATTACAATGGGTGACTCTTTGTATACATATACGGTAGAAGCTGCAAAATGCAGACTTTAGAAGTAGTTTATTCAAAGCCTCAATCATTTGCTTCATTTTTTGTAGCTAGGGGAAATGGTGCGTTTAAACTCTGCTAGGAGCAGCGCTAGCTAGCGCTGCTGCTAGCTCTCCACTGCTAGCTCTCAGCTGCTACTGCCCGCGTCCCCGCTGGCCGGGGCTGGTCCCGCTACCTTCGATGGTTGTCGGGGAATTGGCGGAGAGCTGGCTACAGCGGGGAGCTAACTGGGACACTGACCGACGGTAGTAGCGGCTTGTAACCCGATTTTACGGTACTTTTGCTCGGAGTGAGTAGAGATCTGGAAGGAGCCATGAGCGAGGACGCACAAGAGCGACCTTCCAGGAAGTGTTTCAACACGACTCGCCCCGCATTGTTGTTTGGATGCTGCAGTTGATCGGAGTTTAATACTAAGAGACGGATCACAGATTAAACTCTTACCTGGTTAAAATGTTCATTGAAGGTCTGACCAACAAACGAACCACAAACTAATTTCTTTGAATAGAGAGTCTTTTCTTGATCTTTTTGCCTCCATCTTATGGATACACTTTAAAATCAACGAGCTGGAGAGGAAACACTTCTTACATTTATTGTCCTTTCCATTCAGTCACGTGAGGCTGATCATTCCTGAGTGTCGGTTTGAAATATAGAATATAAAATTAAGAAACTCATTCCGCCAGTAGACATCAGCCCTGTGCTTTAAGTAGAACACAGTATAAATACTGTAAGTACCACTTTGTCAGAGGAGCTGACGGCATGAAACCCGACAAATTGCGATATTTAAAAAAAGATACCGTAGTCACATCAATAAAAAGAGTTGTTTGATAAAATGTCAGTGGAAGTTGTGTTTTCCAAAAGTGGAAGAAAGGTCAATAGACACACTCATGACCATGGTATGTTGAGGATTGGTTAGGTAAAGTACAAGTTATTTTCTCTTTATGCATTATTACTAAATTGTTTTGAGTGAAATAGTATTTTATCACGCTGCATTATGCTAATTGTTTTGAGTGAAATTGTGCTTAAATACACTGTAGTACATTCTATAGACACTGTAGACATTGTATATGGTCATAGTAGATAGTATCCTGTTGTAGACAGAAGACAGGTCTAAATATGGTCATGCTGCTTATCAGTTGACCTTGAGTAGCTTTTGCAGCTGTAACCACAAACGCGCTATTGAGCGTGTGACCAAGGTCAAAGCATATTGTAATCACATGCACCTGCTACACTCACAGTGATAACTGCGCACTTCAGTTCCTCTTGGGCTCTGTCCCTGAGATGGAACCACTCGGTTTGAGAAATCAAACCGAGATTTTCCCACATGGTAATTACTGGTAACTGCTTCTAAGCGCTGCGGGGATTTTCTCCAAGACAAAAAAGAAACTGTTGAATTACAATGTGACTTTTGCTCTTAAACATATGATACTGGTGAACTGACTTTAAGCGCTGTGGGGAATTCCTCCAAGACGAAAAATAATCAGTTATGGTACTGTGTGTATAATAACTCTTGTTGAAATCAAATGTATACTCAAATAAGAGTGTAGAACTCTACTCAATGGGGACTCTCGTTTAATGGAATAAGATAACTTCCAGGTTTTGAGACGAAGAAGGTAACCGGGGCCATTGACCAGGGAACACAATCCAGCATGATCCCGCTTTGTTTCCAGTTCCAGTCAAATGTAAGTAATCGTTTGGGTTGCACTGTGTGTAAAACGATTCATCTTCCTTTCCTAATAGAGAAAACAGTTCAGTGGAGACGTGGCTCAATAGTGCAGGTAAGCCACAGGGAAACTGAACGAATGGGGTTTTTAACATCAGTCATTCTTTATAAATTGTAATCGAAAGAAAACTGAGAGGGAAACCTCAGGGTTCTAAAACGGGCCCTCCTTACACGGCTGGCGTAAGGACTAGGCGCTCCCCCTAGGTTCTGACCAGGTCAGGGCTGGTACCGTTACAGGTACAATAGTAGTCCTATATGGAGAGGACGAGTGGAGATATTATCCCACTTGTATTAAACAAATACAATTATTACATTTGGGCATAACCATTTGTCTGTTAATGGGCATTCTGCAGATGCCATGCAAAAGTGAAACTGTTCATTATTGCAGCTGATTAGCTATGACTATTAAAGTAGGCCAAATTTATAAAGACTATTTTTTTTTTCTTTCAACACGGCCTAAATCATAACGTTGTTAGCGGCACTTTATAAAGTTAATATCTAAATAAACTTGAACCTGGTTGTTCAACACAGACTTAGTTTTAAGCTACGTAGAGTGACTTATTCGCACCGTTGCTGAGTTACATTTCTCATCTGATTTCAATGAGTCCTGTTTATGTTCAAGAGTTTAAGATCTACGTGTAGAAAGCGAGTTTATCTTCAAGTTAATTAGAATGTAATTTATATAATTGTGCGGTTATAGTCGCTGTTACACTCGAGGTGTGTTCAGGTTTATCTGGTGGAAAAATAATGGGCCAAACATGAACTTTGTCGTTGAGATTTGGGGAACTGTTGTAGAATTGATCGCCCTCTGACGAGCTGGATTCAGGATTGAACTGGAAAACACATTTTAATCCAGTTAAGGGACTGCAATATAATTCAAATGAATCACATGAAGTAATGTTGTGAATAACCGCTCTGTAAAGTTTGTACCTTGTAACCGTACTTCCCGTGCCCCTTTAGAGCTAGTTTGACGTCATCCACCAGGACACCTTTGTCATACATGAACTAGAGTTCACCTAAAACCAGATCTAACTGAAACTAAATAAAGCTGATGCACAGCTTTAACTTACTTTAACTTGCCTCACGTGACTTTCTCCAACAACACCACAGCGCACCAGTCCACTGGTGAGTCTCCATTTTTCTTTATGTTTGGGCAAGACCCTCAGTTACCTGTCAATTTCCTTTTGTGCAGAGTTCCGGAACCTGTAGCTGGTAGCACTCATGACTGGATTGTGGAACACCAAACCTGGCTACGACATGCTTTCGAGGGTGCTACTGAGCACCTCGAGGCTACAGCTGCTCAGCGTAAGAAGCACTATGATCAACTGTACGAGATGTCCCCCTGCAGGAAGGTCAGTTAGTCCCCCAATCAGCGCCAATATATAAGGCACCTGTTGTCATGACCATATCCTCCTTTTGGTCCCTGTTCTGGCCCTGTGGTGGCTCGCAGTTCACCTGCTGCTTTTTTGCCATGATAATTTGGTCTGTTTATTTTACCATGCGTATTTTTGTTTTGCCTGTTTTGTTTTGTTTGTTTTCTACTGTTTTGGATGGTTTGTTTTCTCCTGTTTTGGATGGTTTGGCTGTGATTTTGTTCTGCATGTTTTGGTTTTTAGTGTTGTTGATTATTTTTCTTTTATTCCTTCTGGTTAATTTTATAAAACACGTCTCTGGCCCAATATCAGTAATGAATCTGTGTGTCCTCTTAGGTCCAGAGTCCAATCCCATAAAAGATTTAGTCCATAACACGTGATTACATCCATAAATATCCACAAACTGGTGTTGCATCATTTCATATCAGCTGGAAGATATGAAACAATAGCCTCGTTCGTTAGAGCTGCGCCTCGGCTGGAATGCAGACGAGAGCAGGATGAGGCGTTCTCAAAAACCTGCGATCAAGTCGAACAGTTTTCAGCTGACTTCAAAGAATTCACAGGAAGTTTGAATCTTAGGGTTGTTAAACTTATATTTCTTGGGGTGCAAGTCCCCAGGTGGCATTGTTGGTTCCCTTCATTTCCCCTTCTTCTAAGACCCCGTCACACTTGGACCAATTTTATTCACCTAATGTATGCTTCCTTTCGGCAATATCGGAAAACACAAAATGTTCATTATTATGCAGATGATACTCAATTATATCTATCAATCAAGCCAGATGAAACCAACCAGTTTGCTAAACTTCAAGCATGTCTTCAAGGTAAAACCGTACACCCCAGCTCGTTCGCTCCGCTCAGCTTCTGCCAATCGGCTTGTAGCTCCGTCACTGCGAGCTAAACACTCAACAAAGTCACGACTGTTTGCTGTCCTGGCTCCTCAATGGTGGAATGAGCTCCCCATTGACATCAGGACAGCAGAAAGTCTCTACATTTTCCGTCGCAAACTAAAAACACATCTTTTTGGACTACACCTTGAATAAGGAAGGGAGCACAGTAGTAGCACTTCAGTAGCATTTAGATGGCACTTACTGATAGCACTTTGTAATTTAACTTTATTGAAATTGTACTTTCTTGATTCTTGTTGTTCTGAGTTTGTACTCCTGGTGGAATTGCACTTATTGTAAGTCGCTTTGGATAAAAGCATCAGCTAAATGGAATGTAATGTAAAGACATAAGAACCTGGATAACCTACAACTTCCTGCTAAAACTGAAGTTGTTTTACTAGAAGTCAATAATCTAATGATATAGTTTCTCTTGATGTCATTGCCCTGGCATCAGCAACACCGGGAGAAATCTGAGGCAGACTGTTGACAGGTAGGCTTATACCTTCTGCCTACCTGCACAGCGGAATAATAATTCTGTGGAATGAACGGACGTCCAGACGTTTCTCTTCAGCCATCAATGCGCGGCATTGTTTATTTTCAACACACTGCTCTTCCGTGAGAGTCAGGTAGAAAAGGGCAAAGCAGAGAGAGCGAACATCCCCCTTAAAAGGAAGTGGCGTCACGTGACGTCACGCCACAGATACGCAACAGCGCCCCCTCCTGAACAGATACAATCACATGCATCCATACATCCACCAACTCTCAACACAGACTGTCACAATATTAAGAGTAGGCTTAAGACTTTCCTCTTTGATAGCGCTTAGAGTTAGGGCTCATGTTTGCCCTGGTCCAGCCACTAGACATGATGCTATAGACAGACTGCTCTGGGATATCTTAAGATACACTGAGCACCTCTTTCCTTCTGCATGAATTCATGTCCCATTTATGCACATTACTAACTTTGCTTCTTCTCCGGAGTCTTTATGCTTCCTTACAGGTTTACATGGACCTTGGTTTTGCCAGTGTGACGGTAAAATGTAACCTACCCGCTGTTGAGTCTTTTTAAGCTGAAATGATGAACATCGTAATACCAGAACTTGTCTATGAAATCATTTATTCCCTGCGCAGAGAAGAGACATCGTTACACAGAGTCGCTATGAGTCTGGTCAAGGATGCACTGAGGATTAACATCTTACGTGGGTATTTATATACAGAGAACAAAGGTAGGTTAGAACAAGAAGCCTGTGGTTTCAGGTGGATGCTAGAACAAAGTACCAGATCCCCTGTAGTTTAAAAGGGTCTTCTTCCTTTACTTAATTCATGACCTGGCGGCAGATGTGAGTGATACTTGATAACAGCTACAGGAGTGGCATCCAATTAACATTAGATATTTAAGAGGGAACCTGTGGAGGCCGGCGCCCTCTCCTGTCTCTCCAGCTTCCAACATAGCAAGGGTGTCTGTAGTAGTAGGATTGAGAAGCCTTTTTATTTAACTTTTACAGGTAAGATACCTGTACTTTCTTTTGTTTCTTTATGCGGTCTAGAGAAGTTAGGTTACTTGCAGATTGTTTTGGGCCAGGCTCACCCTGAAGCTGATGTATGACACCTAGTCCCAAGATAAATAGCAATTGAGAACTAAACATTGGTCCTAATTTGGGAGGTGGGGAGACTCTTGTTACATCACGCTCAGGCTCCCCACTACCCGAATCATTTCATATGTATTGAATGTGTTGTAACAGTTATATTCTTCATTATGTACACATGACTTTGCACTTGTGTCCATCCTGGCAGAGAGATCCTCCTCGGTTAAGCCTCATAAGGTTTCTTCCTGTTCCGATGTGAGGTCAGAGGACAGAGCGTGTACAGATTGTAAAGCAAATTTGGGATAAACAAAATTTAAAGGATGCGACGGAGAAAATGTAAATGCTTAACGTTCAAGGCAAACAAGACTCTGGAATGCCTCAAACTGGTTTAAGTTATTCAATAAATGAGTTTACTTTTACCGTCATCTGGTCTCCCATTTGTTTTGCAGCCTTGAGCAAGGTGGTAATTCAAAATAGTCTCAGTACAATAATGTATACATCGTTGTAGACTGAGGACCCACCTGGGAGAGACTGAAAAGAATCCCTCGTCTGAATAAATTTGCCATCACGGGCAGATTAGTCAATGAGGGCTGAACACCTTTCCATTTTGTGTCACTTGAAACTGTTTCTCCCCGCCCCAATTTGTTAAATGCACCTTTACCCACTAGACAACCTTCAGCATACATGCTGGGCATTTTCTAGCACCACACAGCTAAGAGGAAATAAAGACACAATACAAGATGCCAAATTAAATATTTTTTTAATTCAAAAACGTCATTCATCCCAGGACTCCTGCTGACCTATTTGGAAGAAGACGAACAAAGTTAGAAACCATGTTTAAGCAAATAGAACAGCAAGATGTAATGAAGCACTCACCTGCTACTGTCCCAGAGGGGGTAACCGTAACCCCACTGGGGGGCCACGTAGGACTGCTGCTGGGGGGCAAGGGGCCGCTGGGGGGCCAGGTAGGCCTGCTTCCTCTGGGGGGCAAGGGGCCGCTGGGGGGCCAGGTAGGCCTGCTGCTGCTTCTGGGGGGCAAGGGGCCGCTGGGGGGCCAGGTAGGCCTGCTGCTGCTTCTGGGGGGCAAGGGGCCGCTGGGGGGCCAGGTAGGCCTGCTGCTGCTTCTGGGGGGCAAGGGGCCGCTGGGGGGCCAGGTAGGCCTGCTGCTGCTTCTGGGGGGCAAGGGGCCGCTGGGGGGCCAGGTAGGCCTGCTGCTGCTGCTTCTGGGGGGCAAGGGGCCGCTGGGGGGCCAGGTAGGCCTGCTGCTGCTGCTTCTGGGGGGCAAGGGGCCGCTGGGGGGCCAGGTAGGCCTGCTGCTGCTGCTTCTGGGGGGCAAGGGGCCGCTGGGGGGCCAGGTAGGCCTGCTGCTGCTGCTTCTGGGGGGCAAGGGGCCGCTGGGGGGCCAGGTAGGCCTGCTGCTGCTGCTTCTGGGGGGCAAGGGGCCGCTGGGGGGCCAGGTAGGCCTGCTGCTGCTTCTGGGGGGCAAGGGGCCGCTGGGGGGCCAGGTAGGCCTGCTGCTGCTGCTGCTTCTGGGGGGCAAGGGGCCGCTGGGGGGCCAGGTAGGCCTGCTGCTGCTGCTGCTTCTGGGGGGCAAGGGGCCGCTGGGGGGCCAGGTAGGCCTTTTGCCGGGGAGCCAGGTAGGTCTGCTGCTGCTGAGGAGCCGTGGGCCGCCGGGGAGCCAGGTAGGTCTGCTGCCGCTGGGGGGCCAGGTAGGCCTTTTGCCGGGGAGCTAGGTAGGTCTGCTGCTGCTGAGGAGCCAGGGGCCGCCGGGGGGCCAGGTAGGCCTTTTGCCGGGGGGCCAGGGCCCGCCGGGGGGCCACGTAGGCCTTTTGCCGGGGGGCCAGGGGCCGCTGGGTGTGGCCAGTACTTGGTGCACCCTGCTGAACTGGCCGAGTTCTCTTCTTGCTAATCGGAGTCTGATCGTACTTGCTGAGTGAACTGCCACCAGCAATAGAAGCAGAAAGGCCAAATGGCTGCTTTTTAGGCATCTTCTGAACATTTCCCTGATTCAATTTGGTCGTTCCCCAGTTAGGTTTTGACTCAGAGCTGCTCTGTGCCAACTTGACTGAAGCATAGCCACTTTCCGCTGGCTGTGAAACAGTTTGTGTGTAGCGGCTACTGGGAAATCTCTGGCTATAACCAGTGCTAACTTCAGGGTCTGTGTTGAAGCTGCTGCTCTGGGCAGAGCCAGGAGAACCAGAGGCCTGTCTGAGTGGATTCTGGGGATAGCTGCCACCAAATCCACCCCTCTGTTGAGAGAAGCCAACATGTGTGTTGCTGTTTTGTCCCCGAGCTGCAAGAGAAACAAGAGTATAAATCTACAGCTAGTAAAAGCACACAGATAGTGACATGTGTGTTGCTCACCTTGTGTAGCCCACAAACAACGCACATGCTCTGCTTGAACTAAACAAATCAGCAAGATCCTGCAGATAAAACAAGACATCCAGTCAGAAATGGTCCAGAAACTCAACAAACACTTAAAATAGCTGCAAAAAAACAACCTACCCTAAATGAAGTCCACAAGCCATTTCTGTGTTCTAACTCAAGCAGCCTGTTCAAAGCACTAGTGACCCAACTGCCCTGAAGCTGCTCTGTAAGTGTGTGTAGCAGACAGGTAGCATTTATTGACACCTGCATCCAATCACTGCTTAATGTGTCTCCAGTGTGGACCGCTGTGGCGCTGCAGCTTCCTGGATTGATTGATTGACTCTCAGGTGCCCCAAGAGACACATTAAGCAGTGATTGGATGCAGGTGTCAATAAATGCTAACTGTCTGCTGCACACACCCACAGAGCAGCTTCAGGGCAGTTGGGTCACTAGTGCCTTGAACAGGCTGCTTGAGTTAGAACACAGAAATGGCTTGTGGAGTTCATTTGGGGTAAATTGTTTTATTTTGCAGCTATTTTAAGTCTTTGAGTTTCAGTACTGTTTCTGACTGGATGTTTTGTCTGCAGGATTTTGCTGATTTGCTTAGTTCAAGCAGAGCATGTGCGTTGTTTGTGGGCTACACAAGGTGAGCAACACACATGTCACTGATGTATCTGTGTGCTTTTACTAGCTGTAGATTTATACTCTTGTTTCTCTTGCAGCTCGGGGACAAAACAGCAACACACATGTTGGCTTCTCTCAACAGAGGGGTGGATTTGGTGGCAGCTATTCCCAGAATCCACTCAGACAGGCCTCTGGTTCTCCTGGCTCAGCCCAGAGCAGCAGCTTCAACACAGACCCTGAAGTTAGCACTGGTTATAGCCAGAGATTTCCCAGTAGCCGCTACACACAAACTGTTTCACAGCCAGCTAAAAGTGGCTATGCTTCAGTCAGGTTGGCACAGAGCAGATCTGAGTCAAAACCTAACTGGCGAACGACCAAGTTGAATCAGGGAAATGTTCAGAAGATGCCTAAAAAGCAGCCATTTGGCCTTTCTGCTTCTATTGCTGGTGGCAGTTCACTCAGCAAGTACGATCAGACTCCGATTAGCAAGAAGAGAACTCGGCCAGTTCAGCAGGGTGCACCAAGTACTGGCCACTATCGGTCCAGCAGTTCTGCATCTCTTCAGAGTCCTAGAGAAAGCTTCAAGTCTTCAGCTGTTTCTGAAACACCAGCCTCCTCTGGGAGGAAAGGTTATGCTAAGTCTATGAAGTCTTCCAGCCTGTCGAGCACAGGTACTGCTGCGTCACGAAGAATCCCTGTTCGGACGAAGACCTCAGCCAGTGCCGCTGCTAGAAGAGTTTCTTCAAGTCATTACTCTGTAGGCTCTAAACCTAGAAATAATCCCAGCCAGACTCGGGCTGGGACCCCATACCCAAGCAAACTGGTTCCTGTGAATGTCCGTAACCTCCCTGCCTCCAGGACCAGCAGCGTGGAGACCTCTGGTCAGGGGTTCGCTCCGTCCAGAACCCACAACATCCCTCAGGGCTTTGGTGGCTACGCTATCAGACGGCTGAAAGAACCTGCTGACCAGAAGGTAGTGGGTGTGAGGAAGCAGCAGCAGGCCTACGTGGCCCCCCAGAGGCCCCTTGCTCCTCCTCGGCAGCAGGCCTACGTGGCCCCCCAGAGGCCCCTTGCTCCTCCTCGGCAGCAGGCCTACGTGGCCCCCCAGAGGCCCCTTGCTCCTCCTCGGCAGCAGGCCTACGTGGCCCCCCAGAGGCCCCTTGCTCCTCCTCGGCAGCAGGCCTACGTGGCCCCCCAGAGGCCCCTTGCTCCTCCTCGGCAGCAGGCCTACGTGGCCCCCCAGAGGCCCCTTGCTCCTCCTCGGCAGCAGGCCTACGTGGCCCCCCAGAGGCCCCTTGCTCCTCCTCGGCAGCAGGCCTACGTGGCCCCCCAGAGGCCCCTTGCTCCTCCTCGGCAGCAGGCCTACGTGGCCCCCCAGAGGCCCCTTGCTCCTCCTCGGCAGCAGGCCTACGTGGCCCCCCAGAGGCCCCTTGCTCCTCCTCGGCAGCAGGCCTACGTGGCCCCCCAGAGGCCCCTTGCTCCTCCTCGGCAGCAGGCCTACGTGGCCCCCCAGAGGCCCGCTCCATCTTACAAGCCACAGGTCCAGAGTGTTCATCAGGAGCCCAGATGGAAGAGGATCAGGCTCCATGTGGGACAGTAGCAGGTGAGAGCTTCATTACTTCTTGCTGTTCTATTTGCTTGAACGTGGTTTCTAATGTTGCTTCATCTTCTAAACAGGTGCAGCAGGAGTCCTGGGATCAGTGACTAGTGTGTTGTGAATAAAAATATAAAATTGTACATGGTGTGCTGAATTCCTCTCATAGTAGTAAATACCCAGCGTGTGTGTATACTGCTGAAGGTTTGGTTTCTACAGTGGCCGGCCGTGTGTTTTCAACCTAGGCCTTCAGTGCCGTCTATTGTTTACATGAATACGCGCATGACAGGATGCTGCGTCATTAAGGGACAATCCATGTAGTTCACATCTACAAGAACAGTCACATTTAGTTATGTAGCCGAGGATTTATCTTGCGCCTTTATTAATAAAACGACAACCCGATGCTGCGTAGTTTGCACAAGACGGCAACCACTTTTATTCTCGAGCCACACTTCACTAGAACATTTCCTCCGTTTTCCCTTCACAATAAAAGCCCCGGAAACGTACGTCAGAACACTGCTTACTGGAGCGCTGTTCATGTACTCAATATAATAGCTTAGGGTTGTAACTAAACAATCCAACAAAACTGCGGCACTAAAACACCGCACCCAGCCACCACGCTCACCCGCGGTGGCTTGATGGGGAACAGGTCTTGCAGCGAGTGCTCCCACCACTTCTGCGGTGCTAGCTCTGTGGAGGTGGGTGCCGGCAACAAAGTCCATCCGCCTCTTTGTTAACCAACAGTTCAATGACGTGGTTGTTCAGTTCATCGGTCCACTTCAGTGAGGATGTCACTGCCAAACATGCAACCCTCCATGAGAGGCATAAAGTAAATCTGCCATCAAGTCCGTTTCTCCTCCTGCCATTGAGCGTTAAAACAAGCAAAACACTAAACATGTCATAACTTCTCTCGTTTCAGCCTGAACTCTTCTTGTGCTGGCAGTAACAATCCTGGAAAGTAGCTTCCTGTTGACACACTGACCAATCGCAGCACGTGTTAAGGGTCACGCTGGGCCAGACCAATCATACGTCCACGCCATTTCGTAGGCCCTGCACGTCAAAGAATACACCCAGCTTGTCAAACTAAAGATCTGATTTGTTGACGTCTATGACAATCAAATACAACGCCCCCTCTGTGTACTTTAATCTGCAAAGGCCTGCTTAAACTGCTTTGCCCCATAGAGACATCTGAGAGAAATCAGATTGAATGAAAGCGGCACTGGAGGCAGAGCAACAGAGGAAGACGGGAAGGTTCTTACCGGTCACTCCCCTGCACACTTTGTTTTTAAACACTCATGCCACTTAATATACACTTTAACTTAAACACACATGTCACTTTAACATACACTTAAATTAACGTTATCTGTTTGTCTGAGCACTTTATCTTATACTTGACTTAATACCCATTGCACTGTTGTTGTCGTTGATTGTTGTTTGTCTAACATCTCATGTCTAATGTATGCACCTTCCGACCTAGAAAAATTCCTCGTTTGTGTAAAGATTCCTGACAAATAAACGGGTTCTGAGCCACGCATTCACTCTGATGGAAATGGACTTCATCTGCAGTCAGCCTGATAGAACTATGTCTGACATGTATGTATTTATATACAGACTAGATACACAGACTAGACACAGAGGAAGACACAGACTAGATACACAGACTAGAAACAAAGAGGAAGACTCTGGGTCAGTCCCAATCTCCACCCTTACGGACTCCCGGACTTTGAGGCGCGCTCCCGCGAAGTCCGTGAGGGTTTAGGGGTGTCCCAATGTCACATCGAGTGCTTGAGGCTATCTGGCAGACATTTTGAGCCCTTTATGAACCCTTTCCGTAAGTCAGCATTAGATGCTGACTTTGCCTAAGGGAATTACCCATAGTTCATAGCAATGTGACGTTAAACACGCAGTTCCCAATGGAAGCATGAAGACGTAAAAAAAAAAAGAAGGTAAACAAAGAGACACGTGGGCGTTCAGCCCGATAAAATACATTTACACTACAACATTACGGATTAAAGATGGAACATAAAAACACATGAAATCAGAGGATAGCAAGCAGAAAATATATTTATGAATATTTTTCTTACATTCATCAAACATTTTGTTTTGACAAAACGAGTAAATAGATCATTTAAAATGACTTCTCATCTCGTGAGGAAGACGTTCAAATCAGTGAATAAAAAGTATAAAATAAATACACAATTGTACACAATATTTGTGTATGTGGTCATGTGATGTTGCAGCAAAGTGCTGTCCCATTCATATTCACACCAGTTCAAGCCCTCACAGCCTCTTGCACTCAGCCACTTAGCAGCTGACGTCAGTGGGTGCCTGAGGGTTCAGGGCTTGAGGGTTTATGGTGGAGATTGGGATTGACCCACAGACTAAATACCCAGAGGAAGACAGGCAACGAGGCACAGGTAGAAATAATGGGGGCGGGGCTTTACAATCACACAGGGGCCATTTCTCAATACCAAGTACGCTAAGTCCAGACTTGTGAACTTTTGGAGTTTGGACTTGGGAGTCCAGACTCTCAAGGACGGAAGACGCAGGACGGTCTTTCTGCAATTGGAACAGCAGCTGACTTGATGACGTCACCACCTCAGCTGTTGTCATGAGTTACTCTGATTCTTCACTGTAAAGTATTTTTACAGTCAAACTAAATATGACAACCCTGCTTTTTTTGCACTGGTTTCACAGACATACACATATCATTGTGTATATATATATATATATATATATATATATATATATATATACAGATACACATATCCTTGTATATATATATATATTGTGTTTATAAATATGTATTTTATATACTTATATAGATACACAAACAATTCGGTCAAAAGTAATAAGACTGTAGTTTAAAGTAAAAGTTAAATTAAAATCTTAAGTTATAAATCGTAACCTTTCCCTCAGTCAGACTGATTTAATGTGACTGAATAAATAATACAGATTGCTTGTTAGATCCTCAAAGTCGATTTATATCTCATGTTTAATCGATACGGAGACATCGGAGCCAGCGGATCATTTCAAAAAGTCCAGCCGAGATCAAGCTGCTGTCGGCGGGCAGCAGAGCGCTGACGGCCCGGTGATGACGGGAATCACGGTCCCTCAGCAGGACCTCAACCCGTCGGCGTATCTTTTTAAATAAGATGATTCTGGACAAACCGACCACAGATTTGATGCTTAAACAAATAACTTCTCGCCTGAAAACATCATAAAATTACATTTTGTGACTCAACAACGGTAGTATTTATAGATTGTCAACTTTCAGTTGTGAGTTTTCTCATCCGCCATTGTTCCCCGTTTGCTGGTCCGAAATGCATTCTGGGATATTGGCTCTCTCAAGTACGCTCAAGTCTGCTCTGATGCATCCCCGGTAAAATGGGAGGATCAAGTCACATCCGGGCATTTTCACCCTGCTTGGCGAGAAGCGGACTTTTGAATTGGAACAGTACTTGGGCCGCGACTGATGACGTTTCACGAGTCCACGAGAACACGAGTACAGAGAAGAACGCTGGGTGAAGACACACGAGGAGGGAGGAGTTTGGAACGAGAACAGGTGAAGGGAAGAAACAATCAGGAAACACTGGCAAGACACACACATAGAAAACACAGGGTGTTACAAATATACTTTGTGAAATACTGAGTAAGGTTCAGAAAAAGATTGTTTGGGGTAAAATAACTACAGAAGTGTCGAATCGTTGACTTCTCGTTAACGAACAGCGGTCTCTGGGCTG
Source organism: Myoxocephalus aenaeus (assembly GCA_038501785.1). NCBI lineage: Eukaryota > Metazoa > Chordata > Actinopteri > Perciformes > Cottidae > Myoxocephalus > Myoxocephalus aenaeus. Next base: position 311,272 of record JBAMJR010000010.1, read on the forward strand.
AAAGTTGGCAGTTTGTTTGACACACAAACCTCCACTCCCACCTCTTTTGTGTTCTATATACTTCATCATTCATGATTATGTAGATAGTGTACAAAATAATTTCCTGGCAGATCTCCACATGTTTGCACAGCCCTGCTTTTTTACATTAGTTATTTTAAGTTGTGGCTGATAACACATCTCAGAGCTGTGACTGTCAGCACTAGACAGCAGTTAGACTAACAGTGCAGTCTCCTCAAAGTAAAGTAAAAGTAGTGGTACAGTATGATATGGGACACATTATTTTTTTTTTTCATAAATTAGGCCTACATTATCTATCTTTAGGTATTGACAAAAGAAGAAAAAAACAGCTCCTCTGTAACTGAATTAAAATTCCTACGGTGGCGGGCCGTGCATTTTCTACCTGGGCCTTCTGTGCCGTCTGATATCGTATACATACGCGCATGACGGGACAATGTAGTCCACATCAACAAGAACCAGTCACATTTAATTATAACAAAACAATCCAACAAAACTGCTGCACTAAAACACTGCACACTCAGGAGCACGAGCCACGATCAGAAGGAACGATATTAACTACCATAGAGTTTGCCACTACGCTCACCCGAGGGGGCGCGATGGAGGGCGAGGGTGCCCTGCCTCTCCCAGCACCTCCACTGGCTAGCTGGCCGCTCTGGCGGAGAGTCAGGCGGGGTGGTGTGTTGAGTGCGCTGCGGCAGGGGTGGTGTCTGCTACTGCACTATTTGAGCTCAAGTAAACAACACTGCAAAATCAGCACAAGCCCAGGGAGCAATTTAGGGTTCAGTGTCTTGCTCAGGAACACTTCCACATGTGAACTATGAGGAGGCTGAGGATCGAACCGGCGACCTTGTGATTGCAGGACAACCACTCATCCCCATGAGCTACAGCCACCCTCTCATCCTGGTTTGCAAAGGTTTGCCATTCATCCACTGCAAACTACAAGCTCTACCCACTGGACATCACAGTGGACAAAGGCCCACAAGATATGAACTCATGTTAATGTGATTAATGTTTATGGTTTATACATTTGTTTTCCCAAACCTGAAACCTTTTTTAAAAGGAGAAGAGTAGACATTTGAACTCTGCCATCAGGCAAAACATGATGGAGATCACCTGGTCCGGGTCCCTTGGGTTTAAAACAGCTGCTGATGGTCTCACCTGTGTGTTGTAATTAAGGGATGTATATAACAGCTGGCGTTGGATCAGAAGGCAGTCAGTGCCTGTCTGTTGTGCTGGTGGTCAGTGCCTAGCTCTGAAAGGGACTGGATTCCTCTAGTTCTTTTGTTTGGCTGCACTCAGACTGCAACATGTGGAGGCTTGGGAACATGTAAGTTCATTTATTTTCTTTTTTCAAAGACTGCTAGCTGCACACTTAATGTCTCTAAATTATGTGTTTTACTTGTTTAAGATTGTTATGGAACTTGATGGCTGCAGTAATCCTCTTGGGTCAAGCAAGGCCGAATATGAAGTTCAATTCACAGTCAAGTAAGCCTGAATTCAAACAATGACTTTACCATTGTTACAGAAAGTTGACTCATCCTCACAAGCCTTTTCTTCTAACAGGCAGCGGCTTACTTTCAGACTGTGTGGGTAATCTAATGAGGCTGTCTGTGGACAAGGCCCTAGCAGTGGGGAACGAGCTTGAGGTGGAGGCCATAAGTGAGTCTACGAGGTGCTGATGAGCACGATTGGTTCCTCACTAGGAGAGTGGTGTCCTCATGTTCATCTTTATTCCCCCAGATGGCACCCAGCACATTGTGTTAACACCCACCTTGGCTGCTCAGTGTGGATACAGCATGGAGTCTGACCCGTGGGGCGACACCAGAATCTACTCTTCTCTGCTGGGCTGCTACGTGGACAACAACGTATGTTGGAGCTCATTTTATTTGACGTTTTATTATAATTTGCCAGTGAGGAAAAACGTGTTTGCAACTGTTTTGCATTAATTCCTGAAACTGCTTGATTTCAGCTCTGACTTCCCTCATGTCAAATTCTTTCTCGTGCATTTAATTTGTAGGACGATCAAACCTTTAATGTTGGCTTAAGGCTCCGCCTGTACGGCCCCAGTGGATCAGACGGGGTTACCCACGATGTGATGCAGACGTGCAGCTACACTCGGTGGGCCTCTCGAGAGATTCTCTGCGACAGGAACTACATGGAAGTAGGTCACTGAACATTGATGGTTCTACCAACTAGTCTCTGAGAAACTAAGCCACCATTTCTTGTTCTTAGGTGTCGCACCACATTGCTACTCCTGAAGCTAAGGGACAGGTTAAAGAGATCAACACCATTCCTGAAGTATGTGTAGAAATTCCACTCTTGCTTTTCAACCTGCACCACTTGGCTCATTGAATGAAGGAAATTCTGAATTCTCCCCTTCCCTATAGGCCTCTGGGGCAGCACATGGTATCTGGAAGTTGACATTTTACACCCCAGAACCAGTGACCCTGGTGCTGAGGGAGGCTGAACAAGCCGGTTATGGTGCCATGGTGACCTCGACCCGTCTGGTGATGCGATCCCCGTACAATACAGCAGAGACTTCTTCAGAGGATGTAAGCAACACGCCCATCTCCAGTGTTTTGCTTTACACCTTGCTTCAAAGCATGACATTACACCTGACCTCTCTCAGGTGGGTGGAGTCTCCATGGAAGTGTTCAGGGTGAGCGCCTACTACAAGGCCCCTCATGGTCTGAGTGTGCTGGACTTGGCAGCTGCTTGTCCCACAGGCAAGTCTGGAGCAGTCGGTGGTTGGACACTGTTAACGTTGCATTGTCACACAGTTGCGTCAACAGTTGGTTTATCAACAGGTGGCGTCCTCTTCATCAACGATGTCATCTCTTGGCACGTACCTCGCCGTGTGACTCCTCTGGTAGACGGCAGCTTTGAAATCCTAGAAATGCACATGGGCATCAACGGGAAGAGGCTTGCTGGATCTCAGATGGCCGCACGGGGGTACACGCTGTCCACCACAGACTTCCACATTGTCGTTGAGATCCCAGTGGGTTCGCCTGATGGCCACTACAAGGTTGGGAAGTCCTATCTTAGAAATGCAAGAGTCACTTTAGAGTAGTTTTATTAAATGTCATGAATAATTGCAGAGCCATGCCCCAGATTACCAGTACCACATCACCTACATTGTGGAGCCCATGCTTGAGGTACTGTGGAGGACTACTGACACCCAAGATGATACCAGATACAAGGTTTTGTTCCCCATTACCACCCCTCTTATGCTTCAACCTCCCCACGTCCAAGAAGGTACGTCTCATTATCTGGCAGACAAAATAACTTCAGGCTAGTGGAGAAGGCTACACACCTGTCTCTGTCTGTCCCTCAGATACTGTCCCAGAGTCCCGGGTGTTCAGCGTTCTCTTGGGGCCCCTTCTTCATGATGTGGTGCTGAGGAACATCACCTTCTTCACCCAAGTTCTCACCGTTGAACAGAGCAATGCCAGAGGCTTTACTGTCCAGGAGCACCGCTACTCCAATGGAACAAAGACCATCTCCGTTTTAGTGCCCTTTGATGCAGATATTGTCCTGAAATATGTATGAAGTTATAGATGCTAAATGTCACTCTGTGCCAGCTTATCTGCTCTGTATTGAAGTGTTTCAGTGACATGACTGGGCTGTTTACATCTGCAGAATCCTGAACCCTTGGTTACAACCTACACCCTCTCTCTGATCTTTGGGTTCATCATCCTACTTGAAGAAAGTCCGTTTGCACACCCAGTGGAGTTGCAGGTATCTCTGCAGGATGTTGGTGAGATATTTAACATTTCATGGTCTCTAGTTCATAACTGCTTTGACCAACGGGTGACTAAGGAGAGCAATTTAACAAATATTGCCATGAAACTTCCCCACGTAGTTCTAAAATGTATATGTTTAAATATTTAACTTTTGGTGCCTTTGGGAGGAATCGAAAGAGAAAAATACAGACGGAAATATAAAAGGAATATCTAAAACCTGTATTTCATTGATCTGAAAGATGTGTTATGAAGCAAATTTACGATAATCTACAGTGTCTCCCCTTAATGAAATGACGCCAACACAACCCCAGTGAGAGCCTAAGGGAGAAGGATGCTCAGTCAAATGGTGAACCTTTTCTCTGCTTTTAGAGCTGCCCACCATCACTGGCACCTGTGACCAGAACCAGTTTTACATCAGTGTGACGTACGGAAGTCAAGGCAATAGTGTCAAGGCAATGGTTGGACATCAACAGCTGACACCTGAGATGGCTGACTACCAGGTCCAAGAGAACAGCACACACTTCAGCCTCGTGCTGCCGTACACCGCCAAGGACACCGCCTTCGAGGTATGTCTCTCTATAACATTTCTCCATGACTCTTCTGCACTGGATAACTTCCCTCTTTGTCTTGCAGCTGATAACCTCAGATTCAGTAAGAGCCCGCGTTGACTTCTTTCTGTTGCATACCAGTAATGACTGGGTTCTCGCTGAGCTCTTCTTGGCCTGCAACTTCCCCTTAACAACAACCGGTAAGACTTAAACCTGTAGTTTTTTTCTGCTGATGGTGATTGTAGGACATTGTCTTAACCCTTACACCTCTCCCCTCAGAGTGCTATCCCAATGGAACAATGGCCGCTATGGCTGTGAAGGTGGATTCTGTGACTAATATCCTCCCAAGTAGACTGACCCTAAAGGACCAGTCGTGCAAACCGGATTTCAGTGATGATCGCTTTGCATATTTCTCCTTCAGTGTTGCTTCCTGTGGAACCACTAGAACAGTAAGTGTTGGTTCACCTTAAATCCCCACATTATTTGTGTTAAACATTCTAATGCTTCTGGTCTTATTTGTTTTAAGTTCTTTGACCACTACATGCTGTATGAAAATGAGATTGCCTCGCCTTACAATAAAGGAGCATCCGCATCACCAGTTGGTCCGCAGTACAGGTAGAGGGACTCAATCGTTTATCCTAATGAACTGTCTAGTGAGGGCACCCCTTCAGTGTAATTCTCTTTTCTCCAAGACAAACCATTTCCTGCTACTATGTGGTCAATGAGACTCAGGCTGTTGGCTTCAGCTCCAAACCAAGACTCTATGAACCCACCGCAGAGATCGGCTCGGGACAGCTGATGGTGCAAATGAGGCTCGCCCAGGGTAACGTTGACTTTGTTAAAAACCTTCTCTTGAGGACTGTACTGTCTGTCTGGGCCATGTCTCTTTCTAATGAGACTCTTCTCCTCCAGATTCATCGTACAAGCTCTTCTACCAAGCAGAAGATTATCCAGTTGTACAATATCTGAGGCAGCCTCTGTATTTTGAGGTGGAACTGGTTGAGTCTACTGACCCACATTTGGAGCTCATCTTGGAGAGCTGTTGGGCTACGCTTGATGAAGACCGGACGTCTCTGCCCAGCTGGGATATCATTGTGGGCAGGTAATGAGTATCATAAAACTAAATGCAATCTCAAACTTCAGGTTTGACTTGTAACATCATCATTTTATGAGTTTAAAAAGAAGCATTCAAATGTGTATTTGATGTATCCCCAGCTGTGAGAATCCTGATGACAGCTATGTGACCCTTTTCCATCCGGTTGTGAGCGACGCCAGGGTTTTAGTCCCATCCCACATCAAACGCTTCTCTATGAAGATGTTCACCTTCACTAAAGATGAGGAGGTTCTGCAAGACGAGGTAAAATATGAGTTGTGTCCAAATGAAGCGTATTGGCCACATGGGACGGGAGCTCTGCTTAATGAACCCTTCTGTCGTCTACAGATCTATGTCCACTGTGATGCAGCGGTTTGTGACGCACACAGCCAAGCAGACGGTTCATGCAGAGGCCAGTGTGTGCGACCTACACACCAGATGAACTACAGACAAGAGAGAAAAGGAGTGAAACGGGGTAAGTGACACCTGGAATAACATTTTGTCAACTAAATCTACGTGCAGTTGGTGATCGCTATTGGTTTTGTTTTTCTAGTGCGACGAGGAACAGACTCTACCAACCAAAGGCAAATCTCCTCTGGGCCTATTCTTTTAACTTCTGAATAAAGTATTGTCTTTAAACTTTTACAATCATCTCTTCACTCAATTTGTATCAAAGCTTTGAAAAGTCCTTTTGGTTTTCACCCTGCATTACACCACATGTACCCATTGTAATGGGTGACTCTTTGTATACATATACGGTAGAAGCTGCAAAATGCAGACTTTAGAAGTTGTTTATTCAAAGCCTCAATCATTTGCTTCATTTTTTGTAGCTAGGGGAAATGGTGCGTTTAAACTCTGCTAGGAGCAGCGCTAGCTAGCGCTGCTGCTAGCTCTCCACTGCTAGCTCTCAGCTGCTACTGCCCGCGTCGCCGCTGGCCGGGGCTGGTCCCGCTACCTTCGATGGTTGTCGGGGAATTGCCGGAGAGCTGGCTACAGCGGGGAGCTAACGGGGACACTGACCGACGGTAGTAGCGGCTTGTAACCCGATTTTACGGTACTTTTGCTCGGAGTGAGTAGAGATCTGGAAGGAGCCATGAGCGAGGACGCACAAGAGCGACCTTCCAGGAAGTGTTTCAACACGACTCGCCCCGCATTGTTGTTTGGATGCTGCAGTTGATCGGAGTTTAATACTAAGAGACGGATCACAGATTAAACTCTTACCTGGTTAAAATGTTCATTGAAGGTCTGACCAACAAACGAACCACAAACTAATTTCTTTGAATAGAAAGTCTTTTCTTGATCTGTTGTTTCCCTCCATCTTATGGATACACTTTAAAATCAACGAGCTGGAGAGGAAACACTACTTACATTTATTGTCCTTTCCATTCAGTCACGTGAGGCTGATCATTCCTGACTGTCGGTTTGAAATATAGAATATAAAATTTAAGAAACTCATTCCGCCAGTAGACATCAGCCCTGTGCTTTAAGTAGAACACAGTATAAATACTGTAAGTACCACTTTGTCAGAGGAGCTGTTGGCATTAAACCCGACAAATTGCGATATTTAAAAAAAGATACCGTAGTCACATCAATAAAAAGAGTTGTTTGATTAAATGTCAGTGGAAGTTGTGTTTTCCAAAAGTGGAAGAAAGGTCAATAGACACACTCATGACTGGTATGTTGAGGATTGGTTATGTAAAGTACGAGTTATTTTCTCTTTATGCATTATTACTAAATTGTTTTGAGTGAAATAGTATTTTATCACGCTGCATTATGCTAATTGTGCTTAAATACACTGTAGTACATTCTGTTTTTATGACATTTTATATGGTCATAGTATCCTGTTGTAGATGGAAGACGGGTATAAATATGGTCATGCTGCTTATCAGCTGACCTTGAGTAGCTTTTGCAGCTGTAACCACAAACGCGCTATTGAGCGTGTGACCAAGGTCAAAGCATATTGTAATCACATGCACCTGTTACACTCACAGTGATAACTGCGCACTTCAGTTCCTCTTGGGCTCTGTCCCTGAGATGGAACCACTCGGTTTGAGAAATCAAACCGAGATTTTCCCACATGGTAATTACTGGTAACTGCTTCTAAGCGCTGCGGGGAGACAAAAAAGAAACTGTTGAATTACAATGTGACTTTTGCTCTTAAACATATGATACTGGTGAACTGACTTTAAGCGCTGTGGGGAATTCCTCCAAGACGAAAAATAATCAGTTATGGTACTGTGTGTATAATAACTTGTTGAAATCAAATGTATACTCAAATAAGAGTGTAGAACTCTACTCAATGGGGACTCTCGTTTAATGGAATAAGATAACTTCCAGGTTTTGAGACGAAGAAGGTAAACGGGGCCATTGACCAGGGAACACAATCCAGCACGATCCCGCTTTGTTTCCAGATCCAGTCAAATGTAAGTAATCGTTTGGGTTGCACTGTGTGTAAAACGATTCATCTTCCTTTCCTAATAGAGAAAAGAGTTCAGTGGAGACGTGGCTCAATAGTGCAGGTAAGCCACAGGGAAACTGAACGAATGGGGTTTTTAACATCCGTCATTCTCTATAAATTGTAATCGAAAGAAAACTGAGAGGGAAACCTCAGGGTTCTAAAACGGGCCCTCCTTACACGGCTGGCGTAAGGACTAGGCGCTCCCCCTAGGTTCTGACCAGGTCAGGGCTGGTACCGTTACACGTACAATAGTAGTCCTATATGGAGAGGACGAGTGGAGATATTATCCCACTTGTATTAAACAAATACAATTATTACATTTGGGCATAACCATTTGTCTGTTAATGGGCATTCTGCAGATGCCATGCAAAAGTGAAACTGTTCATTATTGCAGCTGATTAGCTATGACTATTAAAGTAGGCCAAATTTATAAAGACTATTTTTTTTTTTCTTTCAACACGGCCTAAATCATAACGTTGTTAGCGGCACTTTATAAAGTTAATATCTAAATAAACTTGAACCTGGTTGCTCAACACAGACTTAGTTTTAAGCTACGTAGAGTGACTTATTCGCACCGTTCCTGAGTTACATTTCTCATCTGATTTCAATGAGTCCTGTTTATGTTCAAGAGTTTAAGATCTACGTGTAGAAAGCAAGTTTATCTTCAAGTTAATTAGAATGTAATTTATATAATTGTGCGGTTATAGTCGCTGTTACACTCGAGGTGTGTTCAGGTTTATCTGGTGGAAAAATAATGGGCCAAACATGAACTTTGTCGTTGAGATTTGGGGAACTGTTGTAGAATTGATCGCCCTCTGACGAGCTGGATTCAGGATTGAACTGGAAAACACATTTTAATCCAGTTAAGGGACTGTTTTGCAATATAATTCAAATGAATCACATGAAGTAATGTTGTGAATAACCGCTCTGGAAAGTTTGTACCTTGTAACCGTACTTCCCGTTCCCCTTTAGAGCCAGTTTGACGTCATCCACCAGGACACCTTTGTCATACATGAACTAGAGTTCACCTAAAACCAGATCTAACTGAAACTAAATAAAGCTGATGCACAGCTTTAACTTACTTTAACTTGCCTCACGTGACTTTCTCCAACAACACCACAGCGCACCAGTCCACTGGTGAGTCTCCATTTTTCTTTATGTTTGGGCAAGACCCTCAGTTACCTGTCAATTTCCTTTTGTGCAGAGTTCTGGAACCTGTAGCTGGTAGCACTCATAACTGGATTGTGGAACACCAAACCTGGCTACGACATGCTTTTGAGGGTGCTACTGAGCACCTCGAGGCTACAGCTGCTCAGCGTAAGAAGCACTATGATCAACTGTACGAGATGTCCCCCTGCAGGAAGGTCAGTTAGTCCCCCAATCAGCGCCAATATATAAGGCACCTGTTGTCATGACCATATCCTCCTTTTGGTCCCTGTTCTGGCCCTGTGGTGGCTCGCAGTTCACCTGCTGCTTTTTTGCCATGATAATTTGGTCTGTTTATTTTACCATGCGTATTTTTGTTTTGCCTGTTTTGTTTTGTTTGTTTTCTACTGTTTTGGATGGTTTGGCTGTGATTTTGTTCTGCATGTTTTGGTTTTTAGTGTTGTTGATTATTTTTCTTTTATTCCTTCTGGTTAATTTTATAAAACACGTCTCTGGCCCAATATCAGTAATGAATCTGTGTGTCCTCTTAGGTCCAGAGTCCAATCCCATAAAAGATTTATTCCATAACACGTGATTACATCCATAAATATCCACAAACTGGTGTTGCATCATTTCATATCAGCTGGAAGATATGAAACAATAGGCTCGTTCGTTAGAGCTGCGCCTCGGCTGGAATGCAGACGAGAGCAGGATGAGGCGTTCTCAAAAACCTGCGATCAAGTCGAACAGTTTTCAGCTGACTTCAAAGAATTCACAGGAAGTTTGAATCTTAGGGTTGTTAAACTTATATTTCTTGGGGTGCAAGTCCCCAGGTGGCATTGTTGGTTCCCTTCATTTCCCCTTCTTCTAAGACCCCGTCACACTTGGACCAATTTTATTCACCTAATGTATGCTTCCTTTCGGCAATATCGGAAAACACAATGTTCATTATTATGCAGATGATACTCAATTATATCTATCAATCAAGCCAGATGAAACCAACCAGTTTGCTAAACTTCAAGCATGTCTTCAAGGTAAAACCGTACACCCCAGCTCGTTCGCTCCGCTCAGCTTCTGCCAATCGGCTTGTAGCTCCGTCACTGCGAGCTAAACACTCAACAAAGTCACGACTGTTTGCTGTCCTGGCTCCTCAATGGTGGAATGAGCTCCCCATTGACATCAGGACAGCAGAAAGTCTCTACATTTTCCGTCGCAAACTAAAAACACATCTTTTTCGACTACACCTTGACTAAGGAAGGGAGCACAGTAGTAGCACTTCAGTAGCATTTAGATGGCACTTACTGATAGCACTTTGTAATTTCACTTTATTGAAATTGTACTTTCTTGATTCTTGTTGTTCTGAGTTTGTACTCCTGGTGGAATTGCACTTATTGTAAGTCGCTTTGGATAAAAGCATCAGCTAAATGTAATGTAAAGACATAAGAACCTGGATAACCTACAACTTCCTGCTAAAACTGAAGTTGTTTTACTAGAAGTCAATAATCTAATGATATAGTTTCTCTTGATGTCATTGCCCTGGCATCCAGCAACACCAGGAGAAATCTGATGCAGACTGTCACAATATTAAGAGTAGGCTTAAGACTTTCCTCTTTGATAGCGCTTAGAGTTAGGGCTCATGTTTGCCCTGGTCCAGCCACTAGATATGATGCTATAGACAGACTGCTCTGGGATATCTTAAGATACACTGAGCACCTCTTTCCTTCTGCATGAATTCATGTCCCATTTATGCACATTACTAACTTTGCTTCTTCTCCGGAGTCTCTATGCTTCCTTACAGGTTTACATGGACCTTGGTTTTGCCAGTGTGACGGTAAAATGTAACCTACCCGCTGTTGAGTCTTTTTAAGCTGAAATGATGAACATCGTAATACCAGAACTTGTCTATGAAATAATTTATTCCCTGCGCAGAGAAGAGACATCGTTACACAGAGTCGCTATGAGTCTGGTCAAGGATGCACTGAGGATTAACATCTTACGTGGGCATTTATATACAGAGAACAAAGGTAGGTTAGAACAAGAAGCCTGTGGTTTCAGGTGGATGCTAGAACAAAGTACCAGATCCCCTGTAGTTAAAAAAAGGGTCTTCTTCCTTTACTTAATTCATGACCTGGCGGCAGATGTGAGTGATACTTGATAACAGCTACAGGAGTGGCATCCAATTAACATTAGATATTTAAGAGGGAACCTGTGGAGGCCGGTGCCCTCTCCTGTCTCTCCAGCTTCCAACATAGCAAGGGTGTCGGTAGTAGTAGGATTGAGAAGCCTTTTTATTTAACTTTTACAGGTAAGATACCTGTACTTTCTTTTGTTTCGTTATGCGGTCTAGAGAAGTTAGGTTACTTGCAGATTGTTTTGGGCCAGGCTCACCCTGAAGCTGATGTATGACACCTAGTCCCAAGATAAATAGCAATTGAGAACTAAACTACACATTGGTCCTAATTTGGGAGGTGGGGAGACTCTTGTTACATCACGCTCAGGCTCCCCACTACCCGAATCATTTCATATGCATTGAATGTGTTGTAACAGTTATATTCTTCATTATGTACACATGACTTTGCACTTGTGTCCATCCTGGCAGAGAGATCCTCCTCGGTTAAGCCTCATAAGGTTTCTTCCTGTTCCGATGTGAGGTCAGAGGACAGAGCGTGTACAGATTGTAAAGCAAATTTGGGATAAACAAAATTTAAAGGATGCGACGGAGAAAATGTAAATGCTTAACGTTCAAGGCAAACAAGACTCTGGAATGCCTCAAACTGGTTTAAGTTATTCAATAAATGAGTTTACTTTTACCGTCATCTGGTCTCCCATTTGTTTTGCAGCCTTGAGCAAGGTGGTAATTCAAAATAGTCTCAGTACAATAATGTATACATCGTTGTAGACTGAGGACCCACCTGGGAGAGACTGAAAAGAATCCCTCGTCTGAATAAATTTGCCATCACGGGCAGATTAGTCAATGAGGGCTGAACACCTTTCCAACACAGGAGCCAGATTTACAGCATTCAAAACGGTTTTGGGTCCATTTTGTGTCACTTGAAACTGTCCCCCCCCCCCCCCCCCCCCCCCCCCCCCATTTGTTAAATGCACCTTTACCCACTAGACAACCTTCAGCATACATGCTGGGCATTTTCTAGCACCACACAGCTAAGAGGAAATAAAGACACAATACAAGATGTCAAATTAAATATTTTTTTTTAATTCAAAAACATCATTCATCCCAGGACTCCTGCTGACCTATTTGGAAGAAGAACAAAGTTAGAAACCATGTTTAAGCAAATAGAACAGCAAGACGTAATGAAGCACTCACCTGCTACTGTCCCAGAGGGGGTAACCGTAACCCCACTGGGGGGCCACGTAGGACTGCTGCTGGGGGGCAAGGGGCCGCTGGGGGGCCAGGTAGGCCTGCTGCTGCTGAGGGGCAAGGGGCCGCTGGGGGGCCAGGTAGGCCTGCTGCTGCTGCTGAGGGGCAAGGGGCCGCTGGGGGGCCAGGTAGGCCTGCTGCTGCTGCTGAGGGGCAAGGGGCCGCTGGGGGGGCCAGGTAGGCCTGCTGCTGCTGAGGGGCAAGGGGCCGCTGGGGGGCCAGGTAGGCCTGCTGCTGCTGCTGAGGGGCAAGGGGCCGCTGGGGGGCCAGGTAGGCCTGCTGCTGCTGCTGAGGGGCAAGGGGCCGCTGGGGGGCCAGGTAGGCCTGCTGCTGCTGAGGGGCAAGGGGCCGCTGGGGGGCCAGGTAGGCCTGCTGCTGCTGAGGGGCAAGGGGCCGCTGGGGGGCAAGGGGCCGCTGGGGGGCCACGTAGGCCTGCTGCTTCTGGGGGGGCAAGGGGCCGCTGGGGGGCCACGTAAGCCTTTTGCCGGGGAGCCAGGTAGGTCTGCTGCTGCTGAGGAGCCGTGGGCCGCCGGGGGGCCACTTAGGCCTTTTGCCGGGGGGCCAGGGGCCGCTGGGTGTGGCCAGTACTTGGTGCACCCTGCTGAACTGGCCGAGTTCTCTTCTTGCTAATCGGAGTCTGATCGTACTTGCTGAGTGAACTGCCAGCAGCAATAGAAGCAGAAAGGCCAAATGGCTGCTTTTTAGGCATCTTCTGAACATTTCCCTGATTCAACTTGGTCGTTCCCCAGTTAGGTTTTGACTCAGATCTGCTCTGTGCCAACTTGACTGAAGCATAGCCACTTTCCGCTGGCTGTGAAACAGTTTGTGTGTAGCAGCTACTGGGAAATCTCTGGCTATAACCAGTGCTAACTTCAGGGTCTGTGTTGAAGCTGCTGCTCTGGGCAGAACCAGGAGAACCAGAGGCCTGTCTGAGTGGATTCTGGGGATAGCTGCCACCAAATCCACCCCTCTGTTGAGAGAAGCCAACATGTGTGTTGCTGTTTTGTCCCCGAGCTGCAAGAGAAACAAGAGTATAAATCTACAGCTAGTAAAAGCACACAGATACATCAGTGACATGTGTGTTGCTCACCTTGTGTAGCCCACAAACAACGCACTTGCTCTGCTTGAACTAAACAAATCAGCAAGATCCTGCAGATAAAACAAGACATCCAGTCAGAAATGGTCCAGAAACTCAACAAACACTGAAAATAGCTGCAAAACAACAACCTACCCTAAATGAAGTCCACAAGCCATTTCTGTGTTCTAACTAGAGATGGGCAAACAATACCGGAGCTCCGAAGCTTGTGTCGGTCTAATGAACCGCTGTGTGTCGGCGCAAAGTGTCGGAGCTCGTATCAAATGACAATTGTCACGTGACTGATGACGTCCGAAGCTTCGGACGTCACCGGTGCTTCACGAAGCGTTTCATTAGTTTGACGCGTTTGACAGCTTGAACGTTTTGGCACCAAACTCTGCTTCATAAGATGCCTCAGTGTCAATCAACAGTGTGGGGTTTGAGAGCGGAGATAGCGATAATTGTGAGTTTTGAGAGAAGAGATAGTGAAGATGGGGAAATTGTCAGCCAGAAAAGGAGCCGCCTGAAGCCCAGCACAGTGGAGAAAATATTATTTCTAAATAAAAATTTGTGAAAAATACAATGTTGCACCAATCACTGCCACTATCACCATGCCCATGTTCATAAGCACGTTCCACTGCCACTTCTATGACATCTTACCTCACTAAAATGAGTTTGAAAGGACAAATAATATTTATAATCTGTTGACACAAAACTTTAGAGCGATAATAATATAAAAACAATGAAGACTATTGTAAATGCCTATCTAGTCTAGTGGGTTACGCACATTCAAAGTAACCTTTTCCGTTCTGTGGGTAGAGGATCGAATCCCGTCATGTACACCTTTTCATATTATTGACAAGCATTTAGTTTTATTGCAATGTAAAAAACGACAGAAGCAACATCGATAAACATCGATAATGTTTGTATATAACATAAAATCCGTGAATGAACACGCAGCTTTAATCGACTTTAACTGCAGAAATGTGAGATTGACACATTGAGGTGTTATTCTAGTGCTTCGGTCACACTGTTAAACGGATGCTTTGACTCCAGTCGGCCACCAGATGTCGCTGTTCTTCTTCAAAGTGAAGCCCCGAAGCTTCGAATCATTTTCGGTACAAATAGGAAGAAAGCCTTAAGGCTTCACAAGGCTTCATCCGCCCATCCCTAGTTCTAACTCAAGCAGCCTGTTCAAAGCACTAGTGACCCAACTGCCCTGAAGCTGCTCTGTAAGTGTGTGTAGCAGACAGGTAGCATTTATTGACACCTGCATCCAATCACTGCTTAATGTGTCTCCAGTGTGGACCGCTGTGGCGCTGCAGCTTCCTGGATTGATTGATTGACTCTCAGGTGCCCCAAGAGACACATTAAGCAGTGATTGGATGCAGGTGTCAATAAATGCTACCTGTCTGCTGCACACACCCACAGAGCAGCTTCAGGGCAGTTGGGTCACTAGTGCCTTGAACAGGCTGCTTGAGTTAGAACACAGAAATGGCTTGTGGAGTTCATTTGGGGTAAATTGTTTTATTTTGCAGCTATTTTAAGTCTTTGAGTTTCAGTACTGTTTCTGACTGGATGTTTTGTCTGCAGGATTTTGCTGATTTGCTTAGTTCAAGCAGAGCATGTGCGTTGTTTGTGGGCTACACAAGGTGAGCAACACACATGTCACTGTCATGTATCTGTGTGCTTTTACTAGCTGTAGATTTATACTCTTGTTTCTCTTGCAGCTCGGGGACAAAACAGCAACACACATGTTGGCTTCTCTCAACAGAGGGGTGGATTTGGTGGCAGCTATTCCCAGAATCCACTCAGACAGGCCTCTGGTTCTCCTGGCTCAGCCCAGAGCAGCAGCTTCAACACAGACCCTGAAGTTAGCACTGGTTATAGCCAGAGATTTCCCAGTAGCCGCTACACACAAACTGTTTCCCAGCCAGCTAAAAGTGGCTATGGTTCAGTCAGGTTGGCACAGAGCAGCTCTGAGTCAAAACCTAACTGGCGAACGACCAAGTTGAATCAGGGAAATGTTCAGAAGATGCCTAAAAAGCAGCCATTTGGCCTTTCTGCTTCTATTGCTGGTGGCAGTTCACTCAGCAAGTACGATCAGACTCCGATTAGCAAGAAGAGAACTCGGCCAGTTCAGCAGGGTGCACCAAGTACTGGCCACTATCGGTCCAGCAGTTCTGCATCTCTTCAGAGTCCTAGAGAAAGCTTCAAGTCTTCAGCTGTTTCTGAAACACCAGCCTCCTCTGGGAGGAAAGGTTATGCTAAGTCTATGAAGTCTTCCAGCCTGTCGAGCACAGGTACTGCTGCGTCACGAAGAATCCCTGTTCGGACGAAGACCTCAGCCAGTGCCGCTGCTAGAAGAGTTTCTTCAAGTCATTACTCTGTAGGCTCTAAACCTAGAAATAATCCCAGCCAGACTCGGGCTGGGACCCCATACCCAAGCAAACTGGTTCCTGTGAATGTCCGTAACCTCCCTGCCTCCAGGACCAGCAGCGTGGAGACCTCTGGTCAGGGGTTCGCTCCGTCCAGAACCCACAACATCCCTCAGGGCTTTGGTGGCTACGCTATCAGACGGCTGAAAGAACCTGCTGACCAGAAGGTAGTGGGTGTGAGGAAGCAGCAGCAGGCCTACGTGGCCCCCCAGCGGCCCCTTGCGCCTCCTCGGCAGCAGGCCTACGTGGCCCCCCAGCGGCCCCTTGCGCCTCCTCGGCAGCAGGCCTACGTGGCCCCCCAGCGGCCCCTTGCGCCTCCTCGGCAGCAGGCCTACGTGGCCCCCCAGCGGCCCCTTGCGCCTCCTCGGCAGCAGGCCTACGTGGCCCCCCAGCGGCCCCTTGCGCCTCCTCGGCAGCAGGCCTACGTGGCCCCCCAGCGGCCCCTTGCGCCTCCTCGGCAGCAGGCCTACGTGGCCCCCCAGAGGCCCCTTGCTCCTCCTCGGCAGCAGGCCTACGTGGCCCCCCAGAGGCCCGCTCCATCTTACAAGCCACAGGTCCAGAGTGTTCATCAGGAGCCCAGATGGAAGAGGATCAGGCCCCATGTGGGACAGTAGCAGGTGAGAGCTTCATTACTTCTTGCTGTTCTATTTGCTTGAACGTGGTTTCTAATGTTGCTTCATCTTCTAAACAGGTGCAGCAGGAGTCCTGGGATCAGTGACGCGTGTTTGAATAAAAATATAAAATTGTACATGGTGTGCTGAATTCCTCTCATAGTAGTAAATACCCAGCGTGTGTGTATACTGCTGACGGTTTGGTTTCTACAGTGGCGGGCCGTGTATTTTCAACCTAGGCCTTCAGTGCCATCTATTGTTTACATGAATAAGCGCATGACAGGATGCTGCGTCATTAACGGACAATCCATGTAGTTCACATCTACAAGAACAGTCACATTTAGTTATGTAGCCGAGGATTTATCTTGCGCCTTTATTAATAAAACGACAACCCGATGCTGCGTAGTTTGCACAAGACGGCAACCACTTTTATTCTCGAGCCACACTTCACTAGAACATTTCCTCCGTTTTCCCCTTCACAATAAAAGCCCCGGAAACGTACGTCAGAACACTGCTTACTGGAGCGCTGTTCATGTACTCAATATAATAGCTTAGGGTTATAACTAAACAATCCAACAAAACTGCGGCACTAAAACACCGCACCCAGCCACCACGCTCACCCGCGGTGGCTTGATGGGGAACAGGTCTAGCAGCGAGCGCTCCCACCACTTCTGCGGTGCTAGCTCTGTGGAGGTGGGTGCCGGCAACAAAGTCCATCCGCCTCTTTGTTAACCAACAGTTCAATGACGTGGTTGTTCAGTTCATCGGTCCACTTCAGTGAGGATGTCACTGCCAAACATGCAACCCTCCATGAGAGGCATAAAGTAAATCTGCCATCAAGTCCGTTTCTCCTCCTGCCATTGAGCGTTAAAACAAGCAAAACACTAAACATGTCATAACTTCTCTCGTTTCAGCCTGAACTCTTCTTGTGCTGGCAGTAACAATCCTGGAAAGTAGCTTCCTGTTGACACACTGACCAATCGCAGCACGTGTTAAGGGTCACGCTGGGCCAGACCAATCATACGTCCACGCCATTTCGTAGGCCCTGCACGTCAAAGAATACACCCAGCTTGTCAAACTAAAGATCTGATTTGTTGACGTCTATGACAATCAAATACAACGCCCCCTCTGTGTACTTTAATCTGCAAAGGCCTGCTTAAACTGCTTTGCCCCATAGAGACATCTGAGAGAAATCAGATTGAATGAAAGCGGCACTGGAGGCAGAGCAACAGAGGAAGACGGGAAGGTTCTTACCGGTCACTCCCCTGCACACTTTGTTTTTAAACACTCATGCCACTTAATATACACTTTAACTTAAACACACATGTCACTTTAACATACACTTAAATTAACGTTATCTGTTTGTCTGAGCACTTTATCTTATACTTGACTTAATACCCATTGCACTGTTGTTGTCGTTGCTTGTTGTTTGTCTAACATCTCATGTCTAATATATGCACCTTCCGACCTAGAAAAATTCCTCGTTTGTGTAAAGATTCCTGACAAATAAACGGGTTCTGAGCCACGCATTCACTCTGATGGAAATGGACTTCATCTGCAGTCAGCCTGATAGAACTATGTCTGACATGTATGTATTTATATACAGACTAGATACACAGACTAGACACAGAGGAAGACACAGACTAGATACACAGACTAGAGACACAGAGGAAGACTCTGGGTCAGTCCCAATCTCCACCCTTACGGACTCACGGACTTTGAGGCGCGCTCCCGCGAAGTCCGTGAGGGTTTAGGGGTGTCCCAATGTCACATCGTAGAGTGCTTGAGGCTATCTGGCAGACATTTTGAGCCCTTTATGAACCCTTTCCGTAAGTCAGCATTAGATGCTGACTTTGCCTAAGGGAATTACCCATAGTTCATAGCAATGTGACGTTAAACACGCAGTTCCCAATGGAAGCATGGAGACGTAAAAAAAAAAAAAGGTAAACAAAGAGACACGTGGGCGTTCAGCCCGATAAAATACATTTACACTACAACATTATGGATTAAAGATGGAACATAAAAACACATGAAATCAGAGGAAAGCAAGCAGAAAATATATTTATGAATATTTTTCTTACATTCATCAAACATTTTGTTTTGACAAAACGAGTAAATAGATCATTTAAAATGACTTCTCATCTCGTGAGGAAGACGTTCAAATCAATGAATAAAAAGTATAAAATAAATACACAATTGTACACTATAATATTTGTGTATGTGGTCATGTGATGTTGCAGCAAAGTGCTGTCCCATTCATATTCACACCAGTTCAAGCCCTCACAGCCTCTCACACTCAGCCACTTAGCAGCTGACGTCAGTGAGTGCCTGAGGGTTCAGGGCTTGAGGGTTTAGGGTGGAGATTGGGATTGACCCACAGACTAAATACCCAGAGGAAGACAGGCAACGAGGCACAGGTAGAAATAATGGGGGCGGGGCTTTACAATCACACAGGGGCCATTTCTCAATACCAAGTACGCTAAGTCCAGACTTGTGAACTTTTGGAGTTTGGACTTGGGAGTCCAGACTCTCAAGGACGGAGGACGCAGGACGGTCTTTCTGCAATTGGAACAGCAGCTGACTTGATGACGTCACCACCTCAGCTGTTGTTGTCATGAGTTACTCTGATTCTTCACTGTAAAGTATTTTTACAGTCAAACTAAATATGACAACCCTGCTTTTTTTGCACTGGTTTCACAGACATACACATATCATTGTATATATATATTGTGTTTATATATATATATATATATATATATATATACACAGATACACATATCCTTGTATATATATATATTGTGTTTATAAATATGTATTTTATATACTTATATAGATACACAAACAATTCGGTCAAAAGTAATAAGACTGTAGTTTAAAGTAAAAGTTAAATTAAAATCTTAAGTTATAAATCGTAACCTTTCCCTCAGTCAGACTGATTTAATGTGACTGAATAAATAATACAGATTGCTTGTTAGATCCTCAAAGTCGATTTATATCTCATGTTTAATCGATACGGAGACATCGGAGCCAGCGGATCATTTCAAAAAGTCCAGCCGAGATCAAGCTGCTGTCGGCGGGCAGCACAGCGCTGACGGCCCGGTGCTGACGGGAATCACGGTCCCTCAGCAGGACCTCAACCCGTCGGCGTATCTTTTTAAATAAGATGATTCTGGACAAACCGACCACAGATTTGATGCTTAAACAAATAACTTCTCGCCTGAAAACATCATAAAATTACATTTTGTGACTCAACAACGGTAGTATTTATAGATTGTCAACTTTCAGTTGTGAGTTTTCTCATCCGCCATTGTTCCCCGTTTGCTGGTCCGAAATGCATTTTGGGATATTGGCTCTCTCAAGTACGCTCAAGTCTGCTCTGATGCATCCTGGGTAAAATGGGAGGATCAAGTCACATCCGGGCATTTTCACCCTGCTTGGCGAGAAGCGGACTTTTGAATTGGAACAGTACTTGGGCCGCGACTGATGACGTTTCACGAGTCCACGAGAACACGAGTACAGAGAAGAACGCTGGGTGAAGACACACGAGGAGGGAGGAGTTTGGAACGAGAACAGGTGAAGGGAAGAAACAATCAGGAAACACTGGCAAGACACACACATAGAAAACACAGGGTGTTACAAATATACTTTGTGAAATACTGAGTAAGGTTCAAAAAAAGATTGTTTGGGGTAAAATAACTACAGAAGTGTCGAATCGTTGACTTCTCGTTAACGAACAGCGGTCTCTGGGCTGAAAGTTGGCAGTTTGTTTGACACACAAACCTCCACTCCCACCTCTTTTGTGTTCTATATACTTCATCATTCATGATTATGTAGATAGTGTACAAAATAATTTCCTGGCAGATCTCCACATGTTTGCACAGCCCTGCTTTTTTACATTAGTTATTTTAAGTTGTGGCTGATAACACATCTCAGAGCTGTGACTGTCAGCACTAGACAGCAGTTAGACTAACAGTGCAGTCTCCTCAAAGTAAAGTAAAAGTAGTGGTACAGTATGATATGGGACACATAATTTTTTTTTTCATAAATTAGGCCTACATTATCTATCTTTAGGTATTGACAAAAGAAGAAAAAAACAGCTCCTCTGTAACTGAATTAAAATTCCTACGGTGGCGGGCCGTGCATTTTCTACCTGGGCCTTCTGTGCCGTCTGATATCGTATACATACGCGCATGACGGGACAATGTAGTCCACATCAACAAGAACCAGTCACATTTAATTATAACAAAACAATCCAACAAAACTGCTGCACTAAAACACTGCACACTCAAGAGCACGAGCCACGATCAGAAGGAACGATATTAACTACCATAGAGTTTGCCACTACGCTCACCCGAGGAGGCGCGATGGAGGGCGGGTCTGACGGCGAGGGTGCCCTGCCTCTCCCACCGGCTAGCTGGCCGCTCTGGCGGAGAGTCAGGCGGGGTGGTGTGTTGAGTGCGCTGCGGCAGGGGTGGTGTCTGCTACTGCACTATTTGAGCTCAAGTAAACAACACTGCAAAATCAGCACAAGCCCAGGGAGCAATTTAGGGTTCAGTGTCTTGCTCAGGAACACTTCCACATGTGAACTATGAGGAGGCTGAAGATCGAACCGGCGACCTTGTGATTGCAGGACAACCACTCATCCCCATGAGCTACAGCCACCCTCTCATCCTGGTTTGCAAAGGTTTGCCATTCATCCACTGCAAACTACAAGCTCTACCCACTGGACATCACAGTGGACAAAGGCCCACAAGATATGAACTCATGTTAATGTGATTAATGTTTATGGTTTATACATTTGTTTTCCCAAACCTGAAACCTTTTTTAAAAGGAGAAGAGTAGACATTTGAACTCTGCCATCAGGCAAAACATGATGGAGATCACCTGGTCCGGGTCCCTTGGGTTTAAAACAGCTGCTGATGGTCTCACCTGTGTGTTGTAATTAAGGGATGTATATAACAGCTGGCGTTGGATCAGAAGGCAGTCAGTGCCTGTCTGTTGTGCTGGTGGTCAGTGCCTAGCTCTGAAAGGGACTGGATTCCTCTAGTTCTTTTGTTTGGCTGCACTCAGACTGCAACATGTGGAGGCTTGGGAACATGTAAGTTCATTTATTTTCTTTTTTCAAAGACTGCTAGCTGCACACTTAATGTCTCTAAATTATGTGTTTTACTTGTTTAAGATTGTTATGGAACTTGATGGCTGCAGTAATCCTCTTGGGTCAAGCAAGGCCGAATATGAAGTTCAATTCACAGTCAAGTAAGCCTGAATTCAAACAATGACTTTACCATTGTTACAGAAAGTTGACTCATCCTCACAAGCCTTTTCTTCTAACAGGCAGCGGCTTACTTTCAGACTGTGTGGGTAATCTAATGAGGCTGTCTGTGGACAAGGCCCTAGCAGTGGGGAACGAGCTTGAGGTGGAGGCCATAAGTGAGTCTACGAGGTGCTGATGAGCACGATTGGTTCCTCACTAGGAGAGTGGTGTCCTCATGTTCATCTTTATTCCCCCAGATGGCACCCAGCACATTGTGTTAACACCCACCTTGGCTGCTCAGTGTGGATACAGCATGGAGTCTGACCCGTGGGGCGACACCAGAATCTACTCTTCTCTGCTGGGCTGCTACGTGGACAACAACGTATGTTGGAGCTCATTTTATTTGACGTTTTATTATAATTTGCCAGTGAGGAAAAACGTGTTTGCAACTGTTTTGCATTAATTCCTGAAACTGCTTGATTTCAGCTCTGACTTCCCTCATGTCAAATTCTTTCTCGTGCATTTAATTTGTAGGACGATCAAACCTTTAATGTTGGCTTAAGGCTCCGCCTCTACGGCCCCAGTGGATCAGACGGGGTTACCCACGATGTGATGCAGACGTGCAGCTACACTCGGTGGGCCTCTAGAGAGATTCTCTGCGACAGGAACTACATGGAAGTAGGTCACTGAACATTGATGGTTCTACCAACTAGTCTCTGAGAAACTAAGCCACCATTTCTTGTTCTTAGGTGTCGCACCACATTGCTACTCCTGAAGCTAAGGGACAGGTTAAAGAGATCAACACCATTCCTGAAGTATGTGTAGAAATTCCACTCTTGCTTTTCAACCTGCACCACTTGGCTCATTGAATGAAGGAAATTCTGAATTCTCCCCTTCCCTATAGGCCTCTGGGGCAGCACATGGTATCTGGAAGTTGACATTTTACACCCCAGAACCAGTGACCCTGGTGCTGAGGGAGGCTGAACAAGCCGGTTATGGTGCCATGGTGACCTCGACCCGTCTGGTGATGCGATCCCCGTACAATACAGCAGAGACTTCTTCAGAGGATGTAAGCAACACGCCCATCTCCAGTGTTTTGCTTTACACCTTGCTTCAAAGCATGACATTACACCTGACCTCTCTCAGGTGGGTGGAGTCTCCATGGAAGTGTTCAGGGTGAGCGCCTACTACAAGGCCCCTCATGGTCTGAGTGTGCTGGACTTGGCAGCTGCTTGTCCCACAGGCAAGTCTGGAGCAGTCGGTGGTTGGACACTGTTAACGTTGCATTGTCACACAGTTGCGTCAACAGTTGGTTTATCAACAGGTGGCGTCCTCTTCATCAACGATGTCATCGCTTGGCACGTACCTCGCCGTGTGACTCCTCTGGTAGACGGCAGCTTTGAAATCCTAGAAATGCACATGGGCATCAACGGGAAGAGGCTTGCTGGATCTCAGATGGCCGCACGGGGGTACACGCTGTCCACCACAGACTTCCACATTGTCGTTGAGATCCCAGTGGGTTCGCCTGATGGCCACTACAAGGTTGGGAAGTCCTATCTTAGAAATGCAAGAGTCACTTTAGAGTAGTTTTATTAAATGTCATGAATAATTGCAGAGCCATGCCCCAGATTACCAGTACCACATCACCTACATTGTGGAGCCCATGCTTGAGGTACTGTGGAGGACTACTGACACCCAAGATGATACCAGATACAAGGTTTTGTTCCCCATTACCACCCCTCTTATGCGTCAACCTCTCCACGTCCAAGAAGGTACGTCTCATTATCTGGCAGACAAAATAACTTCAGGCTAGTGGAGAAGGCTACACACCTGTCTCTGTCTGTCCCTCAGATACTGTCCCAGAGTCCCGGGTGTTCAGCGTTCTCTTGGGGCCCCTTCTTCATGATGTGGTGCTGAGGAACATCACCTTCTTCACCCAAGTTCTCACCGTTGAAGAGAGCAATGCCAGAGGCTTTACTGTCCAGGAGCACCGCTACTCCAATGGAACAAAGACCATCTCCGTTTTAGTGCCCTTTGATGCAGATATTGTCCTGAAATATGTATGAAGTTATAGATGCTAAATGTCACTCTGTGCCAGCTTATCTGCTCTGTATTGAAGTGTTTCAGTGCCATGACTGGGCTGTTTACATCTGCAGAATCCTGAACCCTTGGTTACAACCTACTCCCTCTCTCTGATCTTTGGGTTCATCATCCTACCTGAAGAAAGTCCATTTGCACACCCAGTGGAGTTGCAGGTATCTCTGCAGGATGTTGGTGAGATATTTAACCTTTCATGGTCTCTAGTTCATAACTGCTTTGACCAACGGGTGACTAAGGAGAGCAATTTAACAAATATTGCCATGAAACTTCCCCACGTAGTTCTAAAATGTATGTTTTAAATATTTAACTTTTGGTGCCTTTGGGAGGAATCGAAAGAGAAAAATACAGACGGAAATATAAAAGGAATATCTAAAACCTGTATTTCATTGGTCTGAAAGATGTGTTATGAAGCAAATTTACAATAATCTACAGTGTCTCCCCTTAATGAAATGACACCAACACAACCCCAGTGAGAGCCTAAGGGAGAAGGATGCTCAGTCAAATGGTGAACCTTTTCTCTGCTTTTAGAGCTGCCCACCATCACTGGCACCTGTGACCAGAACCAGTTTTACATCAGTGTGACGTACGGAAGTCAAGGCAACAGTTTCAAGGCAATGGTTGGACATCAACAGCTGACACCTGAGATGGCTGACTACCAGGTCCAAGAGAACAGCACACACTTCAGCCTCGTGCTGCCGTACGCCGCCAAGGACACAGCCTTCGAGGTATGTCTCTCTATAACATTTCTCCATGACTCTTCTGCACTGGATAACTTCCCTCTTTGTCTTGCAGCTGATAACCTCAGATTCAGTAAGAGCCCGCGTTGACTTCTTTCTGTTGCATACCAGTAATGACTGGGTTCTCGCTGATCTCGTCTTGGCCTGCAACTTCCCCTTAACAACAACCGGTAAGACTTAAACCTGTAGTTTTTCTGCTGATGGGATTGTAGGACATTGTCTTAACCCTTACCACCTCTCCCCTCAGAGTGCTATCCCAATGGAACAATGACCGCTATGGCTGTGAAGGTGGATTCTGTGACTAATATCCTCCCAAGTAGGCTGACCCTAAAGGACCAGTCGTGCAAACCGGATTTCAGTGATGACCGCTTTGCATATTTCTCCTTCAGTGTTGCTTCCTGTGGAACCACTAGAACAGTAAGTGTTGGTTCACCTTAAATCCCCACATTATTTGTGTTAAACATTCTAATGCTTCTGGTCTTATTTGTTTTAAGTTCTTTGACCACTACATGCTGTATGAAAATGAGATTGCCTCGCCTTACAATAAAGGAGCATCCGCATCACCAGTTGGTCCGCAGTACAGGTAGAGGGACTCAATCGTTTATCCTAATAAACTGTCTAGTGAGGGCACCCCTTCAGTGTAATTCTCTTTTCTCCAAGACAAACCATTTCCTGCTACTATGTGGTCAATGAGACTCAGGCTGTTGGCTTCAGCTCCAAACCAAGACTCTATGAACCCACCGCAGAGATCGGTTCGGGACAGCTGATGGTGCAAATGAGGCTCGCCCAGGGTAACGTTGACTTTATTAAAAACCTTCTCTTGAGGACTGTCTGTCTGGGCCATGTCTCTTTCTAATGAGACTCTTCTCCTCCAGATTCATCGTACAAGCTCTTCTACCAAGCAGAAGATTATCCAGTTGTACAATATCTGAGGCAGCCTCTGTATTTTGAGGTGGAGCTGGTTGAGTCTACTGACCCACATTTGGAGCTCATCTTGGAGAGCTGTTGGGCTACGCTTGATGAAGACCGGACGTCTCTGCCCAGCTGGGATATCATTGTGGACAGGTAATGAGTATCATAAAACTAAATGCAATCTCAAACTTCAGGTTTGACCTGTAACATCATCATTTTATGAGTTTAAAAAGAAGCATTCAAATGTGTATTTGATGTATCCCCCAGCTGTGAGAATCCTGATGACAGCTATGTGACCCTTTTCCATCCGGTTGTGAGCGACGCCAGGGTTTTAGTCCCATCCCACATCAAACGCTTCTCTATGAAGATGTTCACCTTCACTAAAGATGAGGAGGTTCTGCAAGACGAGGTAAAATATGAGTTGTGTCCAAATGAAGCGTATTGGCCACATGGGACGGGAGCTCTGCTTAATGAACCCTTCTGTCGTCTACAGATCTATGTCCACTGTGATGCAGCGGTTTGTGACGCACACAGCCAAGCAGACGGTTCATGCAGAGGCCAGTGTGTGCAACCTACACACCAGATGAACTACAGACAAGAGAGAAAAGGAGTGAAACTGGGTAAGTGACACCTGGAATAACATTTTGTCAACTAAATCTACGTGCAGTTGGTGATCGCTATTGGTTTTGTTTTTCTAGTGCGACGAGGAACAGACTCTACCAACCAAAGGCAAATCTCCTCTGGGCCTATTCTTTTAACTTCTGAATAAAGTATTGTCTTTAAACTTTTACAATCATCTCTTCACTCAATTTGTATCAAAGCTTTGAAAAGTCCTTTTGGTTTTCACCCTGCATTACACCACATGTACCCATTACAATGGGTGACTCTTTGTATACATATACGGTAGAAGCTGCAAAATGCAGACTTTAGAAGTCGTTTATTCAAAGCATCAATCATTTGCTTCATTTTTGTAGCCAGGGGAAATGGTCCATGTGCATTTAAACTCTGGTTTGAAATTGTTGGAGCCTTTCTCTCAATGACATCAGAATTGCAAATGTACTGACTCAAATTAAGAAACTCATTCCGCCGGTAGAAATCGGCCTTGTGCTTTAAGTAGAACACAGTATAAATACTGGAAGTGGCACTTGGTGTCAGAGGAGCTGACTGAATGAAACCCAAGAAATTAAGATATTTAAAAAAAAAAATTATACCTTAGTCCAGTTCTCAAACTGTGGGGTGCAGAGGTATTACAGATGGGGTGCAGGGAGAGATGTAGGTTCCAGATTTTTTTTTTTAAATAATCCTTTATTCCCACAGTAGGGAAATTATTCTCTGCATTTTAGCCATCCTTAGTAATTAAGGAGCAGTGTGCTGCTGTGAAGCTAACCCCGGAACCGCAGGTTAGCGCCCCCTGGCCTAGAGTCAAAGTATATCATCTCAAATGTATGCCATATCAATTCTGTCACCCAAAAAGAGATGACCTATTTAATGGGTGAGTCTAGCCCACTACTCTGAGGTGATCTGTGTTTGCCTCCATCATTGTACCTCCTGCTAACACCGTGACATCATCATGGCATTGGTTATAAAAATGTCTATATTGTGTTTTTCATTCTTACAAACAGCGGCTAGGAAAAGAAACAAATACAGAACCACCACACAGACCAAAACTCTCCAAAAAACAAGCCATTACAAGTCTGGTGTATTTGATTTTATTGTTTCATTATTTTACCGTGACATGTTTCTATTGATTACATTCAGACATACATAAATATGCGACCTCTGTGTCATAATGTAAAACACATCCATTCACCAAAGGTTAAACACAAACCAAAGAGAACCCACCCGTATGACTAAATACACCATCAATGACATCGGCCTATATCATAAACTACAATCATGAAGTTAAGTAAGGCATGTCAGATAACTGAACATAATTTACCACTATCCAACTTTTCATGTCAGCAATTTAACACAGTTAAAAGACTGTCGGTCTTAAGGGTATTTTTATGTTTTTCATTTACATGACCAGGGTTTCCTTTTAGTTGTCTTAATAAATTCACAGCGATCTCTGCGTTTTTTATACACCAAACCTGCTGGGCATTGTTGGATGTGGGTTATTCCACCTGTACAGCTGATAAAAGTATGTCTGTCATCACTGTTGCGGTAATTCCCATCTCGTTTTCCCTCACAGAAGTCTCCGTTAGTGGGTGGAGCAGCATGGTCACAGACCTTTATGTCTGGATTAAACACCAAAGTTGCTGGGCATTTAAATACGTAGACTTGTTCATTTGCACATTTGATAAAAGAAGTTTCGACATCAGGGTGAGGGTAGATCCCATCTGGTTTGTCAGCACAGGAGGGCTCAGCAAGCACACCAAGGCCAGGTAAACCTAAAATAATCAGTCAGATATGTGTTAATAGCTCTTTCTGAAAGAGCACATATATTTTCAGTGCATTACACAAATGTATAAATGTAATAAAAGTGGATTACATTGAAGATGATGGCATTGACTCGTATAAACACTGAAAACCACCACCCCATCACTTCCTGGTTTTCCCACACTTGTTAAGGACATAATGTATGGAATAGTAAGACTGTTGATTATGAATTATACATGCTTATAAACTTACCCAAGCTGGCGATGACCACACAGAGACCTTGAAAGTGACAGACTGGTTAGTACCGGGTTTAAACAAAGCTTAACAGAGACCTGTACCACAAAGCCAGTTATCTGGTTTAACTAAACCGAACAGCCGCTGGTTATCAACTCAGTAAACCATCCCAGGGTTTCTTAAGCTTCTTAGCCCCAAGCCCCCCAGCGCCTCATTTAAAAAAAAAAATAAAAAAAAATAAAGCTTCATGGTCGGCCCTCATTTCTAAAACCACGTCACACAGCAAGTGCGGAAGCAGACGGACATTTCAAGTCCCAGCATGCCCCATTCAGACAATGTTTTGACATAAAATAAGTAATCTTTCCTTTTTTTTTAACCGAACGACACAGTTTTTTGACTGAAACTCCTTCCTAACACGCCAAGGCTTTGTTTTATTGTGATTTGTGTTGCAGATAAGGTGTCTTATTAGTATGTGGGCTGTTAAGGCCCTGAACCATACAGTTTGAAAAACTCGGGGACTGCTCGAGGAGGCATTTTCGGGGAATCTGCTTCATATCATGCTGGATGTTCATAGTTATGATCAAAATATGTTAGAAAAGTGATTTGACTTAACACTGAAGTTACCTTGCTAACCCCAAATAATGCTTCGTGGTGCAGACCCCAGGTCAGTGCACCATAGATGAAGATTAAAACACAGGTATTATATCATCCGTCTACTAGTCTGTGTCTGTATTTGTCTTGTTAATGAGAGAATACTCTCAGAGATTTCTGCACTCACCCAGTTGAATGGAATTTAGTTTGACCTTCTTAAAATGAAACTGTTGTATGTTTTCTTACACTTTACACTTTCACATAATCACTTCATTCCGTGCACTTTAATTTAATTTATATTCAGTAGATCCAATTGTAAATATTCATGCTCCCTTTTTATCGCACTCTGTTTTATGTTAATCATTAAATGTTTATTGTTAAATGTTAAATGTGATGCACCTCCCGCCAGGACAAATTCCTTGTCTGTGTAAACACACTTGTCAATAAATGGTTCTGATTCTGATTAATAATCAACAGAAGTACATTTCATTCAATTTAACAATTATCTGACAGGTAAAAGCCTAGGTAAACCAAAATAAATTAAAATAATTTCAATACAAATTCATTAATCCACTAATAATTGTGATTGTGCAAGAGCAAGCAAAGGAGCTGTTTAAGATCATGTTGGGTGATGATTCAACTGCTTGGAAGATATCGTTGGAGGTAAGTTATAAAATATGTTTTATGATTTGGTTCACCTGAGCCTTTAAATAAAACATGTACATGATCAGCGTGCCTTACCTGCAGTTAGGATGAGCTTACACATGTTGCCACTGTGTGGGCAGAAACAGAAGCATTGGATTAATATGCAGCAGGAGAAATATGAACAGAATTATGAACTAGACTAATCCTCTGAGATATTATTAATAACGTGGTCCCACAATTGTTTTGAGTCAGATAACCGCACAGCTCAATACACACACTTGCTGCATCGTCTTTAGAAAGTGTGTCAGTTTCATATTTTGTGGTTGTTCCAGCAATGCCACAAAGCAAAGGTTTAATTAAACAATAATCGTTGACACATTTCACACAGGTGGTGTATTTTTGCAGATATGATGTAGTCAACAGACACTGATATAGTCAGCTCCCACCAACATATTAAGGGATATTCTCCAGCCTCACCAAGATAAACATTCAAATTGTCAAATTTAGTGACAATAATTGAGAGAAAAATGTACAATACAGCTATCAAATGCCAAAAGTATATGTATAGAGTAGGAAGGACATGGTGGTGCTCAGCATCTACCCACACATAAGTATCCCTGTACGTGATAGCAAGACATGTAATAATACAAAGTTGTAAAAAGGTATACTTACAAATGGTGAAAGAAGCACACTGTCTCTCTGCTGGGACTGATGTCTGACAGATGTATTGCTACGATGCTTTAAATAGGGAGCTGATGAGGTGTGGTGATTAAGTAGGGCACAATGTTCTAATTATGCTGATGACTGGCGAAGAAGAAAAGGGTTGTCGGAATGTTTTGGAAGAAGATCAAAAATCCAGTCCTCTGTAAAGTTAATGCCATGCGTCAGAGGAGACTGGCCAGACTGGTAACTCACATAACCACTTGTTACCACAGAGGTTTTTAGAAGAGCATCTCAGGACAACATGTTAAACATTGAAGCAGATGGTTAAAGAAGCATAAAACCAACACGGAACTGAGGCTACAATTGGAACGGGCGCTCCAGAATTGGACAATAGAAGATTGGAAAAACATTGCCTGCTCTTTGCAGAGCATGTGCTATAAAGCACTTATTATATGACTGTTAAACTGCATTTGATTGAACATTTCTGCTTATCTGGCCAGTGAGTGTACATTGAAATGATTTTGCAGTCCACATTTTAATAAACAAGTCCATCTTGTGTCTCTATCATGAATACACCTTCACCGCCACAGCACTTCCTCCAAGTAAGAGTAGCTCCATCAGTAGTTAACAACACACATTGATTCCTATGAACATATTATCGTGACATATAATGAAATGAACTTGAATCTCTGCAGAGCAGGTGCCTTCAACGTTTTTCAGGCCAAAGACCCCCAAACTGATAGAGATGGAGCAGGGACCCCCGACTATGTATATTGTGTAACATTGTGTTTTATATTAAATTAGGCCTAGTGCCATGTATAAACATACCTTGTTATTGTGCATTCAATACTAAGCTAGTCAAATAATACACAGGTGGGAAAAATCCAAAACACTCTGCTTAAACACACAATCAATAACAACAGTTATCTTTCTGGTATGATCAGTTCAAAGTGTGGTTTTCACCTGTAGTTCCTGTACCTTGCACATGTTTAAAATAAAAACATGAATATATGAACCTGTGTATTATTTGACTAGCTTAGTATTGAATGGACAATAACAAGGTATGTTTATACATGGCACTAGGCCTAATTTAATATAAAACACAATGTTACACAATATACATAGTCGGGGGTCCCTGCTCCATCTCTATCAGTTTGGGGGTCTTTGGCCTGAAAAACGTTGAAGGCACCTGCTCTGCAGAGATTCAAGTTCATTTCATTATATGTCACGATAATATGTTCATAGGAATCAATGTGTGTTGTTAACTACTGATGGAGCTACTCTTACTTGGAGGAAGTGCTGTGGCGGTGAAGGTGTATTCATGATAGAGACACAAGATGGACTTGTTTATTAAAATGTGGACTGCAAAATCATTTCAATGTACACTCACTGGCCAGATAAGCAGAAATGTTCAATCAAATGCAGTTTAACAGTCATATAATAAGTGCTTTATAGCACATGCTCTGCAAAGAGCAGGCAATGTTTTTCCAATCTTCTATTGTCCAATTCTGGAGCGCCCGTTCCAATTGTAGCCTCAGTTCCGTGTTGGTTTTATGCTTCTTTAACCATCTGCTTCAATGTTTAACATGTTGTCCTGAGATGCTCTTCTAAAAACCTCTGTGGTAACAAGTGGTTATGTGAGTTACCAGTCTGACCAGTCTCCTCTGACGCATGGCATTAACTTTACAGAGGACTGGATTTTTGATCTTCTTCCAAAACATTCCGACAACCCCTTTTCTTCTGTGCCATTGGCCAACAGCATAATTAGAACATTGTGCCCTACTTAATCACCACACCTCATCAGCTCCCTATGTAAAGCATCGTAGCAATACATCTGTCAGACATCAGTCCCAGCAGAGAGACAGTGTGCTTCTTTCACCATTTGTAAGTATACCTTTTTACAACTTTGTATTATTACATGTCTTGCTATCACGTACAGGGATACTTATGTGTGGGTAGATGCTGAGCACCACCATGTCCTTCCTACTCTATACATATACTTTTGGCATTTGATAGCTGTATTGTACATTTTTCTCTCAATTATTGTCACTAAATTTGACAATTTGAATGTTTATCTTGGTGAGGCTGGAGAATATCCCTTAATATGTTGGTGGGAGCTGACTATATCAGTGTCTGTTGGCTACATCATATCTGCAAAAATACACCACCTGTGTGAAATGTGTCAACGATTATTGTTTAATTAAACCTTTGCTTTGTGGCACTGCTGGAACAACCACAAATATATGAAACTGACCCACTTTCTAAAGACGATGCAGCAAGTGTGTGTATTGAGCTGTGCGGTTGTCTGCCTCAACAATTGTGGGACCACGTTATTAATAATATCTCAGAGGATTTGTCTAGTTCATAATTCTGTTCATATTTCTCCTGCTGCATATTAATCCAATGCTTCTGTTTCTGCCCACACAGTGGCAACATGTGCAAGCTCATCCTAACTGCAGGTAAGGCACGCTGATCATGTACATGTTTTATTTAAAGGCTCAGGTGAACCAAATCATAAAACATATTTTATAACTTACCTCCAACGATATCTTCCAAGCAGTTGAATCATCACCCAACATGATCTTAAACAGCTCCTTTGCTTGCTCTTGCACAATCACAATTATTAGTGGATTAATGAATTTGTATTGAAATTATTTTAATTTATTTTGGTTTACCTAGGCTTTTACCTGTCAGATAATTGTTAAATTGAATGAAATGTACTTCTGTTGATTATTAATCAGAATCAGAACCATTTATTGACAAGTGTGTTTACACAGACAAGGAATTTGTCCTGGCGGGAGGTGCATCACATTTAACATTTAACAATAAACATTTAATGATTAACATAAAACAGAGTGCGATAAAAAGGGAGCATGAATATTTACAATTGGATCTACTGAATATAAATTAAATTAAAGTGCACGGAATGAAGTGATTATGTGAAAGTGTAAAGTGTAAGAAAACATACAACAGTTTCATTTTAAGAAGGTCAAACTAAATTCCATTCAACTGGGTGAGTGCAGAAATCTCTGAGAGTATTCTCTCATTAACAAGACAAATGCAGACACAGACTAGTAGACGGATGATATAATACCTGTGTTTTAATCTTCATCTATGGTGCACTGACCTGGGGTCTGCACCACGAAGCATTATTTGGGGTTAACAAGGTAACTTCAGTGTTAAGTCAAATCACTTTTCTAACATATTTTGATCATAACTATGAACATCCAGCATGATATGAAGCAGATTCCCCGAAAATGCCTCCTCGAGCAGTCCCCGAGTTTTTCAAACTGTATGGTTCAGGGCCTTAACAGCCCACATACTAATAAGACACCTTATCTGCAACACAAATCACAATAAAACAAAGCCTTGGCGTGTTAGGAAGGAGTTTCAGTCAAAAAACTGTGTCGTTCGGTTAAAAAAAAAGGAAAGATTACTTATTTTATGGCAAAACATTGTCTGAATGGGGCATGCTGGGACTTGACATGTCCGTCTGCTTCCGCACTTGCTGTGTGACGTGGTTTTAGAAATGTGGGCCAACCATGAAGCTTTATTTTTTTTTTTTTTTTTAAATGAGGCGCTGGGGGGCTTGGGGCTAAGAAGCTTAAGAAACCCTGGGATGGTTTACTGAGTTGATAACCAGCGGCTGTTCGGTTTAGTTAAACCAGATAACTGGCTTTGTGGTACAGGTCTCTGTTAAGCTTTGTTTAAACCCGGTACTAACCAGTCTGTCACTTTCAAGGTCTCTGTGTGGTCATCGCCAGCTTGGGTAAGTTTATAAGCATGTATAATTCATAATCAACAGTCTTACTATTCCATACATTATGTCCTTAACAAGTGTGGGAAAACCAGGAAGTGATGGGGTGGTGGTTTTCAGTGTTTATACGAGTCAATGCCATCATCTTCAATGTAATCCACTTTTATTACATTTATACATTTGTGTAATGCACTGAAAATATATGTGCTCTTTCAGAAAGAGCTATTAACACATATCTGACTGATTATTTTAGGTTTACCTGGCCTTGGTGTGCTTGCTGAGCCCTCCTGTGCTGACAAACCAGATGGGATCTACCCTCACCCTGATGTCGAAACTTCTTTTATCAAATGTGCAAATGAACAAGTCTACGTATTTAAATGCCCAGCAACTTTGGTGTTTAATCCAGACATAAAGGTCTGTGACCATGCTGCTCCACCCACTAACGGAGACTTCTGTGAGGGAAAACGAGATGGGAATTACCGCAACAGTGATGACAGACATACTTTTATCAGCTGTACAGGTGGAATAACCCACATCCAACAATGCCCAGCAGGTTTGGTGTATAAAAAACGCAGAGATCGCTGTGAATTTATTAAGACAACTAAAAGGAAACCCTGGTCATGTAAATGAAAAACATAAAAATACCCTTAAGACCGACAGTCTTTTAACTGTGTTAAATTGCTGACATGAAAAGTTGGATAGTGGTAAATTATGTTCAGTTATCTGACATGCCTTACTTAACTTCATGATTGTAGTTTATGATATAGGCCGATGTCATTGATGGTGTATTTAGTCATACGGGTGGGTTCTCTTTGGTTTGTGTTTAACCTTTGGTGAATGGATGTGTTTTACATTATGACACAGAGGTCGCATATTTATGTATGTCTGAATGTAATCAATAGAAACATGTCACGGTAAAATAATGAAACAATAAAATCAAATACACCAGACTTGTAATGGCTTGTTTTTTGGAGAGTTTTGGTCTGTGTGGTGGTTCTGTATTTGTTTCTTTTCCTAGCCGCTGTTTGTAAGAATGAAAAACACAATATAGACATTTTTATAACCAATGCCATGATGATGTCACGGTGTTAGCAGGAGGTACAATGATGGAGGCAAACACAGATCACCTCAGAGTAGTGGGCTAGACTCACCCATTAAATAGGTCATCTCTTTTTGGGTGACAGAATTGATATGGCATACATTTGAGATGATATACTTTGACTCTAGGCCAGGGGGCGCTAACCTGCGGTTCCGGGGTTAGCTTCACAGCAGCACACTGCTCCTTAATTACTAAGGATGGCTAAAATGCAGAGAATAATTTCCCTACTGTGGGAATAAAGGATTATTTAAAAAAAAAAATCTGGAACCTACATCTCTCCCTGCACCCCATCTGTAATACCTCTGCACCCCACAGTTTGAGAACTGGACTAAGGTATAATTTTTTTTTTTTAAATATCTTAATTTCTTGGGTTTCATTCAGTCAGCTCCTCTGACACCAAGTGCCACTTCCAGTATTTATACTGTGTTCTACTTAAAGCACAAGGCCGATTTCTACCGGCGGAATGAGTTTCTTAATTTGAGTCAGTACATTTGCAATTCTGATGTCATTGAGAGAAAGGCTCCAACAATTTCAAACTAGAGTTTAAATGCACATGGACCATTTCCCCTGGCTACAAAAATGAAGCAAATGATTGATGCTTTGAATAAACGACTTCTAAAGTCTGCATTTTGCAGCTTCTACCGTATATGTATACAAAGAGTCACCCATTGTAATGGGTACATGTGGTGTAATGCAGGGTGAAAACCAAAAGGACTTTTCAAAGCTTTGATACAAATTGAGTGAAGAGATGATTGTAAAAGTTTAAAGACAATACTTTATTCAGAAGTTAAAAGAATAGGCCCAGAGGAGATTTGCCTTTGGTTGGTAGAGTCTGTTCCTCGTCGCACTAGAAAAACAAAACCAATAGCGATCACCAACTGCACGTAGATTTAGTTGACAGAATGTTATTCCAGGTGTCACTTACCCCGTTTCACTCCTTTTCTCTCTTGTCTGTAGTTCATCTGGTGTGTAGGTTGCACACACTGGCCTCTGCATGAACCGTCTGCTTGGCTGTGTGCGTCACAAACCGCTGCATCACAGTGGACATAGATCTGTAGACGACAGAAGGGTTCATTAAGCAGAGCTCCCGTCCCATGTGGCCAATACGCTTCATTTGGACACAACTCATATTTTACCTCGTCTTGCAGAACCTCCTCATCTTTAGTGAAGGTGAACATCTTCATAGAGAAGCGTTTGATGTGGGATGGGACTAAAACCCTGGCGTCGCTCACAACCGGATGGAAAAGGGTCACATAGCTGTCATCAGGATTCTCACAGCTGGGGGATACATCAAATACACATTTGAATGCTTCTTTTTAAACTCATAAAATGATGATGTTACAGGTCAAACCTGAAGTTTGAGATTGCATTTAGTTTTATGATACTCATTACCTGTCCACAATGATATCCCAGCTGGGCAGAGACGTCCGGTCTTCATCAAGCGTAGCCCAACAGCTCTCCAAGATGAGCTCCAAATGTGGGTCAGTAGACTCAACCAGCTCCACCTCAAAATACAGAGGCTGCCTCAGATATTGTACAACTGGATAATCTTCTGCTTGGTAGAAGAGCTTGTACGATGAATCTGGAGGAGAAGAGTCTCATTAGAAAGAGACATGGCCCAGACAGACAGTCCTCAAGAGAAGGTTTTTAATAAAGTCAACGTTACCCTGGGCGAGCCTCATTTGCACCATCAGCTGTCCCGAACCGATCTCTGCGGTGGGTTCATAGAGTCTTGGTTTGGAGCTGAAGCCAACAGCCTGAGTCTCATTGACCACATAGTAGCAGGAAATGGTTTGTCTTGGAGAAAAGAGAATTACACTGAAGGGGTGCCCTCACTAGACAGTTTATTAGGATAAACGATTGAGTCCCTCTACCTGTACTGCGGACCAACTGGTGATGCGGATGCTCCTTTATTGTAAGGCGAGGCAATCTCATTTTCATACAGCATGTAGTGGTCAAAGAACTTAAAACAAATAAGACCAGAAGCATTAGAATGTTTAACACAAATAATGTGGGGATTTAAGGTGAACCAACACTTACTGTTCTAGTGGTTCCACAGGAAGCAACACTGAAGGAGAAATATGCAAAGCGGTCATCACTGAAATCCGGTTTGCACGACTGGTCCTTTAGGGTCAGCCTACTTGGGAGGATATTAGTCACAGAATCCACCTTCACAGCCATAGCGGTCATTGTTCCATTGGGATAGCACTCTGAGGGGAGAGGTGGTAAGGGTTAAGACAATGTCCTACAATCCCATCAGCAGAAAAACTACAGGTTTAAGTCTTACCGGTTGTTGTTAAGGGGAAGTTGCAGGCCAAGACGAGATCAGCGAGAACCCAGTCATTACTGGTATGCAACAGAAAGAAGTCAACGCGGGCTCTTACTGAATCTGAGGTTATCAGCTGCAAGACAAAGAGGGAAGTTATCCAGTGCAGAAGAGTC
This sequence comes from Myoxocephalus aenaeus, assembly GCA_038501785.1. Lineage (NCBI taxonomy): Eukaryota > Metazoa > Chordata > Actinopteri > Perciformes > Cottidae > Myoxocephalus > Myoxocephalus aenaeus. The sequence goes on from JBAMJR010000010.1 coordinate 348,594, forward strand.
ATGGAGAAATGTTATAGAGAGACATACCTCGAAGGCTGTGTCCTTGGCGGCGTACGGCAGCACGAGGCTGAAGTGTGTGCTGTTCTCTTGGACCTGGTAGTCAGCCATCTCAGGTGTCAGCTGTTGATGTCCAACCATTGCCTTGAAACTGTTGCCTTGACTTCCGTACGTCACACTGATGTAAAACTGGTTCTGGTCACAGGTGCCAGTGATGGTGGGCAGCTCTAAAAGCAGAGAAAAGGTTCACCATTTGACTGAGCATCCTTCTCCCTTAGGCTCTCACTGGGGTTGTGTTGGTGTCATTTCATTAAGGGGAGACACTGTAGATTATTGTAAATTTGCTTCATAACACATCTTTCAGACCAATGAAATACAGGTTTTAGATATTCCTTTTATATTTCCGTCTGTATTTTTCTCTTTCGATTCCTCCCAAAGGCACCAAAAGTTAAATATTTAAAACATACATTTTAGAACTACGTGGGGAAGTTTCATGGCAATATTTGTTAAATTGCTCTCCTTAGTCACCCGTTGGTCAAAGCAGTTATGAACTAGAGACCATGAAAGGTTAAATATCTCACCAACATCCTGCAGAGATACCTGCAACTCCACTGGGTGTGCAAATGGACTTTCTTCAGGTAGGATGATGAACCCAAAGATCAGAGAGAGGGAGTAGGTTGTAACCAAGGGTTCAGGATTCTGCAGATGTAAACAGCCTAGTCATGGCACTGAAACACTTCAATACAGAGCAGATAAGCTGGCACAGAGTGACATTTAGCATCTATAACTTCATACATATTTCAGGACAATATCTGCATCAAAGGGCACTAAAACGGAGATGGTCTTTGTTCCATTGGAGTAGCGGTGCTCCTGGACAGTAAAGCCTCTGGCATTGCTCTCTTCAACGGTGAGAACTTGGGTGAAGAAGGTGATGTTCCTCAGCACCACATCATGAAGAAGGGGCCCCAAGAGAACGCTGAACACCCGGGACTCTGGGACAGTATCTGAGGGACAGACAGAGACAGGTGTGTAGCCTTCTCCACTAGCCTGAAGTTATTTTGTCTGCCAGATAATGAGACGTACCTTCTTGGACGTGGGGAGGTTGAAGCATAAGAGGGGTGGTAATGGGGAACAAAACCTTGTATCTGGTATCATCTTGGGTGTCAGTAGTCCTCCACAGTACCTCAAGCATGGGCTCCACAGTGTAGGTGATGTGGTACTGGTAATCTGGGGCATGGCTCTGCAATTATTCATGACATTTAATAAAACTACTCTAAAGTGACTCTTGCATTTCTAAGATAGGACTTCCCAACCTTGTAGTGGCCATCAGGCGAACCCACTGGGATCTCAACGACAATGTGGAAGTCTGTGGTGGACAGCGTGTACCCCCGTGCGGCCATCTGAGATCCAGCAAGCCTCTTCCCGTTGACGCCCATGTGCATTTCTAGGATTTCAAAGCTGCCGTCTACCAGAGGAGTCACACGGCGAGGTACGTGCCAAGAGATGACATCGTTGATGAAGAGGACGCCACCTGTTGATAAACCAACTGTTGACGCAACTGTGTGACAATGCAACGTTAACAGTGTCCAACCACCGACTGCTCCAGACTTGCCTGTGGGACAAGCAGCTGCCAAGTCCAGCACACTCAGACCATGAGGGGCCTTGTAGTAGGCGCTCACCCTGAACACTTCCATGGAGACTCCACCCACCTGAGAGAGGTCAGGTGTAATGTCATGCTTTGAAGCAAGGTGTAAAGCAAAACACTGGAGATGGCCGTGTTGCTTACATCCTCTGAAGAAGTCTCTGCTGTATTGTACGGGGATCGCATCACCAGACGGGTCGAGGTCACCATGGCACCATAGCCGGCTTGTTCAGCCTCCCTCAGCACCAGGGTCACTGGTTCTGGGGTGTAAAATGTCAACTTCCAGATACCATGTGCTGCCCCAGAGGCCTATAGGGAAGGGGAGAATTCAGAATTTCCTTCATTCAATGAGCCAAGTGGTGCAGGTTGAAAAGCAAGAGTGGAATTTCTACACATACTTCAGGAATGGTGTTGATCTCTTTAACCTGTCCCTTAGCTTCAGGAGTAGCAATGTGGTGCGACACCTAAGAACAAGAAATGGTGGCTTAGTTTCTCAGAGACTAGTTGGTAGAACCATCAATGTTCAGTGACCTACTTCCATGTAGTTCCTGTCGCAGAGAATCTCTCGAGAGGCCCACCGAGTGTAGCTGCACGTCTGCATCACATCGTGGGTAACCCCGTCTGATCCACTGGGGCCGTACAGGCGGAGCCTTAAGCCAACATTAAAGGTTTGATCGTCCTACAAATTAAATGCACGAGAAAGAATTTGACATGAGGGAAGTCAGAGCTGAAATCAAGCGGTTTCAGGAATTAATGCAAAACAGTTGCAAACACGTTTTTCCTCACTGGCAAATTATAATAAAACGTCAAATAAAATGAGCTCCAACATACGTTGTTGTCCACGTAGCAGCCCAGCAGAGAAGAGTAGATTCTGGTGTCGCCCCACGGGTCAGACTCCATGCTGTATCCACACTGAGCAGCCAAGGTGGGTGTTAACACAATGTGCTGGGTGCCATCTGGGGGAATAAAGATGAACATGAGGACACCACTCCTAGTGAGGAACCAATCGTGCTCATCAGCACCTCGTAGACTCACTTATGGCCTCCACCTCAAGCTCGTTCCCCACTGCTAGGGCCTTGTCCACAGACAGCCTCATTAGATTACCCACACAGTCTGAAAGTAAGCCGCTGCCTGTTAGAAGAAAAGGCTTGTGAGGAAGAGTCAACTTTCTGTAACAATGGTAAAGTCATTGTTTGAATTCAGGCTTACTTGACTGTGAATTGAGCTTCATATTCGGCCTTGCTTGACCCAAGAGGATTACTGCAGCCATCAAGTTCCATAACAATCTTAAACAAGTAAAACACATCATTTAGAGACATTAAGTGTGCAGCTAGCAGTCTTTGAAAAAAGAAAATAAATGAACTTACATGTTCCCAAGCCTCCACATGTTGCAGTCTGAGTGCAGCCAAACAAAAGAACTAGAGGAATCCAGTCCCTTTCAGAGCTAGGCACTGACCACCAGCACAACAGACAGGCACTGACTGCCTTCTGATCCAACGCCAGCTGTTATATACATCCCTTAATTACAACACACAGGTGAGACCATCAGCAGCTGTTTTAAACCCAAGGGACCCGGACCAGGTGATCTCCATCATGTTTTGCCTGATGCCAGAGTTCAAATGTCTACTCTTCTCCTTTTAAAAAAGGTTTCAGGTTTGGGAAAACAAATGTATAAACCATAAACATTAATCACATTAACATGAGTTCATATCTTGTGGGCCTTTGTCCACTGTGATGTCCAGCGGGTAGAGCGTGTAGTTTGCAGTGGATGAATGGCAAACCTTTGCAAACCAGGATGAAATGTTGGCTGTAGCTCATGGGGACAAGTGATCGTCCTGCAACCACAAGGTCACCGGTTCGATCCCCAGTCTCCTCACAGTTCATGTCGACATATCCCTGAACCCTAAATTGCTCCCCGGGCCTCACTAGGGGCAGCCCACCGCTCCCTGAAACACCAAGGAAGTGTCAAATGCAGAGAATACATTTCCCCACTGTGGGACTAATAATGGATTATTCTATTTTAAAGGCAAGAGCTCACACACAGATAACATTTCACTGTTAAGATATATTTAAATATATATATTTTCTTTTTCCTACAGGTCAAAAATGTGCTGTTTTAGACGTGTCATCAGGAACAATACTCATAAACTAAAATAAATCATAGTTCTAATATCAAACAATAATTTAAAAGGATTACACACTTCTGTATTGTTTTCTTGGCAAAATTACTCTGGGGATTTTGTTTTGTTTTTAGTTTCTTAAAAATAAACTACGGAGACATAAAACAACCTCAAAGGACCACACAGACACAACATGACAGTCATATATCTATATATAAATACATATATAATGTCAGACATAGTTCTATCACTGTGCAGATGAGTCCATTTCCATCAGAGTGAATGCGTGGCTAATGGTCGCACTGGTTTCATTCACTGGTGAAGCTGAACGTGGTGAATGAGTCACCGCGTGTACATTAATGCTCACAGACCCATCGCTCACATTAATACATGTTGTCATAAAAAATATAGTGAATATGCTTCCCATATTATTGGTTTATTGTAAATATATACTCAGTATTCATACCTGTACAAAGTCTGCTGGCCCATGCACAACATTTATATCAAAATCTTTATTCAGTCGACCCAGTTCTGTAACATACGCCATGCTGTTGTATTAGTTGTTTAAAGGTTGTAACACATCTTTATTCCAGCATCCAGATGTTCCTTCATGCAAGTATCCCAGACCATGCTCAGTCATGAGGGGTGACTTCACTAGCTCACTCTGCTACAGAATAAAGGGTCATGGTCACGTGACAGCAGGAGGCGGAGTTATCCGTGACATCGACACGAGTGGATTCTGATAGGACGTGAAAAACATTAAAACATTAAAGGGTCAGTTCAACCAATTTACCCCAAAACAACAAAACGCCTCACTGGCTAGTTTAGTATTCAGACATGCAGGCGGTGCAGCGGCGTCTGCCTCCGAACCAAATACAAGGAACGGGAAAGGATTTCTGTTTGTGGGCTCAAAACATCTCAGGATTCAGTTAAAAATGATCTTTTTTTGTCAAAACAGGACGAAACCATCTTCCCGAGAAATAAAACCCAATAAGAGACACTGCTCACGAACTCTGTTCACCGAGACGGACGCAGACGGCTCAGATTTAAACATCTAATCAATTAAAACCCAAACTTTTGGGTGAACGGGATTTAAAGGAGCAGTGTGTGTGATTTAGTGACATCTAGCGGCGCACCTGCAGACTGCATCCACCTGAATACTCCGTTCACACGGGGCTCACTCGAAGCCAAACGAAAACACCTTTTGTTTTGTTTCAGGTGATTATGTAATAATAAAAACATACTTATGAATGTAATATTCCATTACTATCAGAACAGCGTTTGTATTTAGCATTTAGCGTCCAATAATAACACCAATCTTGCTTTTTGCTTCTAATTTCATGGCCGTATGGTCCGCATGTGTGAATATGCGACGCTCAGTGTCATAATAAAAAGGTTTGGGACGGGACCAACAAACACACGACTTTAAGCCAGGAGACCAGTGTGCGCGTCCCAAAAGTCTCGTTGCGCTATTTTAAAGTGTTGTTACTGGTGTTTTAGTTACTTGCGTCACATCGTTCACGCTTTACTTTACTGTTCTTTCGTTCACCTACGTGACGTAAAATGTTTATCTCGACGTGCAGAATGAGCTTAAATGATATTTATGCCTAGACGCTGGCCCTTTAAGGAGCCACTTCAGCTCGACACCTTTGCTTCTGCTGCCCTCTAGTGGCCGAAGCTCTCGCTGCAGTGAAATAAACTAAAGTTTCACCTCCAGAATATCTCGAAATGCAACGTCTCCCACAAACAACGAGTGAACCTGAACGCATCAAACGTGACCTTTACAAACAACACAAAGAGGAGAATGAGTCACAGTTGTGTTTGTGCTGCTCGTCCAAATACTGTCTTTCAAAATAAAAGCCCATAAAGGCATATATTCAGGCTACAATGGAGGTTTTTCTTTTCGTTACATATCAAAGCTCGTTGCTACTGTTAGTTGTGCTTTCCGTTTATTAAATGTCCCTAAACTTAAGTTATGACGTCTTAATCGTTCTTTAAATGTTTTTTAACACCACATTTATAAAACACACCGACCTCTTCAGTTAATTAGAGCTTCATGAAGCGTGAACGCTCTATTTTATAAAGCGTCACTTTATATTAGCTTAAAAAAAAAAAGATAAAATTAGATTAAAAACACAAAGAAAAGCGATGACGTGAAGAGAAGACGGATGTTTGCTTATGTGAGGATGAAGGATGATAAACACCGTTATTAATAAATAATTAAAAACCACCTGGACATCAAACAATGGAGAACTCAGAAGACACACCAACACATAGAGAACATGCAGACGCACAATGGAAAAGGTTTATTGAACTTAATCAGGAATGTAATCAGACTTCTGACTGAAATGAATGAAAGAAGACAAGAAAAAGAGCAAAATGAATCTCAGGTTGCTCCGACAGACCCGGCAGGCTGAAGCCTGGCGGCCGCTTCAGGAACCCGCGTGTTTCTCTATTCCCTTTACACTCGCCTGTCTCTACGGACTAAAAGGTTATTGATCCGATCGGTGTCGATCGGCTCGGTGCTTCTGATCCACGGTTTGGTTACAGCTCCCCCGACTAAAACACAATTGTTCATAAATATAAACGACAACAAAAACACCAGTTGGTTGATTATTTGTGAGCTTCTACACAACCGCAGGAAATAAAAAAAAATAAAAAAAACAGGAATAAAGTTGATAATTTGGATCTGCTGCCGGGTTTGAACACTCGGCTCGTGTGTTGGTCTTCTTCCTGGTGGCTGTTTGGTTTCTTTGCCCTGCGTCTGGTCTGTCAGGCTGCTGCTGCTGGACTCACTCCACTTTGCTGTAGTCCTCCACGTGACCCAGGACCTTCTTCCTCTGCCGGATCATGTGGAAGTAAAGCTGGGGGAAGACTGGGGGGGGGGGGGGGGGGGGGCAGTGTGTTACCAACAGAATGAGCTTCACAACAACAACAACAACAACAACGAGATGCACAAGTCACAAAACATGGCCTCCTGAAATATGAGCCAAAATAACATGTCAATGAATTACTGTGATGCTGACTGACATGTTATATTCTACAGACTTAAGAAAACCTTAACCTCAGAAATCATAACCATAATCACTTTAATGGGTTTTGCAATTTAAATTACAATAATGATGTAAATATTGTGCAATTCTGTATTTTTTTTCAACATCTTTCAACCTTCTTCTTGTCATCATATAAATAAGGAAATTATAAGAGGAGAACTAAACCGTTACGTTTCTTATGAACTTCACTATATTTGTATTATTCCTGGAGGAACAATATCAGGTTCATACACATGTTGACCAATGGAGTCCAGGACTTTTTCATGACTTTAAACCAAATGTCCATGACAAACATTTAGTGAAATCTGGGTGTAAACAGTAAAAAGTGAGTAAATGTAGTATTTAAACTAACAATGAGAATACAAAGCATACAGTAAACCTTAAATGACTCAAATGAATGAGACAATAGTTTGATTAAAAGAATAAACATTTATATAGATGCCTGTATGTATGCCTGCTTATATTCTGAGCGTCTTTCTTTTAAAAGCATATTAATTATAACCCTATGACTCACGCGGGATGTAGGAGACCATGACGAGGATGAGGAAGGAGTGGTAGTCGAAGGAGAAGTTGTACTTGTTGGGCAGCGTGACGGAGTAGAGCCCCGTCTTCTGGACGACGGGCAGCGCGGCGTAGATGGTCAGCAGCTCGCCGCTCACGCCCATTGGGTACAGAGCGAAGAAGAAGGTGTACCTGCAGGGGAGGTGCATGATGGGAAAAGACTCAAAAACACACGTCTGCTTTCCACTAAAACACTTTTTCCTGCAAATGTTTTTTCCTTTTTATGTGCGTGGAGCAGAAGAGAAGACGTTTTTTTTTTTAAATGACACAAAGATTATAAAACAAAAGGTTGTGAGAAAGTAGTTTTTCACTGCGTCACATTTCTGAACCTTTATAAACCTGCAGAGTCTGTTTGAAGCTGTAAATGATTCTCATGTGAACAGCAGATACATAAATAATAAAACAATGAGTTACTTTTAAGAAAGAAAGGAAGAATTGTAAATTAACCAAACAGTGAAAATACAACAGATTTCACTGGTTTTAATGTCATATTCCATATAATTACCCTCCTTATAATAAATCAGTAACTATTCCGGTCAGTGTCCCCGCTGTAGCAAGCTAGGCGCAGCGCTAGCTAGCAGTAGCACTAACTAGCTCCCCGCTGCTACTGGCCTCTGCCGAGTCGGGTGTCGAGCCGGGGCTGGTGCCGCTACCTTCGGTGGTTGACGGGGAGCTAGCAGAGAGCTAGCAGAGCGCTAGCGAAAGTTAGCGGGGAACTAGCAGAGCGCTAGCGAAAGTTAGCGGGGAACTAGCAGAGCGCTAGGAGGAGCGCCAGCTGGCTACAGCGGGGAGCTAACGGGGACACTGACCGAAGGTAGTAGCGGCTTATAACCCGACCTTTACTGTATGTATATATATATATATGTATATATATATATATGTGAAGCTCCCACCTGGCCCACTTGATGAGGTACGGCAGGTGGTTCAGGAGGCTGAAGGTGTAGAACGAGTAGCGGATGATCTCCGTGACGGTCCAGGCCGAGACGAACAGAAGCACGCTGTCCTCACTCTGCACCTGCAACCAACACACAGCAGGGTGAGAGGAGGAGGAGGACGAGGAGGACGAGGAGGACGAGGAGGACGAGGAGGCATGGAGCTGCACGAGCCACTCTTCATGCTTTCAGATCAAACTGCAGGCAGACGCTCGAGCGTCCCGGTGTTAGAGAGAAAACAATGCAGATAAAATGTTAACGAGAGAGACGAGTGTCAACGACAGATACGCGGAGAAGAAGAAGACGCATCCGTTATACACACGGAGAAGAAGAAGAAGAAGAAGAAGAAGGAGAAGGAGAAGAAGAAGAAGACGCATCCGTTATACACACGGAGAAGAAGAAGAAGAAGAAGAAGAAGAAGAAGACGCATCCGTTATACACACGGAGAAGAAGAAGAAGAAGAAGAAGAAGAAGAAGAAGAAGAAGAAGAAGAAGAAGGAGAAGAAGACGCATCCGTTATACAAACGGAGAAGAAGAAGAAGAAGAAGAAGAAGAAGAAGAAGAAGAAGAAGAAGAAGAAGAAGAAGGAGGAGAAGGAGAAGAAGAAGAAGAAGAAGAAGCGTCCGTTATTCACGCCACTAACAACCAGCGGAGTCATTCCTGCAAACCTGCAGCCGGATCCGACGTCACTCGCCCGCTCCGATCTATCGGAGCAGAACAGGAGACACGTTGACGCTGAGGGGCGGGGCTTAAAACAGGTGTGAAGGGGAGCGGTCCTACCTCCCTGACGCTGAGGGGCGGGGCTTAAAACAGGTGTGAAGGGGAGCGGTCCTACCTCCCTGACGCTGAGGGGCGGGGCTTAAAACAGGTGTGAAGGGGAGCGGTCCTACCTCCCTGACGCTGAGGGGCGGGGCTTAAAACAGGTGTGAAGGGGAGCGGTCCTACCTCCCTGACGCTGAGGGGCGGGGCTTAAAACAGGTGTGAAGGGGAGCGGTCCTACCTCCCTGACGCTGAGGGGCGGGGCTTAAAACAGGTGTGAAGGGGAGCGGTCCTACCTCCCTGACGCTGTGCGTCACGGCCCAGGTGAGGAAGACCCGGGACATCACCTGGAAGCCGGTCAGGACCACGGAGGACGGCACGATGCCTGAAACACGAGGACAAGACGGGTTAGGACTCTTTATTATATTATATATATTATTATATTATACTGTGAAGGAACAAAACTATTAATGAAGAGAATCATCAGTTCTTCATTATTATTGGATGTGAAGAAATATTATTTCATGAGCACAAGTTCTCAGCTAAACAATTATCATTTATTATCCCCTTATTATTATTTCTTCAGTTGTTTGTGAACAAATATGATATTTAATATTTAAAATGTAATGAAACGTGACAGAAGCTTGAAATTAACTGAATGTCAGCCAAGATTAAGAGTTGAGTTTCTTCAGAAGAGAAATTCATGCTCAAATTATTATTATTTTCTATCTTTTATTTGCAGTTTTATAGTTTTTCTTTTGTTTTTATGAAAAAAAGAGTTTTCTTTTTTTTATGTCACAAAAACAAAAACAACGGTGAAAGAATTCAAACGATCACACACACACACACACACACACACACACACACACACACACACACACACACCTTCATAAAACCTGCAGGTCATAATCGTGTTGTAACTCATCAACACTGAAACTAACGGCACATATTCACTGTAATATTTCATATATTTAATCATCCAAACAATTTTTATAATTGATCAATTGTTTAAAATCTTTTTTTTTATTACAAAAATTACCAGACGATTGATGCTTTAAATGTTTGAAATGTGGCGTTTAGTTGTTTAGTTTCAGCACTAATAAAGTTTTGAAATGATAAAACACAACAAACTGGATAACTATGACGAGTCCAAATTATATTATTATTATGATTTTGAATACTGTTTGTGCAAAGTGAGACTAATGTGTGTGTGTGTGTATATATATATATATATATATATATATATATATATATATATATATATATACATATACATATATATATATATATATATATATATATATATATATATACATATACATATACATACATATATTTTAATATAATTTATATAAATAAACATATATAAATATGTATATATTTATTAATATATATATATATTTATATATATGTATTTAGATGAAAATGTAATAATCATAATTGAAAGAGTAGCCATTCATTAATTTGAATGATGTGATGTATGCATTATGTAGATATTAACGGAGGCAGAAGGAGACTCACCGACAGCACAGTGCAGAATCTGAGACCGGAAAACAGAAAGGAGGAAGATTAATATAACTCATAAAAAAAATATTATAACTCATAACTTAGGAAACGAGTGAAGGAGAGTTCACAAGGAGTTAGGAAACGTGTGAAGGAGAGGTCACGAGGAGTTAGGAGACGTGTGAAGGAGAGGTCACGAGGAGTTAGGAAACGTGTGAAGGAGAGTTCACGAGGAGTTAGGAAACGTGTGAAGGGAAGGTCACGAGGAGTTAGGAAACGTGTGAAGGGAAGGTCACGAGGAGTTAGGAAACGTGTGAAGGAGAGGTCACGAGGAGTTAGGAAACGTGTGAAGGAGAGGTCACGAGGAGTTAGGAAACGTGTGAAGGGGAGGTCACGAGGAGTTAGGAAACGTGTGAAGGGGAGGTCACGAGGAGTTAGGAAACGTGTGAAGGAGAGGTCACGAGGAGTTAGGAAACGTGTGAAGGGAAGGTCACGAGGAGTTAGGAAAGGTGTGAAGGGAAGGTCACGAGGAGTTAGGAAACGTGTGAAGGAGAGGTCACGAGGAGTTAGGAAACGTGTGAAGGGAAGGTCACGAGGAGTTAGGAAACGTGTGAAGGGAAGGTCACGAGGAGTTAGGAAACGTGTGAAGGGAAGGTCACGAGGAGTTAGGAAACGTGTGAAGGAGAGGTCACGAGGAGTTAGGAAACGTGTGAAGGAGAGGTCACGAGGAGTTAGGAAACGTGTGAAGGAGAGGTCACGAGGAGTTAGGAAACGTGTGAAGGAGAGGTCACGAGGAGTTAGGAAACGTGTGAAGGGAAGGTCACGAGGAGTTAGGAAACGTGTGAAGGGAAGGTCACGAGGAGTTAGGACACGTGTGAAGGGAAGGTCACGAGGAGTTAGGAAACGTGTGAAGGGAAGGTCACGAGGAGTTAGGAAACGTGTGAAGGAGAGGTCACGAGGAGTTAGGAAACGTGTGAAGGAGAGGTCACGAGGAGTTAGGAAACGTGTGAAGGAGAGGTCACGAGGAGTTAGGAAACGTGTGAAGGAGAGTTCACGAGGAGTTAGGAAACGTGTGAAGGAGAGTTCACGAGGAGTTAGGAAACGTGTGAAGGACAGTTCACGAGGAGTTAGGAAACGTGTGAAGGACAGTTCACGAGGAGTTAGGAAACGTGTGAAGGAGAGGTCACGAGGAGTTAGGAAACGTGTGAAGGGAAGGTCACGAGGAGTTAGGAAACGTGTGAAGGGAAGGTCACGAGGAGTTAGGACACGTGTGAAGGGAAGGTCACGAGGAGTTAGGAAACGTGTGAAGGAGAGGTCACGAGGAGTTAGGAAACGTGTGAAGGAGAGGTCACGAGGAGTTAGGAAACGTGTGAAGGAGAGGTCACGAGGAGTTAGGAAACGTGTGAAGGAGAGTTCACGAGGAGTTAGGAAACGTGTGAAGGAGAGTTCACGAGGAGTTAGGAAACGTGTGAAGGACAGTTCACGAGGAGTTAGGAAACGTGTGAAGGACAGTTCACGAGGAGTTAGGAAACGTGTGAAGGAGAGGTCACGAGGAGTTAGGAAACGTGTGAAGGAGAGGTCACGAGGAGTTAGGAAACGTGTGAAGGAGAGGTCACAAGGAGTTAGGAAACGTGTGAAGGAGAGTTCACGAGGAGTTAGGAAACGTGTGAAGGAGAGGTCACGAGGAGTTAGGAAACGTGTGAAGGAGAGGTCAAGAGGAGTTAGGAAACGTGTGAAGGAGAGGTCACGAGGAGTTAGGAAACGTGTGAAGGAGAGGTCACGAGGAGTTAGGAAACGTGTGAAGGAGAGGTCACGAGGAGTTAGGAAACGTGTGAAGGAGAGGTCACGAGGAGTTAGGAAACGTGTGAAGGAGAGGTCACGAGGAGTTAGGAAACGTGTGAAGGAGAGGTCACGAGGAGTTAGGAAAGGAGGAGTTGAACCGCTCGGTTACAGTTTGTTTCTAACAGTTTAATGATTTATTACGGTCGAGTTTCTTCTTGTTTTCCAGTGTTTCCTCGCTGAAGGAGACAGGACAGGAACACGGTGTCACATCATAAACGGTCCCCTGTGTCTCACCTCCAGCAGCGCTCCGGTCTGGAAGAACTTCAGAGGCTTCTCGATGGAGTAGTACAGACCGTGGTAGCTTCCTCTGGCCAGGTACGCTCTCACCAGACCCACCGCGATCACCAGCCAGCTGCAGACGGAGATGTGTGTATATATATATATATATATATATATATATATATAAAAATGTATAAAATGATGTACAAATTACTATTATGTTTTTTACATAAAATATCTGGCGATGATTCAAATAATTTGAGTATCTAAAAATGGATGAAAACATATCCGATACCAGATATTTTACAGTTGATCGAGACACTTAATAACCAAAAGATGATAGTAAAATGAAATACTGACAAACAAAAAATATTTAAATATAAACCTGTATTAAGAAATCTATTATTTATATTTTTGAATATCTGCTGACACAAAACTAAGGTGGATATATGTTTAATAACTTAATATAGAACATTTACATCATCTCTCTAAACATTAATCTCCATTATTATTCATTTATACATTTTTTATGTTTTACATATCTTAGTTCAGAAGCCTGCGCGCACACACACACACACACACACACACACACACACACACACACACACACACACACACACACACACACACACACACACTCTTCGTACCTATATGTCCATATTAAATACAAATAAACAAGATAAATCTAAACAAGACGTTAAGGACAACAGAGTAGAACACAGAAACGAAGCATCAGCATTAACATTTAGCTAATATATACAGTATAAATATATATCGAATATATATGAACAATGAATTTTGGATAATAGTGCAGATGGAGGGGTCTGATTAATTGTTTATGTTGTTCCTGCATAATGAGCATAATTCAGACATTAAATTAAGAACATTAAGAATAAAGATTTTAAGCATATTCCCGAAACTCCAACTAACTCGTATAATACAGCTGTGGCTCTTCCAGCACTGTGACATCAGAATGACAGAGGTCAAAGGTCAGCTGCAGAGAACGTGACGTTCATGGAGCGGCACCCAGACTCAACACCCGACTCAAAGCCGCCCCGTGCCGAGGCCTCGCTATGTGACCCGACTGGTGGAGCAGAACAACGCCCACATTCACTGACGACGCCTGAAGGCACCGGGCCGGAAACAAAGACATCTTTATAGGAAATGTTTAACAACAGAGTTGAGAAACCAGAGACGGCTTCTTGTGTTTATCTGACCAACCTACAAAACTCAAAGAATGTCTATTCTAGTATAAATTAATTAATATGTATACAATACAACAAATATATATATACAGAATTATATTAATTAATTAATATAGAAATATATATAAATAAATATAGAATATGTATAAATGTCCCATTTAAAGAGTCAGTTCACTGACCTTTGACATGTTCTGCTTGATTGGGACTATTTCTTTATTCATCAACTAACCTATTAATAAACCTATTAGTTATGATTTAGTCCTAACTCCACTCCTTGTCTTTCATCTTAATTGTTTTTCATGTAATAATGTCAACGGTCTTTTTTCTCTCCATGCACTTTTTTTGTTCATTGTTATCCATTTATTCCATTACATTAATCAAATGTATATTTAACCTTTGAGATGAATAAAAGTCCAAATGCAGTAGTTATCCTGCAAAAAACATAATAGGACCATGCGTGAAGAAAACCCACACTTAAATAAATAAATTAAAAAAGCCTGCTGGCTGCAGACAAACACCCATCTGTCTTATTATGTATGTATTTATTGTATAGTATTGTCTAGTATAGTCTTGTATTGTACTGTATAGTATTGTATTGTCTTGTATTTATAGTATTGTATTGTATTGTCTTGTATTTATAGTATTGTCTTGTCTAGTCTAGTCGCCATAACCAGCAGGACAGGTGGTTGTCTGTAGTCTGTTAATCTGTGTTAACCCTTGGACGGAGGGGGACGTTATTAACCGTTGCACACCCTGCGTGCATGTTTCCATTAATAAATACATACAATGTGCGGATCAATAATCAATAATAATTACCCCCTGACACCCTAAAAAAAAAAAATAGCACTGCAAAATAGCACTGCAAAATTACAAATAAAAAAATCCTGCTCCCAATTATGAATTAGCGCTGTATTGCGCAACAGCACGCGCACACACTGACCCGCAGCAGCATTAGCACGAGAGACACGCGCTCCTTACCCCGCTGTCATGACAACGTTGTAGATGACCAGGTAGGCCGTGGCCAGGGCCCCGGGGCCCTTCTTCCTCTTCGCGGCCCCGTCGGCGTGGCCCCCCGTCTTGCTGGTCCCCGGAGCAGCGGCCGACATGACTGCAACCCTCTGCGCTCTGTTGGGCCCTGGACGGCGGCGGCTGTCAGGTTTCACGGAAGTCCCGGAAACGAACGAGAAGGGAAAGGGTGTGGGAGGGGCTAAACCCGGAAGTGACTCTTGTGTACTTCCGCCTTCGATTTTTTTTAAGACGCTCTCGAGCAAACGTTTCCTTAGAAAAACAGATCCTCTCAATGTGCGACTGTATTCATTCATTCATTTGTTTAGACAGTTTTATGTTTTTCCGTGGATTAAAATGAGCTGATCTGTCCCTGTGTGTCCACAGACTGGAAGAGGACCACGGACTGTTTAGGACGAATAGAAAACTAACTATCTTGAGCCAACGTTGTACTCTTTGTCAGTTCCTCTGTTTTCAATTAACAGATACATTATTTGCATTAAATGTTCAAAGAAATAAAAATAAAAATACATATAAATATATATATATATAATTAAATTAAATATAAGTAAATATATATATATAATATAAATATATGAAGTATACATAATAAATGTATATAAATAAGTGTATTAATATGGGAGAGGACCATAGACTGTTTAGGACTAATAGAAAACTAACTATCCTGAGCCAACGTTGATTAACATGTTTTCAACCAACAGAGAAATGATTTCTATTAAATGTTCAAAAAAAGTAAACATTATTATTATTATTATTATTATTATTATTATTATTATTATTATTATTATTATTATTATTATTATTATTATTATATTCCAATATATATATATATATATATATATATATATATATATATATATATATATATATATATATATATATATATCCAATACAAAAAAATACAAATATATATATATATATATTATTCTTTTTTTTTCTTCTTTTTTTTTATATATATATATATATATATATATATACATAAAATAAATAAATGTATAAAAATAAGTCACTCCCAGACAATTTCATACTGGTCACTCCCCTGCAATAATAATATTTAAATACTTAAATACACTACCATTACACTTACATTTCACCTTAAAGACTCTTATCTGTTGTCTGTGAACTTTATTTTATTTTATATTTGTTATTCTTTTGTAGATTTAATTGTAAATATTCATGCTCCCATTTTTTGCACTCTGTTTATTGTTTAATGTTGTGCACCACCCGCCATACAAATTCATTGTATGTGAAAACATACATTGCAATAAATGGTTATGATTCTGATAAATATATTAATCCATCTATTCTTCAGCCAAATTTTTTAAGTATGTCATGTCCCTTTTTACTTTAATTTAAGTTAATTTTGTTTATTATATAATTACTTCGTTTCACATTACTTTGATTATCTGTGTCGCACTATAATTTTCAGACTAATTACAAATAAATCACATAATTCAATGTATGTGATTTAACTGGAGTATACAATAAGTAAACATGTCGGACGTCTTAAATAAATCTTTACGGGCTGACGTTCCTCTTTCCCCCGCTAGATGTCAGTGTTTCACTCGTCCTCTTTGTGTAAACATAGGTGGCAAATCAAGTGCCAGGTATGTTTAACCATTTTTTAAATAATTTACGTCGACTTGCTTTACTTTCGACAATATAAATACAACTCTCATCAATCGCACTACATTTATGAATTAAACATATTTTTCCAACTGCCCTCTAATGGCCTTTAAATTAATTCTGATCAGGCGTCAATCAAGACAGCCACGTTACCGGAAGAGCAACTGGTGCGAGTGTAAAGCTAATGGACGAGGAAGCGATATTTGTTTAGGTTTTAGTCTCGAAATCACACACAAACCCTCTGTTTTTGTTACGTAGCGTGACTTCTTTTTGAACCCTCACGATGCCTCTGTTTTCCCAGAACCCTTTCGACCAAGACGTCGGTAAGTAAAGCGATGTGTTTTCCGCTGGTTTGTTGTTTTCTTAGTGTGTCCGAGCTAACTGCGGCTAACGTTAGCTCAGCTGGGCTTCTCTTCTTCTCTGGTGTTTTTATTTAGTTGTGGTTCACAATCGCACGTGCACGAGCCTCAGACACGTCGTTACAGTGGAGCCGACTCGTTGCCAATACGGTTATCGATCCGATTATTGTCTTAGGTCACTTAACTTTGTGTCTGATGACGTCACACAGTGACTGGATGACGTCGTTAGGTCATTTAGGTCTGTCAACGTGAGTTGTGTATTTTGGTGTTGGACAACACGTTGTGTTGCTCGATTCTGCCACCAATTAATTCTATGTAAAATGTATATTTAGTTTAGATTTGTATTAAATCCTCATAAACAGAAACAATACACATGTTTTTTATTGTTGTTTTTGTTTTTATTGTTTAGTTTTTTTTCAGACAAATTCATTGTAAATAACATTTGTGTCCGAGGTTGTGTATTTTTCCCATTTTATGAGAACTGACGTTAAACTGCAGAATCTCCTCTTAATAAAATGTTGTTTTGATAGTTTTGCTTTTCACTTAAATTATTAAGTTATTTGATATGGATTCATGGGTTTGCCAGTTGGCAACTATTTATTTTTTTAGTCCATTAATTGTGAAAATAAGCAAAAGTGCCAAATAATCTCTCGTTAAACATTTATTTTTGTTAATTGCTTTTTTTCTTCTGTGATAGCTGAGTGAATATGAAGGGTCTGGACTCTTTAAAGATGTCACCCTGGGCTTTAAGTATCTATGATGAGCATCTTACATTTCATTGGTAAAATAATTAATTAAGAAAATGCATCTGGCAGCTTAATGATTAGTTTACTTCCACACTCGAAATGTTTGCTCCATTCTTTTTCTGTTTATATGAATCAACTAATGTCTTCAGTTTGAGCTCAAACCTGATGATAACGTGGTCACACGTCTTTCCTCTTAGTCAGAGTCAAATGTAAAATCATATGCAAACTACCAAGTTATACCACAGAGCTGATATGACCAGACAAAAGAGCACTGTTGCTCTCAACTGTTGCTCGTATTGTTGCTCTGAGTGTTGGTAAAAGACTTCCTATGAGATGAGCATGTGATTTATTTCCCTGTGGACGTGTCACAAGGCAGCAGACACACAGACGGCCTCCTCCACCGCCTCATAACAATCTACACCTTTTATAGAATACGACGTAACCAAAGGAGCCGATGACGTCATCGTCGAGGCCGCCGCCGACTAAACCGCTTCTCGACTCGACGGCTCACACGAACAAAAAGTGTTTCTTTGAGCTTCTGGTCCGGCACTCGCTCTAAAATGTTTGCCGTTCGTCACGATCACTTTCGGCGAAGCCAAGAAGTGTTTTTCTCACTGCGTCCCGTCGGCCTCATTTAGGGTTCATACGGTCATGGAAGACCTGGAAGAGTCATGTAAATGTGTTATATTCATGTGTTCATGATGTTCATTTACGCTGAGTTTGAAATAATGAATATGCTTTTAAAAGAAAGACTCAAAATATAAGCAGGCATACATACAGGCATCTATATAAATGTTTATTCTTTTAATCAAACTATTGTCTCATTCATTTGAGTCATTTAAGGTTTACTGTATGCTTTGTGTTCTCATTGTTAGTTTAAATACTACATTTACTCACTTTTTACTGTTTACACCCAGATTTCACTAAATGTTTGCTCATGGAAATTTGGTTTAAAGTCATGGAAAAGTTATGAAATGTGTGTGAACCCTGTGTTTCCAGAGAAGTCGACCAACGAAACCAACACGGTGGATGACTGGGGGCTCATCATGGACATCTGCGATAAGATTGGAACAACACCCAATGGGTAAGATGCGTGTGCGTGTGCGTGTGCGTGTGCGCGTGTGCGTGTGAAGAGTCTGCCCAGGCTGTCCTGAATGGAAGCCATTTTATGACCTCTTCCACAGAGTCTGAAATGGATGAGACTATGATAGAAACAGAAATGTGTGAGATAGAGGGAGGCTGGTTTTGCCTGTAGTTGTTTTGGACGTAATGAAGAAAGCGTGTGCGTGTGCGTGTGCGTGTGCGTGTGTGTGCGTGTGCGTGTGTGTGTGCGTGCGTGTGTGTGTGTGTGTGTGTGTTGCATTGGCTCTAACTTCTCCGTTCTCTTGTGTTTCAGACCGAAGGACAGCTTGAGGTCCATCATGAAGAGAGTCAACCACAAAGTTCCTCACGTGGCCATGCAGGCCCTCAATGTGAGTGCAGCCGGCTCGCTCCTTCATCAGGGAACTGAGACGATGACGATGATGATGATGATGATGATGACACACTTTCCTTCAACGCAAAAACATGTTCAGCTTCACTAACCGGCACATTATGACGTCAATAATGATGTCACCAATTGATCTCACAATGCTCCACAAGGCAGGAGTTAAAGAAACTGGGTCAAAACTTATTCATCCGTGTTTGTTCATTTATTTAATTTATTTAATTCCTTCATGCCAACATTTGGCCCCTCCCACAAGGTATTACTAGACGCCCTTATTTTTCATCCGTCTTCTGGTGTTGCATGTACAAAGCATGAGGATAAACACATTAAACATCTACAGATTATCTCTCTAAGGACCTTTCTTTCCTCTGGTCCCAGACGTTCTCCTCACTACTGGCTGACTTAAAGGTTTCACACGTAAACATCATGATCTCTGTGCATGGATCCATATCGACTGGATCAATATCTATTTCTATCCTGGTAAACAAAGCGTCACGCTGTTCTGCAGTAAAAACAGGACGGAAGAAAACTAAATGGAACAGAGCCGCTTGTCTTCTAGATTAATGGATCTTTGTTTTATTCTTTTGTCGCGTTATTTACAACATAATTCTCCCGTCTCGTATTCAGTTGTTATCTTCGTAACAAAGTTTAGATCATCAGCCCGCTGCCTTTTTTATTGTTGACAAACAAACATTCTCTAAACAAACCGTATTGTGCTTTTTGTTACCATGTTATAAGGCGCACCCTTTTATAAACCGCATCTACTAAATAAAACAAAAGTCGTATTTATTTCATAAACAAGCCACGGCGGTTTATAAGCTGCTGCTGCAGCTAGCGCTGACAACACTTTTTATTTTTGTGCAGCATTTTCAGTGTTTACTTTAACTCAAACAGTGCAGCCAGCAGCGTCTGGTAATAGCGCGCTAGCTCGCGGCTAGCTCGCGGCTAGCTCGCGGCTAGCTCGCGGCTAGCTCGCGGCTAGCTCGCGGCTAGCTCGCGGCTAGCTCGCGGCTAGCTCGCTATGTAATTTAGAATTGGAAAAATCCACAAATTAGCCGCACCGATATTTAAACCAAAGTTGAGGAAAAAAGTATCGGTTTATAACCCAAATTTTAGGGTATATAAAATAAATGGAATATAGATCTACACCATGGTTATCTTTTTAAAACCAAAGCCACAACATCCTCTTGAGGGTCAAACTCTTTTTAAAGTGAGTTTTCAGTTTAGCTGCAGTTGATCTCGTCGTTAAAGGTTTGAAGAGTCCATACTGGGAATGATGGGAGATAAGAGTCATGAGCAGCCGCTGTCACACGGCGCTCTATATTTAGACGTCGTGTGTTCGCTCTTTCACGTCGTTAAAACATTAATAATTATGCACAAGCTTCAACTGCTGTTCAGACCTATTTGTTTTAACTCATTCATGCGAGTGCTGGAACATAAACCCTCCATTCTTTCTTTGTAATAACAGCCGTTTAATCTCTTTTTTTAACAATCTTTCCTCTTCTCTTGCAGTTGCTCAGCGCTTGTGTGTCGAACTGCGGCAAAATATTCCACTTGGAAATCTGCTCCCGGGAGTTTGCTGGTGAAGTACGGAGCGTTGTGAACAGAGTATGTATATTATTATTATTATTATTATTATTATTATTATTATTATTATTATTATTCATAACATCTCTTTATAACGCATGACTAGGGTCACGTTCACAGGTTAAAGGGACAGTGCACGTTTTAGTGGTTTGTGGCAACTAAATACCTCAGCTAAGCCCCGCCCCTTTTCAGGGGTGTCAGAACTACGGTGGCCTACAGGTAGAGAGGTATCTTTAGGATTTTAGTACAACTAGGGGCGACGAAATGATTGTATTTAACCGATTTTAATTAGGTTTCACTTTTGTTTACGTGTTCACAGACGTATTGGTAACGTTTATCGATATGAATGTCTGTTTCTAAGCTAAATAAAACACAAGGGTTCTTAGTTTCAGGTCATTTATACACGGACTAAAACACAGTTGTGAGTGTTATGAATGCGTCGTGCCCGTGTCCCCTGCAGGCCCACCCCAAGGTGTGTGAGAAGCTCAAGGCTCTGCTGGTGGAGTGGGCAGAGACCTTCCAGAAGGACCCTCAGCTCAGCCTCGTGGGCGCCACCATCAGGTCTCTGAGGGAGGAGGGCGTCGCCTTCCCCACGGCGTCCTCACAGGTACGCTGACCTCATTAATCACTTCATAGGAACGTCCTCACAGGTACGCTGACCTCATTAATCACTTCATAGGAACGTCCACATCGTCTACAAAAGCAGCTCTTCACCTGCTGTGTTCCTCAAAGTAATGAGACGTTACAGCCGACCTCCTTCTTCGTCTTCTTTCTTCTGCTTCTTCTTTCTTCTGCTTCTTCTTCCTCCTCCTTCTTTCTTCTGCTTCTTCTTTCTTCTGCTTCTTCTTCCTCCTCCTTCTTCTTCTTCTGCTGCTTCTCCTGCTGCTTCTTCTTCTGCTGCTTCTTCTTCTGCTGCTTCTTCTTCTGCTTCTTCTTCTTCTGCGTCTTCTTTCTTCTGCTTCTTCTTCCTCCTTCTTCTGCTGCTTCTTCTTCTTTCTTCTTCTGCTCCTTTTGTCTTCTTCGTTATCCTTCTTCTTCTCCTCTTTCTTTCTTCTTCTCCTTTTTCTTTCGTCTTCTCCTTTTTTTTCTCTTCTTCTTCTTCTTCTTCTGTTGAGTTTTACGTTGGTTTGTGGATCTTCTGAAGTCTTGAGTTTGGCCATTTTGCCGTTGCCATGTTGTTGTTTTTTGCAACCAGTGGACAGGAAGTGACCATATAACTAATTTAATCCGATGATTTACTTTATTCAAACTGAAGTTTTTGTTAAATTGTATTTAAAGGTGACGACGTTTATAAAATATGACGATTCGAAAACCTCAATAGAAGCTTTAAATGTAAAATACGTAACATAATATTCAGTAATATTCATGTGTTTAGAAACTGCACTTTAACGTGAGGATTATTGTGTGTGTGTGTGTGTGTGTGTGTGTGTGTGTGTGTGTGTGTGTGTGTGTGTGTGTGTGTGTGTGTGTGTGTGTGTTGAGGGAAGGGCCGTGGCGAGCCGCTTTAATGGAGATCACAGGTCGTCGTTATGACTTTCAGTCTCCGGTCAGCTGGTCGTGTGACTCGAGCTTTTACCTTCAGCCCGTCGTTCACGCTGAACTTTAAAGGAATACGTTGTGACGTTTTTTGAAGTGCGTTTGTTTGGAATACTTCTACACAGCCAGAGTATCACTGCAGTATCATGTCTTCACCTCTTTACCTTTCTGACGGGGAACTGAAGCTGTTCTCTCTGATCTCTTCAAACACACCAGACTCCATTCACAAAAACAGTGATTTGACCTCTTAGGACACTGAGCTGCTGCCTCATTAAGTTGTGTGTTTGTTGTTGTGTGACTTTGGTGTTTTAAAGAGTTAGTTCAGATTCACCAAACTCACTCATATGTATGTATGTATGTATGTATGTATGTATGTATGTCTCCTTATTGCCCTGCGCCAGCATGTAGTACCAAACCCGTCCTAAAGGTGTCATTACCGTCACTGGAAATCTGTTTCCACATGTGTTTTTAAGTGCACAGCAGCCCTCCTGTATGTTTACACTCTCACTCTCTCGTGACCTTATCTTTCCATTTCGACACAGGGATCCACCACAAAGGTCGTCAGCACACCTGCTGTCAAAGAGGCGGATGATGACAACCTGGCTAAAGGTAAAGTCACTCAGCTCGTGAATAATGCAGCTCCTGTTACTCATCACATGCTTTCACACGGCTGTACTTACAGTGTAAAGCTTATTATTAACATTATTAGCTCCTCTTCTGAGAGCTGTTTGCATATAAACCAGAGGCTCCCTGTGCTCCCCTCAGCCATCGAGCTGTCCCTGCAGGAGCAGAAGCAGCCGGCGGAGACTCGCCCTCTGGCCGCGACCTCCGACCCCCCGAGCTACGCCAACGGCAGCGGCGGCCAGGAGGCCCGCAAGGTGCGCGCGCTGTACGACTTCGAGGCGGCCGAAGACAACGAGCTGACCTTCAAGGCCGGGGAACTCATCCTGGTTCTGGACGACAGGTGACGACGGTTTGAATCTTCATCCTCAACAGATCATTTTTAACGACTGTAATGTTCTCGGGTCATGAAAGACTCACAAGCGTCACAGAAAACGGTTTATTCTGCAGCTTCAAGCATCCAATGCAAATTATCTCAGGATTTTTAATCTAGTAAAAGTCTGTCTCTGGTTTATTTTGGTTAGAATGATCAAATCTGTAAATTAAGAGATGCAGTTAAATGAAGCTTGATCACGCTGATAAAATAATAATATCTATCTATCTATATATATCTCTATCAAATAGATAATTTAAAAGTTAAAACGACTTAGTCAGCAATACAGTTCAAAAGATAGGTGGACCTAAAACGATTCTAAGAATTCGTCGTCCATATGTATTTTATTTTAATTGTTTTATTTAATAATAATAAAAAAGATCCTTTATTTTTTTTTCTGTTAATTTGCACAAAGCATTTATTGAAAATCATTCAAATTTGATCACAAAAAATAATTCTTAGTCCATAAATTCAGATTTCCCCTCCGTGATCGTCATACATGAAGCCGGTGTTTAGCTTCAAATATGAAGTATATTTATGCTTCTGTTATTTTACACAACATTCCTGATTTATGACCCATTTATCAGTGGACGACACCTTAAGGTCTCTCTTTTATTTCAGCCAACATTTAGTGTGTGACGCCTCTTGAAGCTAATGCATTTATTCCGTTTCCTGATCTTGTTCCAGCGATCCAAACTGGTGGAAAGGAGAGAACCACAGAGGCGTCGGGCTTTTCCCCTCCAACTTCGTCACAACCAACCTGAACGCTGAGCCGGAGCCGGGTTCGTCTGGTTGTTTCTCTCCTGTCTGTCGGACCACAACAAATGTTGTCTTTATCTGTTAGGGGAACCGTCAGGTTTAATCTTTATTTAACCCTAAAAAAAGCTCAACATCAGGTGAAAAATAAGACGCGCCTACCTTAAATATGACACACCCACCTTCGACAAGACACACCCACCTTCGACAAGACACACCCACCTTCGACAAGACACACCCACCTTCGACAAGACACGCCCACCTTCAACTAGACACGCCCACCTTCAACTAGACACGCCCACCTTCAACTAGACACGCCTACCTTCAACTAGACACGCCTACCTTCAACTAGACACGCCTACCTTCAACTAGACACGCCTACCTTCAACGCCTACCTTTGATACGACACGCCTACCTTCGATAAGACACGCCTACCTTTGATAAGACACGCCCACCTCCAACAAGACACACCCACAATTGCTATACGTTAGTGTTCTAGGGTGTAGGTTAGGGTTCTAGGTTAGGGTCTAGGGTTAAGTAAACGTGTCTGGAGATCCTCAAACGCCACTCGGCTGAACTGTTCCAGGCTCCATGAAACGCTCCTAAACGTTCTCCGGTTCCTCGGCCTGCGTTTGAACAGAGAGGCCGGCCCCCGCTGGTTCTAGAAGCCGGCCCGGTTCAGACCTGCTAAATAAAAACTCCACCGTTTCCTCCACAGAGGCGTTCGTGGAAAAGGCTTCCATCCCAGAAGAGGCGCCTCAGGAAGCCCCAGCGGAGCCCGAGCCCGTCTGCATCGACGAGGTACGAGGCTGTCAATCAACCGGCTGTCAGTCAACCGGCTGTCAGTCAAAACCGCCGAGGCAAACCGCCTGTCTTGTGTCTCTGCAGGGGAAGATGGACCGGACTCTGGCCCTGCTGCAGGACGCGGACCCTGCAGACCCGGCCCCCGACCCTCTGGAGCTGATCCAGCTGGAGGGTACGGACCTCATGCACCGAGTTCCTGCAGCGCCGCCGCTGCTGCTACCGCTAACGCTACCGCTACCGCTAACGCTGTAACTCTGTAACTCTCCACAGGCGCATGTGAGCAGATGAACCCGATGATCGACGAGAGGCTGCAGGAGATCGACAGGTAAGCTCGTCGCTGATCCTCTTCGTCCATCAGAACCCTCGCAGGTCGTTTGAGGAACGCCTCTCTGTGTTGCAGGAAACACTCGGAGATGTCCGAGCTGAACGTGAAGGTTCTGGAGGCGCTGGAGCTCTACAACAAGCTGGTGAACGAGGCTCCGTTCTACTCGGCCTACTCCAAGATGCAGGCGCAGTACCCGGCCGCGGCCGTGCAGGTCAGACACTGGAGGTCACGCGTTTAATATCGGGGTTCACGCGGTCATGTGAATGTGTTATATTCATGTGTTCATGACGTTCATTTAGTTATAAATAATGAATATGCTTTTAAAAGAAAGACGCTCAGAATATAAGCAGGCATACATACAGGCATCTATATAAATGTTTATTCTTTTAATCAAACTATTGTCTCATTCGTTTGAGTCATTTAAGGTTTACTGTATGCTTTCACTAAATGGTCGGCTGTGAAAATATTCATCTCTTTCTGGACATTCTTGCCTCCTTTTTATACTTTTTGAAGCTATATTTGTATTCATAATTCACAAACCTATGTACGTGTTGTGTTTTCGTTCTTTAGTTTTAATAGATTTGCAAAAATGTCCACAAAACCTTTCTTCACGTTATCATTATGAGGTATAGTGTGTAGAACCTTTTTGAGGAAAAACATTCATTTAATCCATTTTGGAATAAGGCTGGAACACAAAATGAATACTTTCATCACCAATGATGTGTTCAAGGACCGTCTGAAAGAGGAGAATCTGATAAAGATGATGATGACGAATGCTGGACTGTGATAGAAAACATTCTTTTCCAGCTCCGCCGGCGGGTTTATTTGGGTTCAGAGGGTCAAAGTTCAGTCGTCTCAGTCTTGCGAGTCGATAAAACGCCGAGTCGTGCATAATTTAAGGACGGGATCGGTTGTTTTCACAATTCTGCTCCGATCAGCCCGTCGCTGTATGGATCCCTTCATGCGTTTCATGCGTGTCATGGAGACGTCAGCGTCTCCTCTGTGTTTCCATCGGTCCAGAAGGAAAGCGTTTCTTTGTGTTTCCTCTCCGTCGACTCTTCTCTCCCCGGGGAGTCGGAGGCTGTTTTTCCTCCAATGATTGACGTCTCTGTCGCTCCTCTGAGATTTAGAAGGAAAAATTGTCCACGACTGCTGCGCTATTTTTGTTTTGTCCTTTTCTCCTTCATCAGCTTCTGTTTTCAGAGGACTGTGCAGTTTAACCAGGCTCTTTTGTTTTGTTTTACACGAGCTGATTCACTCTCACTTACTGCAACAGTCGGCACTTTATTCATCCAGCGAGGAGCTGGTTTATATCTCTCTGTTCCTGTTGCAAGAGGAGATTCATTAACGGAGGAAATGGAAGAAAAGGCCTTTCTGGATTTAACTCTGATTTGCATCTGAAAGGGTTAAATGAGAATTTGGGCTTCATGTGTTTTATTATAGTTCAATTGAACATAATTTAGTTTGACATTTAGAAATACGCTCATTGAGAAGATGAACCTGTCATGTCTGTACGCTAAATATGAAACGATAACCAGCCACCAGACCTGCATTCTCTCTCCTGACCACCAGGGGGCGGTGACTCTGGTTGTATAGAAGTCTATGCTTCATGTGTTAAATTGTGCAACCCCTCTGGTTGTATAGAAGTCTATGCTTCATGTGTTAAACTGTGCAACCCCTCTGGTTGTATAGAAGTATATGCTTCATGTGTTAAACTGTGCGACCCCTCTGGTTGTATAGAAGTATATGCTTCATGTGTTAAAGCTGCATTCTCTCTCCTGACCACCAGGGGGCGACTCCTCTGGTTGTATAGAAGTATATGCTTCATGTGTTAAAGCTGCATTCTCCCTCCTGACCACCAGGGGTGACTCCTCTGGTTGTATAGAAGTATATGCTTCATGTGTTAAAGCTGCATTCTCCCTCCTGACCACCAGGGGGTGACTCCTCTGGTTGTATAGAAGTCTATGCTTCATGTGTTAAAGCTGCATTCTCCCTCCTGACCACCAGGGGGTGACTCCTCTGGTTGTATAGAAGTATATGCTTCATGTGTTAAAGCTGCATTCTCCCTCCTGACCACCAGGGGTGACTCCTCTGGTTGTATAGAAGTATATGCTTCATGTGTTAAAGCTGCATTCTCCCTCCTGACCACCAGGGGGTGACTCCTCTGGTTGTATAGAAGTTTATTTGACTGAGCTCAGTTGTTGTCTTGCAGACTTTTTAGTTATTTGCTCCCACTTGGTCACCGTTACTTGACTCTTTGACTTCTTTTTGTTTAATGGTGTATGAATGTGTGATTTTGCTCTCCTTCAGGGTTACCTGGGCCCGGCCGGCGGCCCCTACCTGCCCCAGGTGCCTCCTCAGGCCTACGCTCTGCCCAGCGACCAGCCGGGGCCGCTGCACTCGCTGCCCACCGTGACGGCGCCGCCCAACGGCCACAGCGCCCAGCCCTACATGAGGTAAGACACCAGGAACCGTCACGGGAGTTTAAAACGGTTATTTCCAGGCCTGGAAAAGTCCTTGGAAGTCATGGAAATGTGTTATGTTCATGTGTTCATGTGATCCGTCCTGAGAGGATCTACTTTTCTTCACCTGATGAGCAATAACTGCTTCACGTTGAGTCTCTCCTCCTATTGGCCGGCGGGTGTTCACGCCTCCTCTGCTCTCCTCACAGCTCCGCCATGAACTCTCAGTACATGAACCCGGCCGCCGGCGCTCCTTACCAGCACCCGGTGGGCGTGGACATGTCCGGTTACCACGGCAACGGCGCGCCGCCGGGCGTCTACCCGGTGAACGGCCCGCCGAACCAGAACCACCAGCAGCAGCAGCAGCAGCAGCAGTACTACCAGCAGCCTCTGCTGTGAAACTGACCCAGGACCGTGTGTGTGTGTGTGTGTGTGTGTGTGTGTGTGTGTGTGTCCATCTGAGTCGGGACACTCTTTTGTGTGCATGTCCTCGGCGTGAAGCCAAAAAAAACAACACAGCGCCTGGAGTCTCCTGCTGTCCCGTCACTACGCTTTTTCCCAGCTGTCAGTGAACGCACCGCCGGTCTCCACAAACATCACAGCTCAACACAGAAGAAGAAGAAGAAGAGGAAGAGGAGGAGTTGGGTTTTCCAGCCACCAGTACGGGACCATGTAATATCTTTTCCACTCCTACTTGGACAAACATCCCTGTTTCTGAGTCCGTGGTCCTCTGCTGAGGGGTTACCTTTCACAATAAAAGCCCGAGACGTTGATGGAGAGGCCACGCCCACTCTGATGCAGAAACATGAGGCATGAGACGCTGCTGCTTTCAGACGTTCATCACAGCAGACATCATTTCACACACGGACGGTTTATTATTATTTTCAATATTATTTTTTTTAAGTGTCATTCATGTGAACACAGCCTGCACGGTTTCCCTTTATCTTGTTTTGAAGTCTGAGGGTGAATTCATCTACGCTCCCTCCATTCTGTGTTGTTGTTGTTCCTCCCTCACCAGCATCATCACTTCAGCTCGTCTCATGTTTGAAGAGCAGTAAACTCTGTTTCCAGATATCAGATGTGTGTGAGCGGTGAGAACACTTCTTTCCCTTCAGCGTCTCGTGACGCTTCAACTTATTTAAGGAGATGTTCTTGTGTGCGTTCGTTTAGTTTTTTACGTGTTGGAGGACCGAGGAACGGTTCATCTGAAACCATCGTCAGAGTTTTAGGGTGAACTGAGAAGTAGTTGGTTCTCTTTGTTTGTTTATTAATGAAATCGCTGCATCTGTTCATGATTATTACGTCAGTAGCTTCCTGCCTGTGAGGAGCTTCATGCAAACGCACGACACGTCTACACTTAACATGTCTAACTGTCAATGACGTGGCCTGTACTCCCATATATGTTTATATATATATATATATATATATATATATATTATGTATATATATATATATATATATATATATATATATATATATATATATATATATGTGTATATTAATATATACACACACATATATAATATATGTGTGTGTGTGTATATTAATATATATTATGTATATTAATATACACACATATATTATATATAATATGTGTGTGTATATTAATATATATTATGTATATTAATATATATATATTAATATGTATTTATGTATATTCATATATATGAATATGTATTTATATTATGTATTTATGTATATTCATATATATATTATTGTTTATATTAAATATGTATTAATATATATATCAATATATAAATATGTATATATTGATATATATATATATATATATATATATATATATATATTAATAAATATTTAATATAAACAATAATATATGTATTAATATATATCAATAATATATCAATACATATATATTAATATACATAAATTAATATTTATAAATATATATATAATGAATGAGACATTGTACATGTATGATTTACATGGCTGGAGAATGTGTAATTACTTTTCTTTCTTCTGCTTTAATTTTAATTTTCCAGGCAAAACGTAACATTTTCCAAAAGTTCAGAAACGATCATTTGTTGACGTGAAGAAAAGAAAGTGAGGGATCATGTTGTTAAGCTGCTGCTGGTCTTCTCTTCAGCTTGGGGCTTGAACCTATGAAGTAAGCAGCCTTCACAGACTCGTCCCGTCGGTGGAGGCGTTGTGTACATTAGATGTAAAATAGCCGGTTGGGTTGGTGACGTTGCACCTTAGCTTTGTAAACATTTAGTTACCACTGGATGCCTTGTTTTTTCTGTAGAAATCAAAGAGCGACACAAACGTAAGACTTCAGCGACTAACTTCAGAATCCGCTGGATGTGTATAATTCTGTATATTTAAAAATATTCCAGGAAAAAAGGTCCTTTATCCAGGATTTAAAAAAAAGAACTGCTTTTTTAACGGAGCTAATGTATAATATTCTTTGAAATAAAAATAAATTTACCTGTGTGGAGGATGGTGACTTTCTTTTTCTTCATGTTCCAGTTCCCTTCAGAGGCCTTTTCAGTAATTACGTTTATATAATTAAGAGGAAGGTGATTAAAATAGTAATTGGCTCCTCTCCTTCCCAGCACTCTAACACTTTAAACCATCCTATTGTTAGGTCCTTTCCTCAAATGTCTTCCCAAAACTAAAAAGGGTGTATCTCTGCAGCCACTAGGGCTATTTGAATAATGTTGGTGTTATAATAAAAAGTACACATGTGAGATGTTGTTCAGATGTGTAAATATCAGTCTATATGTTACTGGTTAAGAGTAAATGAAGATGAGACACAGAAAAAAATGAAAAGGTTTCAGGTCCGCCTATAAAAAAAATCACTTTCAGGATGATTATTTCTTTGAGATGATGCAGCTGTAAGGTCCAACTCTAACCCAGATCATAGCTCAATATGTGAACATTCTCTAACCCAAATCATAGCTCAATATGTGAACATTCTCTAACCCAAATCATAGCACAATATGTGAACATTCTCTAACCCAAATCATAACACAATATGTGAACATTCTCTCTGCAAAGGTTGACTTTGATAAAGTGAAGCAGAACAAAGTTAGAGAGGGTTTAGAACAGAGAACATTCAGGCGAGGTCTCCAACATTTGCATTTGCGTGCATCTGCGCACATTCAATTCAGTTTATTTTATGAAGCCCAAAATCACAAATACAGATGTTATGTGTGCAGTCTGTACATAACATCTCTGTCCCGGGACCTCACATTGGATCAGAAAAAACTCCCCAAATAAAGATAGTAAAAACCATTTCAAAACCATATATTTCACTTGTATATTACTTTTGGTGTTAAATACATACAAATACAGCAGTTTGGGATTTTTTAAATGATAAAACAAGCTATGATTTACAGTTTTATAAAACAATCACTCAGTCTGGGTTTGTATAATCATGTGACTGAATTATTCATGTCCTCATCCTCCTTCATAGTTTCTCCTTCCTTCCTTCCGGTGTGGCTCAGGTGTTCACGTGCAGGTGAGAGCTCCTTAAGCTTTAGTGTTCGAGGCCGAGCCTCGCCGGCTGTTCTGCGGGATGAGAGCCCAGCGTGGCGGGACGAGAGCCCAGCGTGGCGGGACGAGAGCCCAGCGTGGCGGGACGAGAGCCCAGCTGGTCGCTCCGCAGGAGTCTGTCAGGACATCCGCTCGTCTGTTGTTGTTGTCCTGCTTTATTTGAGACGCACGAGCTGTTTGTATTTCAGTGAGGAGCAAAGCTCTGCATCAGAGGTTCAATACATGTATTCTGTATAGGATCATAACACATGCTAATATTAATATATCATTTAACATTGTTTAAGGTTCTGTTTAGATATGTTTAAGATGTCATAGTCTACAGTATCTTTGTTGGTATGAATGTTTTATTTTTATATATTTTTATCAGGGTCGTTGTGTTGTTTTTCATTCAATAAAGAGAATGAATTTGTCTGAACTCTTAAAATGTAAATGCCAGGTCACGCCGGGAGAGACGAGTGTTTACGCCGCGTTCAATGCTCCTCGTAAAGTCCAGCTCCAGGAGCTTTATCTGCCAAGTACGTGAAAACAGACATACAGCTAAAAATGAGGATTTATTTCCTATTTCTATTATATATCATCTGTACATGTATTTATATAAATGTGTGTGTGTATATAAGTATATAGAAGTAAAATAGAAGCAAATACATAACAAAAACGAATGAAATACAAATATAGTTTTTTTTGTTTTACAGAAGGTGTGTGTATATATTATATATAGTGTATATATACATCATACTTGGATTCATATATTTATTATGTATATATACATACATATATACATATATACGTACATATATATGTTATATATGTATATTATATTTTTATATAATGAAGTAAAATAGAATGAAATACAAATATTGAAAGAAGCAAACTTTTACAGAAGGTGTGTATATGTTATATTTATAGTGTATGATATATACATTGTACTTGGATTTATATTGACAGCGATATTTATGTTAAAATATTGTTATTTAAACTATAAAACGTAATTTCCATGCAACAGTGGATGTTTTGTTATAGTGTTACAAACATATTCAAACTCCAATAAAATGATTAAATTAACTCGATTCTTAGTTGTTTTTGTTGCTGTTGCTGAAATGTCCGCGTGGTCCCTGAATGCAGCACAGAGCCAGTGTGATGGGATTGGAGGAGGAGGGTCAGTCTCTCTGTGCCTCAGACCTGATGCTGCTGCAGAGAGGGACGCAGCATCCTCCTCTCTCTCCCTCTCTCTCTCTCTCTCTCTCTCTCTCTCTCTCTCTCTCTCTCTCTCTGTCTCTCTCCCTCTCTCTCTCTCGCTCTCTCTCTCTCGGAACCGGACCCACCAGGCTGGAGCCGGCGGTCCACTGCGCGCCCCCGGAGCCGCCGCAGCAGTTCCAGTGGAGCGGCACCGAGCGGCAGCCTCCGCCCTGGACCGACGAGCTGGCCGAGATGTCCCGGCACATCTACACCCGCCACGGGGTGGCGGAGGGGACGCAGAAGCCCGTGTTCCAGGTAGAGCCTGCAGGGAGACCCGCGAGGCTCCTGTCCTCTGGAGTCCTTCATGCGTTATTATAACATGCAGCCACGGGGTTATTGATGCGAGAACATATACTGTGATTGGAGATCAATAGGCCTGTCCGCACTAAGACTGCAACGAGGAAAATTGATTTTAAGAAAGGAACAGTATGGAAGCTCATTTCTAGCTCTGTGATGAAAAAAAAGATCTTGTACTTGACTCTTGACTTAATATCCCAAAATAATGAGTAAATATCTCAAAAATAATGAGTTAATATCTCAAAATAATGAGTTAATATCTCAAAATAATGAGTTAGTATCTAAAAAATTATGAGTTAGTATCTAAAAAATTATGAGTTAGTATCTCAACAATAATGAGTTAGTATCTCAAAAATAATGAGTTAATATCTAAAAAATAATGAGTTAGTATCTCAAAATAATGAGTAAATATCTAAAAAATAATGAGTTAATATCTCAAAATAATGAGTTAATATCAAAAAAATAATGAGTTAGTATCTCAAAATAATGAACAAATATCTCAAAAGAATGACTTAATATCTAAAAAATAATCAGTAAATATCTAAAAATAATGAATTACTATCTCAAAATAAGGAGTAAATATCTCAAGATAATGACATGGTATCTCAAAATAAAGAGTTAATATCTCAAATGAATGAAATGGTATCTCAAAATAAAGAGTTAATATCTCAAGATAATGACATGGTATCTCACAATAAGGAGTTCATATCTAAAAATAATGAGTAAATATCTCAAAATAATGAGTTAATATCTCAAAAATAATGAGTTAGTATCTAAAAAATAATGAGTTAGTATCTAAAAAATAATGAGTTAGTATCTCAAAAATAATGAGTTAATATCTCAAAATAATGAGTTAATATCTAAAAAATAATGAGTTAGTATCTAAAAAATAATGAGTTAGTATCTCAAAATAATGAACAAATATCTCAAAAGAATGACTTAATATCTAAAAATAATGAGTAAATATCTAAAAATAATGAATTACTATCTCAAAATAAGGAGTAAATATCTCAAAATGATGACATGGTATCTCAAAACAAAGAGTTAATATCTCAAATGAATGAAATGGTATCTCAAAATAAAGAGTTAATATCTCAAGATAATGACATGGTATCTCACAATAAGGAGTTAATATCTAAAAATAAGGAGTAAATAGCTCAAATTTTGAGATATTCTGTCATTATTTTGAGATACTAACTCATTATTTTGAGATATTAAGTCATTATTTTGAGATTATCTTTCTCGTCCATCTCTTTGGCGGTACTGGTCTTCCGTAGATCACAGTCGGACTCAACTCTTCACTCTGCTCTCTGTTTAGCTGGAGACGCATGTCTCATCACTGCTAACGAGGCCCCTGAGGGGTCATTACTCAAACACAGGTCCTGCTGTACGATGGCGAGGGTTTGATTTATTCACAAGGAAATGAGATTGGGTTCTGAATTATTAAGCGTTTTCTGATGGATCTCCACTCCAGGAAGTCCGAGTCGCCACCGGAGGAATAGATTTCTATCTCTGCAGGACGACCGTGATGCTGAACGCCGCTGTCGTTTGTTCCTCGTCTGCTTCAGCGTCCTTAAACGTTTGTAGGAGAATAAGACGCTTTATATCATCTGACAGAATATACAGTACGTCTCCATGAGGCTGCGACTAGAGCAACTATTTTCATTTTGAATGATTCTACTGAGTCTAGTCTGTGAAATAGTAAAACAATATAAAAGCAGCTCTAGATTACTTCAGCGTCATTATTGATTAACCGACTGGTCGTTTCAACTCAATCGCAGGAGAAAGAGAAGGTCCAATACTTTGCCCTAGAGGATGTGACATAAATCATGACACAGACGAGGTCGGTAAGAAACAAAATACAATACAAATAAAATAATATGAGAACAGAGAATGAGCTCTGACAATCTCTCTGACTCTAATATGTATTGAATAAGTAATGTGCATTCACAAGTCAAGTAGTGTAGCAATGTTGGCTGCGTATGTCAAAATGAAAACAATGGGACATTGAATATAGTGTGTACTCACAAGTATTATAATGTTATATAATGTTGAATTAGAAATACCGGTAGATGTTGTCGTACAGAATACAACAACAAAAAACACAAAAAACTGAACAATTTCAACAAACAAACTTTCACAGCCGACAACACAGGTTAAAAAAGTGAATAAATCAATAAATACAATGCAGTTTGGGCCTAGAATACATGTGATTATTGTACTAGAATAATACAGTTATTGTACTAGAATAAATGTGATTATTGCACTAGAATAATATAGTTATTGTACTAGAATAAATGTGATTATTGTACTAGAATAATATAGTTATTGTACTAGAATAAATGGGATTATTGTACTAGAATAATATAGTTATTGTACTAGAATAAATGGGATTATTGCACTAGAATAAATGTAGTTATTGCACTAAAATAATGTAATTATTGCAAGAGAATACATGTAATTATTGTACTAGAATATGTGTAGTTATTGTATAAGAATAAATGTAATTATTGCACTAGAATACGATTATATTTACACTAGAATGAATGTAATTATTGCACTAGAATAAGACTATTTTTACACTAGAATAAAAGTAATTAATGCACTAGAATAGATCCTCTTATTTCACAAGATCCAGGAGATGTGTCCTAGAAAAGATTCATACTGCACGTCAGCGGGTCAGAGATACAAGCGATGAATCCTGCAGAGATAAATACAGAGGACGTCTCAGGCAGCCGGTATCTGGAGGGTCTGACGTCTGCAGAACACAGAATTAGTAATATAATGAAAACTGATTGTAGAGCTGGAACATTTAGTTCATTCATTGGTTAGTTGTGTGAAGACCATTTGATGCAGTCGAAAGCTCCAGAAATAAGTGAGAATGTGGAACTCGAGTTGAGACGATTTAGTCAACTGCATGTCTTTGAGTTTTGGATGCAGAAAATAATGAGCAGAAAATAATGAGCAGAAAATCTAAATATTTGTCCGACTGTACTAAATAAATGCAGTTCCACGTAGCAGCGGCGCGCTCCCTCTTTGTTTTGGACGGTGAAAGCTTCCACTCAGATTTTAAAAGAGTTCATATCTAAAAATAATGAGTAAG
Source organism: Myoxocephalus aenaeus (assembly GCA_038501785.1). NCBI lineage: Eukaryota > Metazoa > Chordata > Actinopteri > Perciformes > Cottidae > Myoxocephalus > Myoxocephalus aenaeus. The sequence goes on from JBAMJR010000010.1 coordinate 384,289, forward strand.
TATCTAAAAAATAATGAGTTAATATATAAAAATAATGAGTATCTCAAAATAATGACTTACTATCTAAAAAATAACGATTTAATATCTCAAAATAATGACTTATTATCTCAAAACAAGGAGTTAATATCTCAAGATAATGACTTACTATCTCAAAACAAGGAGTTAATATCTCAAGATAATGACTTGGTATCCAGATGCTCGGCGGTGTCACAGGAGGACGAACCGCCTCACAGCCATTAATCATAGTCGCCCTCCTCCTGCAGCTCAGGTGAAGCGGCGCCTCATTTGCTCCTGAAGTGCAAAATCACAACGTATGAAGAAAAAGAAAATGGGTCGATCGTAGAGAGCGTCGTTGTTGCCACTGCAGAAATGCATTGTGGGTCTCATGAAGCAGTGAAAGGTGACATAATCCGCCGCAGCCGGGCTGAGATGCTGGTTTCAATGGGAGGTTCCTGGAGGGAAGGTGACCTTGAGTTAGTGTGCAAAGTGAGGGGTAACTAAAGGGCGGATGCAACCTTTTACCGGTGTGTTTCGTCCTCTTCAGGCCAATAGAGGGACCTACTCCAGACGCAGCCGGCTCAAGAGGTCCGACGGCAGCACCACCTCCACCAGCTTCATCCTCAGACAGGTAGGGAGCCTCGAACACATCTTACAAAAATAGGCTTACAGCCCAAGAACATGTCCGCCTGCTAAAGCTCTAATCTCAAAGCACGGCACGAGTTTCCATATCTATCTTTCCTTTGAATGAGGGGCTGTTGACTGTTTCTTTCGTGTCCTTCAGCACAAATATGAAGCCAATGGAAAGTCAGTTAGGATCCTTTTTTGTGGTGGACACGCAAATTAAATGCATCCACGTGATGAACAACAGTCAGAGCTAGTGAAGTACTTTATAATATCTAAAGAGACGACTGTTGGTGGACGAGTCCATGGAACAGGACTTTAAACTAGAAGACTGGCCTTCAACACCACACGTTTGAGACATTTTTCCAAAAAAACAAAAGTTGTTTAGTTGGCTAAACCTAACTGTTGGTGGTTGTGTTGGCTCAACCTAACTGTTGGTGGTTGTGTTGTCTCAACCTAACTGTTGGTGGTTTAGTTGGCTCAACCTAACTGTTGGTGGTTTAGTTGGCTCAACCTAACTGTTGGTGGGTTTGTTGGCTCAACCTAACTGTTGGTGGTTTAGTTGTCTAAACCTAACTGTTGGTGGTTTAGTTGTCTAAACCTAACTGTTGGTGGTTTAGTTGTCTAAACCTAACTGTTGGTGGTTTAGTTGGCTAAACCTAACTGTTGGTGGTTTAGTTGGCTCAACCTAACTGTTGTTGGTTTAGTTGTCTCAAACTAACTGTTGGTGGTTTAGTTGGCTCAACCTAACTGTTGGTGGTTTAGTTGTCTAAACCTAACTGTTGGTGGTTTAGTTGGCTCAACCTAACTGTTGGTGGTTTAGTTGGCTCAACCTAACTGTTGGTGGTTTAGTTGTCTAAACCTAACTGTTGGTGGTTTAGTTGGCTCAACCTAACTGTTGTTGGTTTAGTTGTCTCAAACTAACTGTTGGTGGTTTAGTTGTCTCAACCTAACTGTTGGTGGTTTAGTTGTCTCAACCTAACTGTTGGTGGTTTAGTTGTCTCAACCTAACTGTTGGTGGTTTAGTTGGCTCAACCTAACTGTTGGTGGTTTAGTTGGCTCAACCTAACTGTTGGTGGTTGTGTTGTCTCAACCTAACTGTTGGTGGTTGTGTTGTCTCAACCTAACTGTTGGTGGTTTAGTTGGCTCAACCTAACTGTTGGTGGTTTAGTTGGCTCAACCTAACTGTTGGTGGTTTAGTTGTCTCAACCTAACTGTTGGTGGTTGTGTTGTCTCAACCTAACTGTTGGTGGTTGTGTTGTCTCAACCTAACTGTTGGTGGTTTAGTTGGCTCAACCTAACTGTTGGTGGTTGTGTTGTCTCAACCTAACTGTTGGTGGTTTAGTTGGCTCAACCTAACTGTTGGTGGTTTAGTTGTCTCAACCTAACTGTTGGTGGTTTAGTTGTCTCAACCTAACTGTTGGTGGTTTAGTTGTCTCAACCTAACTGTTGGTGGTTTAGTTGGCTCAACCTAACTGTTGGTGGTTTAGTTGGCTCAACCTAACTGTTGGTGGTTGTGTTGTCTCAACCTAACTGTTGGTGGTTGTGTTGTCTCAACCTAACTGTTGGTGGTTTAGTTGTCTCAACCTAACTGTTGGTGGTTTAGTTGTCTCAACCTAACTGTTGGTGGTTGTGTTGTCTCAACCTAACTGTTGGTGGTTGTGTTGTCTCAACCTAACTGTTGGTGGTTGTGTTGTCTCAACCTAACTGTTGGTGGTTTAGTTGGCTCAACCTAACTGTTGGTGGTTTAGTTGGCTCAACCTAACTGTTGGTGGTTTAGTTGTCTCAACCTAACTGTTGGTGGTTGTGTTGGCTCAACCTAACTCTTGGTGGTTTAGTTGTCTCAACCTAACTGTTGGTGGTTTTGTTGCTGAAACCTAACTGTTGAATCTGGAGGCATTGAAGTCATTTTGAAAGCAATATTCAGTCTTAATATTTCATTTTGATGATGTTGGATTCCGACCTTTCGATCGATTGCTTTGTGTTTTAATTGCTCCGCGTGTTGGTCAACCTGTTGCCGTCACATGAAGGTAATGTCGTGTCTCACGGGAAGAACCAAGAGAAAAGAAGGAGGACAGGAGGACAGACGAATGTATTTCACGCTCACCACCTCCTCTGTGATTTATGATTCATGATCGTCATCAGGTGGGCTTTCTTTGATTCCCTTGTGTATCCGTGGCAACCGCCGCTCTTCAACAACGGGGGTCAAGCCCAGGAGGAGGAAGAGGAGGAGGAAGAAGAGGAAGCTGCTCTTCTTCCTCTTCCTCCTCCTTTTCTTCTTCCTCCTCCTCCTCCTCCTCCTCCTCCTCCTCCTCCTCCTCCTCCTCTGTGAGAGATAACGGTTGATGACCGTTTACGGGTTTTTGAGTGGACTGATTGATTGTTTTCCACTAGTTTCACAGAATAAAGGACAGAACGTTAGATGAGTCACCACTTGATATGGTGTGTGTGTGTGTGTGTGTGTGTGTGTGTGTGTGTGTGTGTGTGTGTGTGTGTGTGTGTGTATGTGTGTGTGTGTGTGTGTGTGTGTGTGTGTGTGTGTGTGTGTGTGTGTGTGTGTGTGTGTGTGGTGAAAATCTCTCATGGACGGATGTTTCTCAGACGCCGGAGCGGTTAAGAGGACGGCAAAAGCTCGTCCTTTGACATTGGTTGTTTGTTTAGTGTATATATATATATATATATATATATATATATATATGTGTGTGTGTGTGTTCTCAGGATTAAAGTGCATTTAATCCCACCAGGTCTGTGTTTTGCATACATTTCTCCTGCAGAAGGCGTCGTATCCTCGTTGCAACGGTCTGTGAGGTGTTTTTGAGGTATTTTTGAGGTGTTTTTGAGGTATTTTTGAGGTGTTTTTGAGGTGTTTCCCAGTAGCGTGAGGGATGATCAGTGCTGTAAGACCTGCAGTGTTTAGACAACACAACTACTTGGTTAGTTTCAGTAAAGATGGTGGTTTTGGTTGATTTAAATACACTGAAGTCACTCGTTGGTTTGTCGACGTTTTGAAGCCTTGAGTTCGACGATTTGGCCGTCGCCATCTTGTTTTGTTTTTGCAACCAGGGAACAGGAAGTGACCATTCTTAATTCTTAGCCATATTGAATGTTGTAGTAATTAATAATCCTGCGCAGAAAATGTGTCTTTGGTCGTGGCTGTGAACTAAAGACCTCGTCGTTCTCTTTTTATTATGAATTTAAGTCCAAGCCCACGTTCACATCCCGGGTCACGGAGTTTAATTCCCTTCCGTCTGAGCTGAGATTTGAATGAAGTCTCATTTTGGCGTGACAAAGAATGAAGATGGCTTTCCTCCCAGGAATAAAATGTCCTTTTATGAATCGCAATGCATTAAACACGGACATCCCCAAATGTTGAGCTCGCCGTCTGGAAAGTGAGAAGTGAAGGAGCTTCTTGTCCCGCTAATCCCTCTATGTAGGTCACATGACTCGAGTCAGCAGCCGCTCATCCGCTGAACGCCGAGCTGGAGCCGGTCGCTGCTCTCAGCGCGCACGTACGTGCACGCTGAGAGCATATGTATATATACATATATAATATATATGTATATATACATATATATACATATATATGTATATATATGTATATATATACATATATATATATACATATATATATATGTATATATACATATGCTCTCAGCGCGCACGTCGTGCACGCTGAGAGCATATGTATATATACATATATATATATGTATATATACATATATATACATATATATAGTATATATTATACATATATATATACATATATATAATGTATATATATACATATATATATGTATATATATACATATATATATACATATATATATTATATATATGTATATATACATATATATATATATATGTATATATACATATATATATGTATATATACATATAATATACATATATATATGTATATATATATACATATATATATACATATATATACATATATATGTATATATACATATATATGTATGTAATACATATATATGTATATATACATATATACATATATACATATATATGTATATATACATATACAGCATATATATGTACAGCATATATGTATATAAATATATATATATATTTATATATATATATATATGTACATATATATATATATATGTATATATACATATATATATATGTATATATACATATATATACATATATATATATATGTATATATACATATATATATGTATATATATCATATATATACATATATATATGTATATATATACATATATATATACATATATATACATATATATGTATACATACATATATATATATATATATATACATATATATACATATATATGTATACATACATATATATGTATATATACATATATATGTATGTATACATATATATGTATACATACATATATATACATATATACATATATACATATATATGTATATATACATATACAGCATATATATGTACAGCATATATGTATATAAATATATATATATATTTATATATATATATATGTACAGCATATATATATATATATGGTTGCCCTAGGCGAGATTGAGTTTTGCGCCCCCCCCCCCCCCCCACACAGACACACAATACTTTACATCACTGAAGAGACATATATTAACTTAACTGCTTTACTTTGCATAGCAGTTTTTCACCCACTATAATTCTACTATTCTACTTTGCTGTTCAACAATAAATGGTGCATGGACAACAAACACCAGAATAGTTTCAGAACATTTTCTTTTTTATTATTTTAAATAATTTATTACAGCACTCAAAGTTAGGATTAAATTAACTCCATAAACTGTGCAAAACACTCTTTTTTTTCAAATATGTTTATTGAACAAACCTATACTTGACTTTCTTTTCCTCTTCTTCCTTTTTTCGTTTTCGTCCCTGTGCTCCAGATGGTTTAGACCGCTTCATTTTTGCAAATGTCAGGGGCCAGTCAAAGTGGTCGCGCAATAGATTTTTCAGATCGCGCACATTTTTCAGACCGCACAAACGATTTATTTTTTTGGAGTGAGTCATCTTTACAATAGAAGATCTTTGATGTGACGTGTCGAGTCTTTGGCCAATCAGCGTCCCGTTTTCTCGACAAAATATTCAGATTTTTGGCCGAGTTGTTGTCCTCTCCGTAATAGAACATCTTTGATGAGACGTGTCTTGGTCCCTGCTCGCGGGAGCCAGCGCCACCCACCGGTCACGTGGTCGCGAATTGCTCACAGTGCTGAAATGTGCGCTGTGAGGGCGCCCCCAACCCATTTGTCCCCTAGGCAGTCGCCTAGTTCGCCTATAGCAATCGCCGGCCCTGAGTAGAAGTATAGATACTAGGGTTTAAAAATACTTCTGTAAAAGTTGAAGTATCAACTCAAGCTTTTTACTTCAGTAAAAGTGTAAAAGTACTGGTTTCAAAACTACGTAAAAGTATACAAGTAAAAGTAATGTAAGGGGACACCGACACCGACCCTTAAAGCTGTGGTTCTCAAACCTTTTCTGTAAATAACTTCATTTTGTGACTCATCTGTGCTTTTATAAATAACAGAATAAAGACAATTGCAATCACTTTCAAGTAAATCAGATTGCTCCATCAGACAATGTTTTGTGTAAGTTCTATCTGTGCAAAAAATAACTCATATTTAGTTACTACTAAATAGCTTGTTGTTAAATAATTGTTTTTTGCCAAACAAAACAGAATGAGTGAGATGTGTGAGCATCAGTATTAGTGAGCAGTGAGCTGCTTTCCTCTACACATCTTTATAACCGGGTGTAGATTTGATACGGCCTCTCTCAATTCATGCTCAATGTTGAGCTTAGATCTGTTTTTTTATTTTAAGAAACGCAACAGCAGGAAAAGACGAGCTCACGGAGACTTCTGGCAAAACGCCAAAAAAAATCGCGTCGAGTCGCGAATGAGCAGCGTAACCTGTTAACTATAACGTAACCATTTACCAGAAAGTACAGCATGTCTCCATGTATTTATTAATGACTGAGATTTATGTCCGTGTACTTTGTACTTCTGTAATATGTGAAGCCAGCAGCTCATTGTTGGTAGAAGACACGAGCACTTTGTCATGACGTCACCAGTGAACAGGAAGTGACCATATTAGGACTGAGGAGGAGTGACGTAGAGACCTGTCAATCACCTTGTTGCCCCGCCCACAAGAGTACGCTCACAAACAAAACATATTTATTTTACTTGAGATTTAACTTTTTTTTATTGCAGAGAGGAAAGATTTGCTCTCAAAACTTTAATATTTAGTTGAATGATGAGGAAACAGAAGTAACTGCTGTGGAAAGATGAAGCTGCAGTAACACAGTGTGTCAGCAGAGGGCGCTGTTGTTCTTCTCTGTCAACACAAACGAGCTCTCAGGGTCTTTCAGTGTAATAAATAATACACAATAAATGTGCAACTATACTACAGTTTATTGATTGTTTTATTGATGTGTTTGACCGGGATTTGATTTGCTTTAATTGTAGAAATAAGATATCAGTGTGCAGGGAATTTATAATGCTAATTAATCTTTAATTTACATCTAGACAGCTTTTTAAAACAACTTTGGTTTGATTAGAATATTTTGCTTTTGATGAACTCCTGTCATGTTATTCATCTTCACCTTTTGTAAACAGTGTTTAATTAATCTGTTTAATGTTGTGTCTTCATTCTTGACTCGAGGGTTCACTGGAGAAGAAACAAAGAGAATCTGCATCTCTTTTGTTCGGCTCTCCACTTGAATATTATATTTATTTATTTAATTTAAGGCACTTACATTTATGGAGATATTGAGTGATAAGATCCACGGCCACGTTTCATAAAATGTAAAAAAGCAGATATTTCTGATCGTGATGAATTAATTATTATTCGTCCTTCGTTCTGTGAACACTTTCAACAACGAAAATATAATAAAATATAATAAAATATAATAAAATATAATAAAACCTTCAAGACTTTAAAATGTGTTCTCCTCTTGATGAAGTTTACACACAGATTGTAAAGTTAGTGAGTAAATCACATGTCCTGGGGTTTGATGACCTCATGCACTGAACACACACACACACACACACACACACACACACACACACACACACACACACACACACACACACACACATACACACACACATATATACATACACACACACACCCCTGCACCTCCTCTCTCTTCCTCTTCCTCACTCACACACTGGATCCTCCGTCAGCCAATCAGCAGGCTTTGTCCCGCCTCCAGCAGCCGGAGGAAGGCAGGGATTGGCTGGTGAGCCGTGGAGCTCGGGAGGCAGATGCCAGGTCCGCTGAGCCTCCGGGGACGACGGGCTGGATAGTGGAACCAACACCGGCTCGGCTCGGGGGCGAGAACATCCCTTCAGCGCCGGAGAACCAACATCTGGGTATTTCCTCCCCTGCCGCTCTGGGCTCCAGTCCCATGTGGAGACGCAGCCGGCTGCTGGGCTCCGTCACGCCTCTCTGGAACAGGTCGATCGCCCCTCTCTGCCGTTTGTCCGGACTCCCTCTCCTCCATGTACGATAACTTGTACCTGCATGGATTTGAAGACTCGGAGGCGGTGAGTGGAGGAAGAACCAACAACCTCACGCTGCTGTGATCCTTCACACGCAGCGAGTGGGATGAGCGCGCACGCTTCCCAGGGGAGTTTGAAGAGGAGGGCGGGGGTGCACGAGTGTGTGTGTGTGTGTGTGTGTGTGTGTGTGTGTGTGTGTGTGTGTGTGTGTGTGTGTGTGTGTGTGTGTGTGTGTGTGTGTGATGCAGCGTCGCCTCGGCGTTCAGTACAGATTCCTCAGAGCGGCGTTATCATGGACGAGCACCAAGGGATGGAAATGTGGGAGCTGCTGGGGAGAGGAGGAGAGGAGAGGAGAAAGGGAGGAGGGAGGAGAGGAGAGGAGGAGAGAGGAGGTGAGGATAGGAGAGGAGGAGAAGAGGAGAGAGGAGGAGAGGAGGAGAGGAGGAGAGGAGGAGAGGAGGAGAGGAGGTGAGGAGAGGAGAGGAGGAGAGGAGGTGAGGAGAGGAGAGGAGGAGGGAATCCCACTGAGTCTGTGGACCCTTTGAGTTGCGCCACCTGACATCTCTGAGATTAAAGAGTCTGGAGGAGAGAGACTGTTACTGTTTCATCTCTTATCTCTTATCTAGGAATGTGGACAGATATCTCCCTCTCTCTCTCTCTCTCTCTCTCTCTCTCTCTCTCTATATATATATATATATATATATATATATATATATACTGTATGTTAACCTGCTGCTTTAAGAGCCTCCTCTCATCTGGATCCAGGTGGAATCAAGTCGTTGTTTTGCTAGCCAGAGATTTTCTTTTTTTAAACTGATGATTCAGGAAAGTTTCACAGTAAAATCACAAAGTAAGGACTCAGACTGGAGGACTCAGACTAGAGGACTCAGACTGGAGGACTCAGACTGAAGGACTCAGACTAGAGGACTCAGACTGGAGGACTCAGACTAGAGGACTCAGACTGGAGGACTCAGACTGGAGGACTCAGACTAGAGGACTCAGACTAGAGGACTCAGACTGGAGGACTCAGACTAGAGGACTCAGACTGGAGGACTCAGACTAGAGGACTCAGACTAGAGGACTCAGACTAGAGGACTCAGACTAGAGGACTCAGACTAGAGGACTCAGACTAGAGGACTCAGACTGGAGGACTCAGACTAGAGGACTCAGACTAGAGGACTCAGACTAGAGGACTCAGACTAGAGGACTCAGACTGGATGACTCAGACTAGAGGACTCAGACTAGAGGACTCAGACTAGAGGACTCAGACTGGAGGACTCAGACTGGAGGACTCAGACTGGAGGACTCAGACTAGAGGACTCAGACTAGAGGACTCAGACTAGAGGACTCAGACTGGAGGACTCAGACTGAAGGACTCAGACTAGAGGACTCAGACTAGAGGACTCAGACTGGAGGACTCAGACTAGAGGACTCAGACTAGAGGACTCAGACTAGAGGACTCAGACTGGAGGACTCAGACTGGAGGACTCAGACTGGAGGACTCAGACTAGAGGACTCAGACTGGAGGACTCAGACTAGAGGACTCAGACTAGAGGACTCAGACTGGAGGACTCAGACTAGAGGACTCAGACTAGAGGACTCAGACTGGAGGACTCAGACTAGAGGACTCAGACTAGAGGACTCAGACTGGAGGACTCAGACTGGAGGACTCAGACTGGAGGACTCAGACTAGAGGACTCAGACTAGAGGACTCAGACTGGAGGACTGAGACTAGAGGACTCAGACTGGAGGACTCAGACTGGAGGACTCAGACTGGAGGACTCAGACTGGAGGACTCAGACGTTCTGCATGTTTATTGTTTCGTATTAAATCCCGGGTTTGATCGACGTCTTCTTTCTGGCAGCGCTTCAGACGACATCTTTGTTCTCGTTGCTGTCGGCTCTCCTCGTTATCTCGTGGTCGTTACATTTTAATTTCCCTCAGAGCTAAAAGCTAGCGGTTGTTGTTTCAGGAGCTTTAGCATCTCAGAGACTGAGTATTAAGAAGTGGACGTCGTCCCTGCGAGCTAGCCTCTCCCTCCACCTCCACAGCGCTAGCTTGCGAGCTAGCAGCGCGAGCTAGCTAGTGATTTAGCAGCAGAGAGGACAACAGAAGCTACAATGTCCATAACGTCCTGTTGGATTAGCCTGCGACACCTCCACCACTGCTGTGAGAACAAGAACAAACAGAGAGACAGCTAGCTCGCAAGCTAGCACTGTGGAGGTGCTGGGAGAGGCTAGCTGGTAGCGGTAGCAGCAGCACCAGCGGCTTATAAACCGCCACCGCTTGTTTATGATTAAATACCACTTTTTCTTTCAATTCAGTAGATGCGGCTTATAAAAGGGTGCGCCTTATAACCCGCATTTTACAGTAGAGTCATTTTCTATAGACTTCTATACAACCAGAGGAGTCTCCCCCTGCTGGTCAGGGGAGAGAATGCAGCTTTAACACATGAAACATAGACTTCTATACAACCAGAGGAGTCGCCCCCTGGTGATCAGGAGAGAGAATGCAGCTTTAACACATGAAGCATAGACTTCTATACAACCAGAGGAGTCGCCCTCTGGTGATCAGGGGAGAGAATGCAGCTTCAACACATGAAACATAGACTTCTATACAACCAGAGGAGTCGCCCTCTGGTGATCAGGGGAGAGAATGCAGCTTTAACACATGAAGCATATACTTCTATACAACCAGAGGAGTCACCCCCTGGTGATCAGGAGAGAGAATGCAGCTTCAACATATGAAACATAGACTTCTATACAACCAGAGGAGTCTCCCCTTGCTGGTCAGGAGAGATAATGCAGCTTTAACACATGAAGCATATACTTCTATATACTGAAGCATATACTTCTAACACGTGAAGCGTAGACTTCTAAACACTTCTTGTGGTTGTTGAGTCGTAGTATTCTGAGTACCTCACGGCTTGTTGATGGTGATTATGATGAAGAATCCTTTTAGCCTTTTAACCCTTCGGTGTCTGATAGAGATGAGGTCAGTGGAGGAAGACGGAGCTCTGGCGTCTGAACAGATAAGACTCGAGTGTGACACGATGGACTCAGGACTGTCACTTGTCTCTTAGATAATAACCTCACAAACAACTCGCTGTCAGCGTGTGTGTGTGTGTGTGTGTGTGTGTGTGTGTGTGTGTGTGTGTGTGTGTGTGTGTGTGTGTGTGTGTGTGTGTGTGTGTGTGGTGCAGACACGAGATAGACAGTTGGTGGACTCGTTGCTTGTGTTGTGATAGTCATTTTGGGAACTCTTCAAAGTGCCTCTTCTGCCATTTAATTCCATAAAATTATTGATATGCCTGCTCCCATGCACTTTACCCCACTGTGTGTGTGTGTGTGTGTGTGTGTGTGTGTGTGTGTGTGTGTGTGTGTGTGTGTGTGTGTGTGTGTGTGTGTGTGTGTGAGCCTACTTCAGTAACAGCACTTCTGTAGTTATTTTAACCCAAAAGATGATCTTTTCCTGAACCTAAATAAGTAGTTTTGTTGCCTAAACTCAACTAAGTCGATTTAAACACTGAAATCTGATAAAAGCTGAATCCGACACGTTTTTCTGGACTTTTGTAACAAAACGCACGAAAAATGGGAAGTTAACTTTCTGTAAGATGCCATACGAGGACATATTAGGTGTCAACCTTCCGTATCTACATTTTTATTTATTTATTTTTCCTGCGCGTCATCTTTCATGTTCAACTCGCTCCATTGTGTTTGGGTTTTTTAGTGAGCCTGATTTTATTTCCCTGACTTAAAACTGAAACGTACACTTTGCACTGCAAGTGTCACTTTAAAGTCGCTCTTATTTTTATTTTTTTAAATGTAGATATAACAACTGCGATATTAGAGGGAATGATACTTTCTTTTTTTTACATAATAATTCTCATTTTCAATGGAAAACTGTTTTTTAAAGTCCCGTACGACGTTTAGGTCGGGACGTCTCTGCAGCGCCAACACACTTTATTTGAAATGGTATCCTAAACAAACAGCTCCTGCTTTTGAATGAATGCATTCGTCCACATTGTGGTTTCAATAGAACCGATTCGCTGTGCAGCCTCACTTTATCGGACAATAGCGATGTCTCCCGTCTCTTCTGTCACGAAGCTTTAAGCTGTTTGAGTGTTTTTTGTGTCTGTTGAGGACACGGTAACGTGACACCGGTCCAGTGTTCTGCAGCGAGAGGACGCTGCTCAGCTGCTGCTCTGTCAACACGCCGTTATCACGCCGGGACGAGAGCTCACGACGGCAGCGCGGCTAAGTAGTGGAAGTGGTATCGGGAAGTTCTCATGGAGAAACAGACGATCGGACATATTTGAAGATCTTGTTGATGGATCTGGAAAACAACGTCTCATCTTCAGCAGGTCAAAATGTAAAAAAAGAAATAATAATATTGTAGAACAAAACATTAAAAGCTCTTAAAATCACACACATTATTTCAGGCATCGAACTAAAAAGATGATTTCTTTTTAGGACTCATTCCAGCAGTCTTCCTTTGTAAGCTAGCAAATGAATGCTACGTTAGCTCCCGTTACTTTCATTAGAATTGAACTACATAATAATATATTTAATAAGACTTTCAAACATTATTCAAGTTTCATCAGCAATGGTGGTTGTTTCACAATGAAGGCGACAACTCCCATGATCCCTCGCTTCTTCACAACGTCATCGAAGTCTTTTGTTATTGTTTTCAGTGAGCGACGACGTAGCGGCAGAAATAACATATTTAAAATAAATAAATAATAATCACACTTTGTTTTACACGGTTAGTTTGAGAACGTGGTTGTTGTTTAAAAAAAAAAAAGAAGGGAAACTTTGTTTGGAAACAATGTTTTTCTGAATACGCTGTTTGATTTTGGCGTGTTGTGGCTTCCATACTTTGAGTTTAGAAAGAAACAAAAGGACATTTTTCCATGTTAGTAGGGAAGCTCGTGCCCGTCGTGATGCATTCGTGGTTCGGAGGTGAACACTGAGAGCAGGACGTCGGCTGTTGCTGTGCGTCGTCACTGAACCGCTTTGATTGTAGGACATGAAAGTGAAGGAGTTATTAAAATGCATGAACTGGTTTATGTCATGGAGGTTTTACGGGGATGTGAACAGCGTTGCATCATGCAACACGGTTCACATCATCGTTTCTCACACAGATTGTTGCGTGCAATATGTTCCTGTTCGCGCCGCTAAATGTTGTTTGATGTGAACACAAACGCAGTAATAAAGAAATCAAAAACACATCCAGCCTGTGATCATAAACGCTGCAGGTTTAGCATCTCGTCTCTCTAGGAATAACTGCCCTCTGACCTCTGGAGAGGCTGCAGAGCTTCCCTTAACGTCGACTAGAAAGCGCCGATGGGCATCAATCAGCTCGTGGACCTGAGAGAGTGCACTGGGCCCAGAGCTCCCAGAGCTCCCAGAGCTCCCAGAACTCCCACAGCTCCCAGAACTCATGCTAATGCAGCGATCACTCAGCTTGAAGCACAGACTCGGTGAACAACAGCTAACGGGACCAGACCAGAGAGGGATTCATCCATTTCAGTCCATAAATTCTATAAAAACATTATGAAATATATGTGTGTGTATATATATATATATATATGTATACCCTTTATAAGAGACTCCTGTAGAATATACTGAAAACTATTTGATTCGGCTGCTAGATATTTACTCAAATGAAGATTTTTAGAAACCAGTGCTGCAGTAACGCGGCCGTCTCCTCATCCTCATCCTGATGAAATAAAGAGAAATACAGTTGTGCCGCTTCTTTATTCTCTCTTTATGAAATGAACACGTGTCGATACACGGCTCTGGTGCTCTGTGGACGGCTGTCGCTGCTGCAGATGACGTTTACACTTCAACTAAAAGACGAAGAAGCTGCAGGCGTGTAACCTGAAGGTGACTTGCGTTCTCTCTGGTGGCCACCGGGGGGCGACTCCTCTGGTCGTGTTTAGAAGTCTTACGTCCTCTAAACTTTCCACTTTCATTCCTCTCTGAGGTTTCTACAGAGCGGTTTGGTCAGATAGCATTCAGAGCCTCATTTATACAACATTTTATTAAAATTAGCACATATTTAATAAGATAATGCCTCATTAGCATTTAGAAAACGTGTCACACACAAAAGAATTGTCTCAATAAAAGCGATCACCTGGAGGTTTTCCCGTCTCTTCTGTACGGTAACGCTCTACTTTCACTCAAACGAGACAAACAAATGAAATGGCACAGAACTCGGGAAGAGACGGAGAAAGAAGATTATTACAATAAATGTTGGAATCAGAAAGCATCATCACAGGAAAGCTTCTTCTATGAGATCACAGAACAAAAGAGGGGTACCCCTCCAGCTCCGTTACCACGGTAACAGATGAGGCAGGGCTTCCTGAGTCTCTATTTTTACCTCATGAACCCGCTTTGATCTTTCCCTGCAGTCGCTCATCAGCTTTCATCCGTCGCCTCTTTTCATCCTGCAGGGAGACGACGCGTCATGTGACCGTCACGTTACCGTCTTGTGACCGTCACGTGACTCGTCTTGTGACCGTCATGTGTCATGTGACCCATAATGTCATAATGTCACGGGTCACGTGACGGGTCATGTGACCCGTCACATGACCCGTCACGTGACCCGCCACGTTACCGCCATGTGAACGTCATGTGACCGTCATGTGTCATGTGACCGTCATGTGACCGTCATGTGACCGTCATGTGACCCGTCACATGACCCGTCACGTGACCCGCCACGTTACCGTCATGTAACCGTCATGTGACCGTCATGTTACCATCATGTGACCCGTCACGTTACCGTCACGTGACCGTCACGTTACCGTCATGTGACCGTCATGTGACCCGTCACGTTACCGTCATGTGATGTCATGTTACCGTGATGTGACCCGTCACGTGACCCATCATGTGATCGTCATGTGACTGTCACGTTACCGTCATGTGACCCGTCACGTGACCCGTCACGTTACCGTCATGTGACCGTCACGTTACCGTCATGTGACCGTCACATTACCGTCATGTGACCCGTCACGTTACCGTCATGTGACCGTCATGTGACCCGTCACGTTACCGTCATGTGACCCGTCACGTTACCGTCATGTGATGTCATGTGACCCGTCACCAGCTCGCTGCTTAAGAAACGGCCGCTCAGCGTCTCCTGCTTCCATTTTAATGTTTTACATGTAGACGTGTGTTTTTATTTATTAATAGAACTCATCAACACGATGACTTCAGTGATTTAAACAAACAGAACCTGGTTTAAGTGTCGGTTAACATTTGTGCGATTTAGTTTATTGCAGCTGGTCTTTCTCAGTTTTGTTTGTTTCAATGCTTAAAAATAACAAAAATAATTGGCGGTATGAGTCACGTGACCGTCATGTTAGCCTGATGTCAATCATCTCGCTAATTCCAGCTGGATAATAGGACATTTGATTGACTTTGTTGAACCACGTACGAGAAATAGGGCCCTCGTCTTCATCATGTCAAGTGTTGAATGTAAATTATTATTGTCATCAGGGCTCAGCTGATTCGTACACAAGCCGACCGTCGGACTCGGATGTTTCCCTGGAGGAGGAGAAGGAGGGCGGCCGGCAGGAGAGGGAGCAGCAGGCCACGGTCCAGCTGGAGAGGGCAAAGGTCAGCATCACCACATCACCCCGTACATCTCTTTTCTAGTCTTCTGACCACTCAAAGCGCTTTAACACTACATGACATCATTCACCCATTCACACACTGATGAGAGGAGCTACATCAGATTATCAACCATTCATACACCGTAGAACAGCTACGGGAGACATGTAGGGTTGAGTGTCTTGCTCGAGGACACATCGACATGGGCTAGCTGAGCCGGGGATCGAACCACCGATCCTCTGATCGAAGGACGACCCTGCTCACCACTGAGCCACAGTCGCCCCATCACATGACATCACAAGTCACTACATGACATCACAAGTCACTACATGACATCACATGACATCACAGGAGACTCAGAGAGTCTGACTGACGGCCGTCACAAACCTGGCTCGTAAATTCATTTATCCTCTCTCTCTCTCTCTCTCTCTCTCTCTACTCTCCCTCTCCCTCTCTCTCTCTCTCTCCAGACTAAAGCCGTGGCGTTTGCGGTGAGGACCAACGTGAGCTACTGCGGCGCTCTGGATGAAGACGTCCCGGTTGCCGGCACGGCCGTCTCCTTCGATGCCAAAGACTTCCTCCACATCAAAGAGGTCAAGATTTTTAAAGATTTAATTTATATTTTTTTAATTTTTAGATTTAATTCTTTTAATTTAGATTTTTAGATGTACATTTTAAAAGATTTTAAAAGATTTAATTTAGATTTTTGGTTTTTAGATGTAATATTTTTTAATTCAGATTGTTAGATGTAATTGTTAGATGTAAATTTCTAAATTTCTAAATTTCTAAATTTTTAAATTTTTAAATTTTTAAATTTTTAAATTTTTAAATTTTTAAATTTTTAAATTTTTAAATTTTTAAATTTTTAAATTTTTAAATTTTTAAATTTTTAAATTTTTAAATTTTTAAATTTTTAAATTTTTAAATTTTTAAATTTTTGATGTAGATTTTAAAAGATTTAATTTAGATTTTAGTTTTTTAGATGTACATTTTTTTATTCAGATTTTTAGATGTCATTTTTGTAGATTTTAAAACATTTTAAAAGATTTAATTTATATTTTTAAAGATTTAATTTAGAGATTTTTTAATTTTATATTTTTATATTTTTTGATTTTTTGATTTAGAGATTTTTTGATTTTTTGATTTTTTGATTTTTTGATTCTAATTGTTTTTAAATTAATCTCCTCCATGTTGACCAAAAGTTCTAAATAATATTAATTCTGGATCTTTCAATCCTCCTCCTCTTTTCTTACTCTGCCAGCTGGCTTCAACACACATTGTCTCATATTTAAAATCAGATTCACTGGTCATCTATGTGAACGCAGACAAGGAATTTGACTTTGCTCTCAGCGTACAACATGAATCCTCCTGTTCTTCATGAGATTGTGAGAGAGACGTTTCTGTTGTTTGCAGAAGTACAACAACGACTGGTGGATCGGCCGGCTGGTGAAGGAGGGCTGCGACATCGGCTTCATCCCGAGTCCTCTGAAGCTGGAGAACATCCGGCTGCTGCAGGAGCAGAAGAGAGGACGCTTCCACGGGTGAGTGGAGGGGAGGAGGAGAGGAGGAGGAGAGAGAAAGAGAGGACGCTTCCACGGGTGAGTGGAGGGGAGGAGGAGAGGAGGAGGAGAGAGAAAGAGAGGACGCTTCCACGGGTGAGTGGAGGGGAGGAGGAGAGGAGGAGAGAGAAAGAGAGGACGCTTCCATGGGTGAGTGGAGGGGAGGAGGAGAGGAGGAGGAGAGAGAAAGAGAGGACGCTTCCACGGGTGAGTGGAGGGGAGGAGGAGAGGAGGAGAGAGAAAGAGAGTTGGAGGGGTTGTAGAGAAAGAGAGGAAGTCAGGTGGAGGAATTTAAATTGTTTTCTCGACTGTTTTCCTGACTTTAGAATGAGAGAAAAAAGCTTTTTAAATTCCTTTCAAAACTATTTAATCTGTGAGTATTGAAGAGTTTTGTTTCCATCTGTGGAAACGGGGGAGAAACATTAATTTGGCTTGTGAAATTATGTTATTGTTGCCTCTAAATTGTTTGTTGTTGTAATACCCAGAGTGGCCACAGGAGGCTGAAGAGCACAGAATAATTGTTTATATATATATATATTTATATATTTGTGCTATTGTTTTTACACCTAATAATTGTTAATATATTTATATTTTTATTCTACTGATTTTTCACCCAATAATTGTTTATATATGTTTATATTTTTTATTATATTGTTTTATATTTAATGAAACTCTGGCACAATAATTTTCTTCAGGATAAATACAGTTTCATCTTACTGACGTTAAAGTGAATTAAAAACGGTGACCGTGTGATTCACACTCTGTGGTCACATGACCTGATCTCTCCTCTCTTCCTATTGGCTGCCTGCAGTCAGTCTGCGGTCACATGACCTGATCTCTGCTCTCGTCCTATTTGCTGCCTGCAGTCAGTCTGCTGTCACATGACCTGATCTCTGCTCTCTTCCTATTGGCTGCCAGCAGTCAGTCTGTGGTCACATGACCTGATCTCTGCTCTCTTCCTATTGGCTGCCAGCAGTAAGTCCAGCGGTAACTCCTCCTCCAGCCTGGGGGACGTGGTGTCGGGTCCCTTCAAGCCCAACCCCAACTCTGCAGGTTGGTCTCTGGTGTGATCCAGATGTGTGAGTCTGTGTTTCTCATACAGCTTCTCACCTTTCCTTTCTCTTCTTCTTCAGGAAAGCAGAAGCAGAAGGTGGTGAGTAACTTTCATTCATGAGATAAACGCTAGAAGAATAGAAGTAAAGAGTCGACAACTTTACGTCTTTAAAGCTCACATTTATAATGCTAAACGATCACTTTTATAATGCTAAACGATCACTTTTATTCACATTTGTGATATTTTTAAGTTATATGTCGAGTGCAAACATCAATAATAGATTATACGTTCTTTATATTGCAACGATTGGTCCGCTTGATTGACAGAAAAATAACACCAGCTAATTTGATGAATGAGTAAATTTTCATGCAAATGAAATTTAAAATGCTCCTATAAGCTCCTCAAACACATCATCGTATTGAACTGAATCCCTTTGGGTTATTTAACCCTTCAGGGACTGAGGTCATTTTCTCAATTTTACCTAATTTCTTAAATTCACCTTTTAAAGGTCCTTAAAAGCTACATGAGATACATATCCATGTGTTACAACAATTGCAGAACAATCTCAGCTCTATAATGAGGCACCATTGTCATACGGCACAAGTGTAAAGAGAAAATATGACTCTTGAATCTTGATTTTTGAAATTCTTCATATCTCTTGTGAAAACATAACTTTACTCATGTGTTTAGGTGATGGAAATTGTTTTATCAAAGGTCTTATGTTCACAAAAGCAGTGAAATATATGAATAAAATGGTAGATACATGTAAATAAATGTCTAAAACCACATTTTTTATTATCGTTTTTGGAGTAGAAATGTGGTCTGTCTTATATCACCAGACCTCCTGTTTATGAATATGAATAACTGTAATAACGCCATGGTGCTGGTTGTCTGCAGGCCGAGCACGTCCCTCCCTACGACGTGGTTCCCTCCATGAGGCCGGTCGTCCTGGTCGGACCGTCCCTGAAAGGTTACGAGGTAAAGACCACGTCTTTTATTCACTAAATATGTAAATACATATGTAAATACACAATATTCTATACGCTGTTTACTCAAAGGTTTTATTGTGTTTTATTATAGTGATAAACTTAACAAAAGACAAAAATATAAATAAATAAAACCGACTTTGATAAACAAAAGATCATTATTTGGTTTTAATGTATGATATTAATGATATAACTTTACTAATCCATCCAGAACTTTACAGTGAAATCTCAAATGAAAGATGACACCCTGGTTGAGGTGAAATAAATAAATCATTATGGTCCGAGCTGAGTAATCCTCACGTTGCATCTTGTTCTTGGGTTTTCACCGAGGCGGATTTAATCTACGTTTTTTTACTTTATTAATGAAAAATAAACAACTAAAAAACATCCTCTGACATCCAATTAAACAACAAAGATTTTCTTGGAATGTTGTCCCAGCATGAACACATACTGTATACAAAAAAAACTTAAAAATAAAATGAAATAAATTCAATGGAAATAAATTTAAAAAAATACATAAATAAAATACATACAATTAAAATAATAAAGAAAAAAATAAATAAATAAAATAAAATGAATAATAATAAAAAACTATTTCATGACGTTAAAAGCAGAAGCTGTTCATTGATCGTTATCGGACTCAGTTGTCATGGAATCACAGTCTCCCGATGCCAGCGTTGCCGTGGTAACGACCTTCCGGGTAAACGACTCATTTTAAAATACAGCGGACTGTAAACGCTCCGTTTGGATCCACAAAGATGTTCACCATTCTGTTCTCACGCTGAAGCTGTCTATCTCTTCATTTAGTGAAGAAGGCGTGTGATTATGGGCTGCACGCGGAGCGCTCGCCTCACAGCGAGTCACGGGTTCAAATCCCGGGCGAGACGGGCTTCTGTGTGCAGTCTGCATGTTCTCTCTCCGGGTTCTCCGGGTTCCTCCCACAGTCCAAAGACATTAACGACTAAATCGCCCGAAGGTTATGTGACCCGTCCAGATATGTGTATATATATATATATATATATATATATATATATATATATATATATATATATATATATATATATGTGTGTGTGTGTGTGTGTATATCAGACCTGGACAGGAAGCGGTTAAAGATAACGGACGGACGGGATCAGAAGGAATGATAACAAGAGTGGAGTGGTTTTCTTGCAGCATGCCACACTTTGTCTTTAATATTTCCTCTCTCTTCCTCCTCCTCTCCTCCTCCTCCTCTCCTCTCCTCCTCCTCTCCTCCTCCTCCTCCTCCTCTCCTCCTCCTCCTCCTCCTCCTCCTCCTCTCCTCCTCCTCCTCCTCTCCTCTCCTCCTCTCCTCCTCCTCCTCTCCTCTCCTCCTCCTCTCCTCCTCTCCTCCTCCTCCTCTCCTCTCCTCCTCCTCTCCTCCTCTCCTCCTCCTCCTCTCCTCTCCTCCTCTCCTCTCCTCCTCCTCTCCTCCTCCTCCTCCTCCTCTCCTCCTCCTCCTCCTCTCCTCCTCCTCCAGGTGACGGACATGATGCAGAAAGCTCTGTTTGACTTCCTGAAGCACCGGTTTGACGGGAGGTGAGCAGTCAGAGCAGTTCCTTCTCTTCCTCTCCTCCTCCTCTTCCTCTCCTCCTCCTCCTCTCCTCCTCCTCATGTCTTTGGCCTCGTTGCAGGATCTCCATCACTCGGGTGACAGCTGACATCTCGTTGGCCAAGAGGTCGGTCCTGAACAACCCCAGTAAGAGAGCCATCATTGAGAGGTCCAACACGCGCTCCAGCCTGGGTAAAGCTCCGTGATGTCATGTCCTGTCCTGTCCTGCAGGTGTCAGTGTTCACGACTCTCTTGTTCACGCCGCTCTGCTGCGCGTTGTCTGCGTGGTTCTTCTTGCAGCGGAGGTCCAGAGTGAGATCGAGAGGATCTTCGAGCTGGCCCGGTCCCTGCAGCTGGTGGTGCTGGACGCTGACACCATCAACCACCCGGCTCAGCTCATCAAGACCTCGCTAGCGCCCATCATCGTGCACGTCAAAGTGTCCTCGCCCAAGGTAAGGCTTAAGGCTTCGATACGGCCCTTTCCTAGCAGGATCCAGACGTGTATCATTCTATTATTCCGTTTTTTAAATAGTCAGAATCTTTCTATTATTATTCTGCTATTATTCGTGCTACTACTCTCATTCACATGGTAGTAGTCATCCACATAAGCCACACCTGTTCTTACGCTCATGGAAAACCTGGAAAAGTCATGGAGTTTTAAAATGGTTATTTCCAGGCCTGGAAAAGTCTTTGAAAAAAATAAAATCCCAAAGGTTTTGTAAAGTCATGTAAATGTGTTATATTCATGTGTTCATGTCGTTCATTTACGCTGAGTTTGAAATAATGAATATGCTTTTAAAAGAAAGACTCAAAATATAAGCAGGCATACATACAGGCATCTATATAAATGTTTATTCTTTTAATGAAACTATTGTCTCATTCATTTGAGTCATTTAAGGTTTACTGTATGCTTTGTATTCTCATTGTTAGTTTAAATACTACATTTACTCACTTTTTCATGTTCACACCCAGATTTCACTAAATGTGAAGTCATGGACATTTGGTTTAAAGTCCTGGAAAAGTCATGGAAAGTCATGGAAATCCATTTGTCAGAATGTGTATGAACCCTGTTATCTGCGCCTGCATCCTTTCATTGAGACTTTAGATTGGTGATGCGTTCATCTTTGGTTAACTTTGAATAAACAATGAAGCAGCATTCTTTGCGGCAGCATGCAGGGTTTGTTGTCCGCTCAGAGAAAGCCACGGATCTTTAACCGCAGTTCACCTTTGCTGCTGGATGCTGGATAACGGTTCAACCAAAGACTCAACACCACCAAGTCTGCCATTGGGCTTCTGTCTGAAAACAGTGGATTGGACCCTCAGGGTTGGGAGTGAGTCACTCCAAGTATCCTGATGTCCTCCATGAGGGTAGAATGGAGCGGGAGATGGACGGGCAGTGATTCTGGTGTCGTACCGGACCGTCGTGGTGAAGAGGGAGCGGCTCCACCACTCCGTCTCCGTCCTGTCCCTCAGCGATGGTCATGAGCTCTGGGTCGCGACCGGGAGAATGAGATGGCGGATAGGAGTCTGGGCTCAGACGTAGAGATCGGGTGAGGAACTCAAACCTCGAGAGGGAGCTCGGAGTAGAGATGCTGATCCTTACCCTCTTTAGGCCCAGACAATTCAATGGCGAAAATCGAGCGATCGTGTCTAACTCGGCCAACACTGAAAGTGCCCACTCCCTCCCTGGTCCCTGAACAGTCTTCGCCTCACTCTGGTCGTCTGCTGCAGACTGAGAGCAAGCTAAGGAGTCTAAACAAGGCCTGATCAATTTGATTTCAGCCATAAGGGAAGTCCATTTTAGGTTTTTTTGCAGGACATAAATGGCAATGTTGTGCGTATCTTTTGGATGTGGCCTTATTGGTGGATTCAGTACCCATAAGGATTCCAAAACTGTATGGTACCCCTGTGTAGCTTCATGCTATTCATATGAAATGGCATATTTTCACAACTCAGGGTGCTTTCCCAAGTCACTCTCGAGTCCCTTCGAGTCATACTTATGGTTTATGTTCATATTTATTGTGGAATAGTGTCAGAAACATGAACAATTGACTTACATTGACTTGTAAGGCCAGAGTGTGCCGTTTTTTTTTCACACTAGAGGCCCTATTTGGACTGGTAGGGCTTGGGAGATCGATGAAGAGGTTGACGAAGGGCTGAGCCCCCATTTTTGTGGGACCAGCCGAGGTGGTTCAACATCCAATCAGAATCCTCCTGGTCGCCTCACTTTTGAGGTTTTCTGGGTAGTCCAACTGGTAAGAGGCCCAGAGGTGAACCCAGAACACGCTTATGTATCTCGTCTGGCCTGGGAACGCCTCAGGGTTCATCAGGAAGAGATGGAATAACCTGCTCAGGGTTCATCAGGAAGAGATGGAATATCCTGCTCAGGGTTCATCAGGAAGAGATGGAATAACCTGCTCAGGGTTCATCAGGAAGAGATGGAATAACCTGCTCAGGGTTCATCAGGAAGAGATGGAATAACCTGCTCAGGGTTCATCGGGAAGAGATGGAATAACCTGCTCAGGGTTCATCAGGAAGAGATGGAATAACCTGCTCAGGGTTCATCAGGAAGAGATGGAATATCCTGCTCAGGGTTCATCAGGAAGAGATGGAATAACCTGCTCAGGGTTCATCAGGAAGAGATGGAATAACCTGCTCAGGGTTCATCAGGAAGAGATGGAATAACCTGCTCAGCCAGCTGCCTGATGACCAGCCACGAATACGCTGAAGACAAAGGATAGACGGACAACCGGTTCTCCACAACGCTGCAATGAGCACACCCTGAACGGACACGCCCCCAACGGCACGGGACTAGTAGTAGTCTTAAAGCTGCAGGCGGTATATTTTGAGGATTGGATCTGCACACTGGCAGACGTGGTTGTGTTGTTTAATCCATAATCGTTTCCTTGTGTTTTTATACTGTTTTAATGTGCTTTACCACAGGTCCTCCAGAGGCTGATCAAATCAAGAGGGAAATCCCAAAGCAAACACTTGAATGTGCAGCTTGTTGCAGCAGAGAAACTCTCTCAGTGCCCTTCTGTGAGTGAACTTCAAACACGCGTCTAAACCGAACACAAGGCAGCACAAAACATCGCAAAGAAAACCTCATTCCTCTCTTTCTTTCCCACCTCAGGAGATGTTTGATATTATTCTGGATGAGAACCAGCTAGAAGACGCCTGTGAACACCTGGCAGAGTACCTGGAGGCGTACTGGCGCGCTACACACACTTCACTTAGCACGCCACTCAACCCCCTGCTGGGACGCAACCTGGGCTCCACCGCTCTCTCCCCGTATCCTGCTGCCATTCAGGTGAGCCTGTCAAACGAAAAAGAACGTTGTGTTGTGATCTCCTCGTTTGATATTTAATTCAAAGTCTGAACTCCCTTATTATTTATCAGCGTGTTTGTATGCTTACCAGGCGACAGCTTGCCGAGTGAAGCCGATGCAGAAATGTTAAAGTGTAAAACTTGCATTTTATCTGATGTCCTCTGGTTGTATAGAAGTCTATGCTTCATGTGTTAAAGCTGCATTCTCTCTCCTGACCACCAGGGGGCGACTCCTCTGGTTGTATAGAAGTCTATGCTTCATGTGTTAAAGCTGCATTCTCTCTCCTGGCCACCAGGGGGCGACTCCTCTGGTTGTATAGAAGTCTATACTTCATGTGTTAAAGCTGTATTCTCTCTCCTGACCACCAGGGGGCGACTCCTCTGGTTGTATAGAAGTATATGCTTCATGTGTTAAAGCTGCATTCTCTCTCCTGACCACCAGGGGCGACTCCTCTGGTTGTATAGAAGTCTATATAAATGACTCTACTTCTCTCTTGATGTATTCCCTCAGTAAACATTGTAAACATGAGTTTATGTCTCAATCTCTAGTTTCAAGTCTTCTTCAATACAGCATGATGTTCATTTAGTAAATTATGGTCATTTAGAGTCAAACAGACCATAAAGCAGGGGACGCTTTAGGGGCGGGGCTACAAGGTGATTGACAGGTCGGTTTCGTGGCTATTTCACAAACTGCAGTGAGACTTCCTTGTATCATGTTAAACATCATGAATCGTGCAGCTTTTGTATATATTTCTGCTAAACTGTTTAACTATGTTTCCCATCTCAAACAGGCCCAAAGAAACCGCAACAGCAACCACACGACGACGGACCTTTCCCCCGCTGAGCGCCACAGCCTGATGCCCGCCGATGAGAACTACCACAACGAGCGGGCGCGGAAAAACCGCAACCGCCTGTCCTCGGGCTCGCAGCACAGCCGGGACCACTCGCCCCTGGAGGAGGAGGACTACCAGGACCCCTACCAGGACCCCTACCAGGACGCGTACCAGCCTCATCGTAACCGGGGGTCCCCGGGCGGCTTCAGCCAGGACTCCCGGCACCGGCACTGAGCTGTCGGCCCGCTCGTCTTTTCTCAAACCGAACCAACCGCGGGCCGAAGAGTTTGAGGCGGCCTAGCTGCGACAACACTACACTATACTACTCATTTGGACTTTAACAACCTCGTGTCGATGTGTAGAGCCTCGTTTTCCATTCGGCCTTCTGCCAAACGTTAAAATATGGACTGAAAGTAGCACAAGAGCGTAAGAGTTGCCGGACCCGATCTGCCCGGTGACGTGGCTCGTGATGGGAGTTCACTAGCAGGTGATAGTGAGCAACTCTTCTGGACCCTCTCAGCTGTTACAGTAGCACGCAGGTATGTGATTACAGGTGACTAGCCAGTGTCATGTGACCAGCCAGCCCAGTCTCATGGCAGATTGTGAAATAGTCACAAAGTGTAATCTATTGGTTTTGCGTACAGGGCCATGAGTTGTATTTATATATATATAGTTTTACTTGTCACTCAGGACGAACATGACGCCAATGGAAAGTCAATCAGATCCGTATTCGTGGTGGAAACATGAATTCAATGCATCGACGTGAATAACAGCAGTGAGAGCAAGAGATGTAGTTTAACATATCCAAAAGATGTAGTTTAACATATCCAAGAGATGTAGTTTAACATATCCAAGAGATGTAGTTTAACATATCCAAGAGATGTAGTTTAACATATCCAAAAGATGTAGTTTAACATATCCAAGAGATGTAGTTTAACATATCCAAGAGATGTAGTTTAACATATCCAAGAGATGTAGTTTAACATGTCCAAGAGATGTAGTTTAACATATCCAAGAGATGTAGTTTAACATATCCAAAAGATGTAGTTTAACATATCCAAGAGATGTAGTTTAACATATCCAAAAGATGAAGATTAGTGGAGGGAGGGGAAGTGGACGGGTCCAACAAACAGAACTTACAACCAGGAGACAGGTGGTTTTATGGTCTAAACCTGTTGCTTTAGTTGACTAAACCTAACTATTTGTTTTGTTGCCTAAACCTAACTGTTGGTTTAGTTGTCTAAACCTAACTGTTGGTTTAGTTGACTAAACCTAACTATTTGTTTTGTTGCCTAAACCTAACTGTTGGTTTAGTTGACTAAACTTAACTATTGGTTTTGTTGCCTAAACCTAAACTTAACTATTGGTTTAGTTGACTAAACCTAAACCTAACTGTTGGTTTAGTTGACTAAACTTAACTATTGGTTTTGTTGCCTAAACCTAAACTTAACTATTGGTTTAGTTGACTAAACCTAAACTTAACTGTTGGTTTAGTTGACTAAACTTAACTATTGGTTTAGTTGACTAAACCTAAACTTAACTGTTGGTTTAGTTGACTAAACCTAAACTTAACTGTTGGTTTAGTTGTCTAAACCTAACTATTGGTTTAGTTGACTAAACCTAAATCTAACTGTTGGTTTAGTTGTCTAAACTTAACTGTTGGTTTAGTTGACTAAACTTAACTATTGGTTTAGTTGACTAAACCTAAATCTAACTGTTGGTTTAGTTGACTAAACCTAAATCTAACTGTTGGTTTAGTTGTCTAAACCTAACTTTCGCTACTGAACGTGATATCGTCACAAAACAAAGTCGTTCCGAGGAAAACTAAATAATCGTCCAGTTCATTCACCAGTGGATTGCATTTCTGGGTTGGGACCAGCACAGAACTGGTTTACTGGGTTGGGACCAGCACATAACTGGTTTACTGGGTTGGGACCAGCACAGACTGGTTTATGGGCGTCCCGGAGCAGTAGAAGAAGAGAGTAACGCATCTTTAATGCTCCTCCCGTTGGTCTGGCGCTGAGTGTTACATACATCCTGTGGAAGCCTTTCACGCGTTTAGTTTTGACGTGACATACATGGACGTGTTGTGCTGTTCATTCAGTAGATACCCTGCTCCCTCTTCGTCATGAACCACATCCAGACATAATATATAAAGATCACGCAGATGCTCACAGATTTCGATGCTCCAAAACTCAGGAATGAGAGGTCATCTAGACCTAGAGGTGTGCGGACAGATGTAGCGTTTATCAGCGTTGTGTTGAATTGTGACGAGACTCTTTATGATTTAGTTGTTTCAATAAAGCTATAAGAAGGAAGGAACTCTTCCGAGACTATCGGAGTCACCAGAGTGATCGTGCCAGCATGTTTTTGTTTCATACGTCGTGCATTAATCAGCTTTGTTTGAGATAGAACTGGATTTTAGTGAGTGACTTATATTGAGGGCTTCCTTATGTAAATACGGTCAAAACATTGGACAGAAAACATTCATTTATTCTTTCACAGTGGTGCATTCACCTCCCAACATCTGATGAAAAAGATCCATTTCCTCCATCTTAATTTAAGGTTTGAGTAAAGGCTCCCCACGTCCATATCTTCATCTTTTTCTTTTGTATTTAATTTGAGTTTCATTAAAGATTCCCAATGAGAGAAACGATCTGAAAGCACTTGGTCTTTTACTTGCTTTCATGAATAATTACAGCAGTTCTTTTTTTTTATTTTAATCAAAATCATTCCTCTGTATGCTGCCAGACAATACAGGATTAATATACCTTTTAAGGACATATCCTTGTACCTTGTAATTTAATATTTGATAAATATCTTTTCCCAGTTATTCTGGAAGAGGAAGATCAACAAGAAGAGCTCTGCTCTTATCTGCCATATACAGTCGCTTGTATTGATCCAAAACTCTGAAGCAACCATTTAAAAGATTTGAATACTGCCTGTGAGAGAATGATGCATTGATTAAACATGTGTGTGCACTGTCATTTTACAATTGTAATGAAATAAACTGCCCTTAAGCTGTTGTATGGATAGCACTGGTTTTTGTTCAAAAACATACACACACCTGTTGTTTGTCTTTATTTCTTCAGATGTCTCGATATTTTAAATTACAAGGACACAAAACTAATAAATATAATATGTTCATGATAAAACTACCAATAGTTTGCTGGAAATAGAGGATTTCTGGCATTTTGCAGATCAAGTAATTCATGAATTCACCTATCATTTCAATTCAATAATAACTTACTATAATATACAAAAATAATCGAATAAGATAAGAGAGCCTTTATTGTCACATATCTATATATACAGTGCAGTTCAGTATATGAGTGTAATTGTGTTTCCCTGGTCCCGGTTAAAACTATATGAACAAATAAACATTAAGTGCAAACAACAAGATACAAAAACAGGTCCGGACCCAGATACAGGACATACGAGCATTTAGTGAAATAATAAACATGACAATTATAAAGACAAGTAGTTTAAATATAAATATATGTATTGTTATTGAATGTAAACAAATGTTCAGTGTAATGGTAAACACAGATTTATGTTCCCTGAGGATATTCTGTGTCTGTAGTAGTTAATAATACGTTTACGTGTCAATTATTATCAAGGATGATTCTTTAGGAATTGAATTTTTTACATTTAAAACGTTTCATAGTTTTATTTGATATATTTATTTTAATATAAATAAATATATGTTATTAAATTATAAATAAATATGATATATATTTATATTATTTAATTAAAAAAATATTAAGAAAATAATTCTAATATAAATAAAAAATCTTTAGGATTTTTTTTTAGATAAAACATTTTTCACAGTTTTATTTTATTTATATAAATATTTAT
This sequence comes from Myoxocephalus aenaeus, assembly GCA_038501785.1. Classification (NCBI taxonomy): domain Eukaryota; kingdom Metazoa; phylum Chordata; class Actinopteri; order Perciformes; family Cottidae; genus Myoxocephalus; species Myoxocephalus aenaeus. Next base: position 413,224 of record JBAMJR010000010.1, read on the forward strand.
ATTTTGTACATAAATACATATATTTTATTTAATTATAAATACATATTATATATATAATGTTTATATCTATATAATGTTTATATGTATTTATTTTTAAAAAGTAAAAAAAATTTCAATATAAATTCTTTAGAAATTTAGTTTTTTAGATAATCTTTTTTCATAGTTTTGTATTATTTATATACATATTGATATTTTGTCTATAAATACATATATTTTATTTAATTATAAATAAATATAATATTTATTTATTATTTCGAAAAAACTATATATATATTTTATTTAAATATATATATAAATAAAGGTGTTAATCTACCAAAAATAATGATATGACTAGTAAAAGTCTTCTTTGGTTGTATAAATCATATATTCTATTGCCATGTCAAATTGTACTTTCATCCTTCTCTCCCAGATTTGCATAATGATTCGTACCAACAGGACGGAGCCAGTGCGCATGCGCACGGGTGACAGCTAACTAGCGCAGCGCTCTTCCCCACAGCCAGCTGATGCCCAGCAGCTCGCGCGGCTACACAACTAACCGTCACGCGTCTACTACACGCTCGTGTACGTGTACGCGGGAGCGACACGCGACTCAAGATTAATCCACACAAGTATGGCGGTTGTTCTCCAACGCCTCGCCAAACTCTCCGTGCGTGTGGCGAGCGAGCTAGCTAGCTAAGCGAAGATAGCACCAACGCTAGCGAGCTAGCTAGCTAGCTGAGTGACGGCCGTTTGGATCCAGCTGGCCTCGTGACCCCTCCGCGTCACCATGGGGATACTGTTCACCAAGCTCTGGAGGCTGTTCAACCACCAAGGTGAGGCGCGGGGGCCGCGCGTCACCTGCGGGTGACGTGTCCGAGCACGGGCCTTCTGCTCCGAACACGTAGCTCTGTGCGCGCGCGTGTGTGTGTGTGTATACTACATGTGACTGTATGTGTGTTTGTGTGTGTGTGTGTGTGTGTGTATATTACATCTGTGTGTATACTGTATATGTGAGCGTATACTGTAGTATATACTGTATGTGTGTGTGTATATAAATGTCTGTGTTTGTGTGCGTATATATTTATATATATATATATATATGTTTGTGTGTGCGTGCGTGTGTGTGCGCTACGTGTGTGTATACTACATGTGACTGTATGTGTTTGTGCGTATGTGTGTGTGTATATTACATCTGTGTGTATACTGTATATGTGAGCGTATACTGTAGTATATACTGTATGTGTGTGTGTATATAAATGTCTGTGTTTGTGTGCGTATATATTTATATATATATATATATATATGTTTGTGTGTGCGTGCGTGTGTGTGCGCTACGTGTGTGTATACTACATGTGACTGTATGTGTTTGTGTGTATATTACATCTGTGTACATGTGTATACTATATGTGTGTAGACTGTAGTGTGTGTGTGTGTGTGTGTGTATATGTATGTATACTACATCTGTGTACATGTGTATACTATATGTGTGTAGACTGTAGTGTGTGTGTGTGTGTGTGTGTATATGTATGTATACATACATGTGTGTTTACTGTATGTGTGTACAGTATATATGTGTATTATTCCATGGTGTCGTTTTATAGGTGAACTCTGCTCCTCGTTCCCACATCAACTCAGAATAATGAATTTAACTCAGAATAATGAATTTAACTCAGAATAATGAATTTAACTCAGAATAACTCTTCTCCCTGAAGGGGGCGGAGCCTCAGTTAGGTGACAAGCTCACCTGACCTGTGAGCTTGATTCTGTAACAGGAGTCTCTGGACTCAGTGAAGCCTCATCAGCTGATAGGACACAAGCGATGGATGAGTCACATCGACGCTGTACCCAGCTAATCAGTGTCAGGTATACAGGTGACCAGGTGACCAGGTGACCCAGTTTCCTTCTCTGTGAGTACTGGTTACCTGTAATTCACGACGCTTTTGCTGTGAACGCAGCATTAGCTGTTTATAAGCGAGAGAAAAGCACATTTGAATATAATAAATAAATAAATATTATTTAAATATAAATACTTGCATAAATATATTTAAAATAATGTATTATTTAAATATATATTTATATTTTTTATTTATAAATAAATATATTAGTCTTCCAAAAATGTATGCTATGATTAGTAAATGTCTTCTTTGGTTGTATGAATCATATACCAATTGATATCAATTCCTTTACAATTAATCCCAAAACGTAATTGATATAAAATCTGTCAATTATTTGGTTAATCCCCAAAAATATGTTTCCTCAAAAGAAGGACAATTAAATATTTTTGAAGACGCCACATTGAGCTCTGTGAAAACAAGCAGAGACATTAAAACAAGTTTTATTCACATCATCAGTGTAATGTCGGCAATACAGTTAACCCAAACGTGTCTTTTGCTTCTTCCTCGTACAACAAAGGTGCACACAACACTAATAACACAACACTAATAACACAACGCTAATAACACAACGCTAATAACACAACGCTAATAACACAACGCTAATAACACAACGCTAATAACACAACACTAATAACACAACGCTAATAACACAACACTAATAACACAACACTAATAACACAACGCTAATAACACAACGCTAATAACACAACACTAATAACACAACGCTAATAACACAACACTAATAACACAACACTAATAACACAACGCTAATAACACAACACTAATAACACAACACTAATAACACAACGCTAATAACACAACGCTAATAACACAACGCTAATAACACAACACTAATAACACAACACTAATAACACAACGCGTCAACAAAAACTAAATTCAGTAAATAATAAAATAGACGGCACATGTTGTAAAATAGGTGCATTCGATCTGAAGACGCCACACGATGGATATATTAATCATCAAATTAAAAATAATTGTTAGTTGCAGGCCAACCCAACTTTTAACTTCCTTTTTATAAAATGTCTGATTATCCTTCTGACTGCTCTGAAAAGCTGTAATTTCATGCGCCGGCCATCTTTTATCGGTTAGTCATGAAACGACACCTTCTTCTCCGAGTCGGCTCCGCTCGGCTTCAGGCCGTCACGCCGCCGCTCTGAGAGGTTTGTATTGTGTCAGGAGTCTCGGCGTGGCCGTGCGTCCCCAGTTGATTGATTTCGTCCGCGGTGGAACAACGGACGTCCATTCACAGCGAGCAGCAGGAGGTCATGTGATCACCCCCCCCCCCCCCTCCCCCCCGACTGTTTATTGTTTTAGGGCTTCACGGCTTCCAAGATTATGGCCACAGACTTGCCGATGGCTTCCACGTTATCGTAGATTTGTTCTGATTTCTGTCCATTTTCTACAACGTTTATCTTACTCTGGGTTTGGCCCCGCTCATTGGCCAACAGGTGGGGTACACCTGCATAGACGGACCAACATTTATCCAAACGGGTATCCATTTTGAGGATTGGTGATCTTTGAAACGTTAAAAAACTAGATAGAGAAAATAATCTGCAAAATAAAATGAACAAAACAAGAGTTTTTATGTTGGGAGGACACACTCTGGGTGTTTGTGAATGCTTCAGTTAGAATGCATGCGGGCAGCTTACACCTGCATGACCTGCTTAGTCAACACAAGATAGTGTTTTGCTTCTCGAGCATCTTCTGGCTGCACAAAACCGCCTCGTGACCTCTAAACACTGAAGATAGCAGCAAGCCGTGTTGTGTCTCTGCATCTGTTTGCTGAAGTTACATTGTTGTTGTTTTTGTTGTTTTTTTCGCTCCTTGTCCTCACAGCTGTTTTGTTTGAGGTTCAACGTGACACCGTTGCAAAGATAACACCTTTTTTAATCTTCCACAATTCTCTTTTGCAGCTGCTTTCACTTCCTCTGCTTCAGCGAGGTTTTAGTTTCGTAGGTGAACCCTGACTGTAAACAGTAATGCACATGTTGACGGGACAGAAGCTGCTATTTGCAGAATTCAGTCACACTAGTGGACTTTCTGTAATTTCTCAGAATCCTAAAGTGTATACCAGACAGGAAAGCTGAGGACCAACACATATACCTGTGTAGTATATCTGGAATACACCTTTTAAAATGAATTGACATGACAGAAATTCTGCCACCACTGATAAAAAGCACTCTTTATTTTTTTATTCAGTCCACTGTTGAATTAATCTTCAAAGTCTGAGAGAAGCTGGAGTGAACTGCTGCCCATTTCTTCATTCTTGCATTTGTGAACGTGTTTCACAAAAGCAGAATTGTATATTATTTATATCTTGGCTCTGAGGCATCGCGTTACGGCCTCCGTCAAGCGGCCGCCGTGTGATCTGGTAGGAAGTGTCCCGTCGGTCAGACTCAGGCTGACATCTGTGCTCCTGTGTTCGGACAAACGTCCGTCAGACTTTGCTGTTCTGCGCCGACCGGCCAGAGCTTTTATGAGTTGAGGCTCTCTTGACAATAAGCTAAAAGTACTCAACACACTCTGGGCTGAATGAGGGAGTTATTCCGGGCGGTGCCAATAAATACATAACTAATAAATAACTCGTAGCTCTGCTGCCTTCACGTGGAATCAAGCGGATGAACGACACCTTCCGGACATACGTTAAATACGGACGTTAAAGGCATCTACTCATATAATTTCACTAAATTGACATCACGTCCGCTGTCTACCAGCTGCCTGATCCCATGTGAATGCAGCATGAGGAGTGATAGTTCTTATGGCTGGAGAGTTCCTCAAAAAAAAAGAAGGTAACCGACTTGAACCTCAAAATGAGGCGGCAACCTCCGGTTCTGAAGAGTGAAGCCAAAGCTTCAGGTGTTAAACCGGTCGACACCAGAGACGTATCCGGCGTCTCTACGTCGCTCCTCTAGTCCTAATACGGTCACTTCCTGTTCACTGGTTGCGTGCCGACGGCCGTAATCCAAGATGGCGACGGCGGAATCGCCAAATTCAAGGCTTCGTGACATCATGACATCATTCCACAAGAGTGACGTCACGATGATACATTTGAACTTCTTTCACCACCTTTTGTCTTCAAAACAACGTCTAAAGAATCCAGTAGAACGTTGACGTGCTTTTAACTCCAAGCTCACAGAATGTGAACAATAAAAGCACCCATAATTCAGTTTTAGAGCAGTGAGTTCTCCTCAGTTGGAGGACACGTGCGTCTCTAATGTAAGTGCCTCTATGTGACGGACCGAACACGAAGGTCTTTCTGATAACCAGACTTTAGAAACATGCCTCGGAGCAGAAGTGTCGGGAGGAAGATCTTGATCTCTCTCGGTCACGCTCTAGTTCCTCCTGATTTTCCCGCTTCAGTCGTAACTCAAGACACCGACCGCTCTTTGTTCCTCGTCTGTCCTCTGCGTGGTCACAGGATCGGAAACATGGCAGCTTATTTAAATTCCAGATTAAATAATAATGCTCAAAATAAACGTCACAAAATATTTATAGAAAAGCAACCAGAGCTCTGGTTCCTCATGCGGTGCCACCGAGTGTCTTTTCCCTTTCTTATCCTTTTATCTTCAGTTGCTGTATTTGGATGTATTGAACACCATAAGTAATATACAAGTGAAATGTATGGTTTGGTACATGAGAAAATGAAAATGTCACAGATGTGCGCAAATGTGCCTCAATGCAAATATTGGAGTCCTCGCCTGAATGTTCTCTGTTCTAAACCCTCTAACTTTGTTCTGCTTCACTTTATCAAAGTCAACCTTTGCAGAGAGAATGTTCACATATTGTGTTATGATTTGGGTTAGAGAATGTTCACATATTGAGCTATGATTTGGGTTAGAGAATGTTCACATATTGTGTTATGATTTGGGTTAGAGAATGTTCACATATTGTGTTATGATTTGGGTTAGAGAATGTTCACATATTGTGTTATGATTTGGGTTAAAGAATGTTCACATATTGAGCTATGATTTGGGTTAGAGAATGTTCACATATTGTGTTATGATTTGGGTTAGTGAATGTTCACATATTGAGCTATGATTTGGGTTAGAGAATGTTCACATATTGAGCTATGATTTGGGTTAGAGAATGTTCACATATTGTGTTATGATTTGGGTTAGAGAATGTTCACATATTGAGCTATGATTTGGGTTAGAGAATGTTCACATATTGAGCTATGATTTGGGTTAGTGAATGTTCACATATTGAGCTATGATTTGGGTTAGAGAATGTTCACATATTGAGCTATGATTTGGGTTAGAGAATGTTCACATATTGAGCTATGATTTGGGTTAGAGAATGTTCAAATATTGAGCTATGATTTGGGTTAGAGTTGGACCTTACAGCTGCATCATTTCAAAGAAATAATCATCCTGAAAGTGATTTTTTTTTTTTTATAGGCGGACCTGAAACCTTTTAATTTTTTTCTGTGTGTCATCTTCATTTCCTCTTAACCAGTAACATATAGACTGATATTTACATATCTGAACAACATCTCACATGTGTACTTTTTATTATAACACCAACATTATTCACATAGCCCTAGTGGCTGCAGAGATACACCCTTTCTAGTATGGGGATGACATTTTCAAGGAAAGGGCCTAAAAATAGGATGGTGTTCTGTTGGTTTAAAGACCACCCGCTAACTCCTCTGTGACGGCACTTTGTCTCGGTGGCGCTCGATGTGTGAAGCCACACATTTTGGCGCCGAGGGATGAATGCCGAACACAAAAAAGAAGCCGTTGTTTGAATCGCTCGGTTGTAGTTCCACATCAAAAGACATCTTTCAGCCCTCTGAACCACGAGCAGTTTCGGGCGTTTTTTCACTGTAGTCACATTTTTCTCTCTCTCTCTTTCTCTCTCTCTCTCTCTCTTTCTCTGTCTCTCTCTTTCTCTCTGTCTCTTTCTCTCTCTCTCTTTCTCTCTTTCTCTCTGTCTCTCTCTTTCTCTCTCTCTCTGTCTCTCTCTTTCTCTTTCTCTCTCTCTCTCTTTCTCTTTCTCTCTCTCTCTGTCTTTCTCTTTCTCTGGCCTTTATTTTCACTGCAATGTAAAAGTCCTGATCCTCTGTAAACAGAACAATCATGGCTAGCAGTAGAGAAAACTAGAGCATATATATATATATATATATATATATATATATATATATATATATATATATATATATATATATATATATATATATACATAAAAACTATTCACATTTTTACAACCTCTAGTTCCACCCTCTACTCTCTGCCTTCGTTCAAAGATTCACATCATTTTGGTCACATGACTGTTGGTCTCCGATGAATCCATCATGGCGTCCTAGTTTTGCTGAGGAGCTCAGAATTCATATTTTTTTACAGGATCTGCTGATTTGAAACGGTTTATTTGGGGTGACATTTTTAAATGAGACTTGTAGAATAAAATGTTTTTGAGGAAATTGTGTGGTTTCTTTGCCACACACGATGTGTTCAATGACAATCTGACAATAGTGACATTCTTTTACAGCTTCCGGTGTATTTTTGGGCATTGTTTAAGGAAAAACAGTTTTTCCCATCTTGCCGTGGGTTTTGGGATTCAGAGGGGTAAACAGATTGTGAATCATTTCTAAGTGTCTTTATTTTCTTTCAGAGCACAAAGTTATTATTGTGGGCCTGGATAATGCTGGAAAGACCACCATTCTATACCAGTTGTGAGTATCTAAACATAGCGGTTAGCGCTCGGTTTTCTCCATCCGTGATGTGTATAATGAATGGATGAAGTCATTTTGTGAATGTTTGTTTTGTACGTTGTAGTTCGATGAACGAGGTGGTGCACACCTCTCCTACCATCGGGAGCAACGTGGAGGAGATCGTGGTCAACAACACCCATTTCCTGATGTGGGACATCGGGGGCCAGGAGTCCCTGAGGTCATCGTGGAACACGTACTACACGAACACAGAGGTACGTACTGCTGCTACGGAGGCTCACCGGGCTCAAAAAGACTTGTGGCGCGAAATAAGTAGATGTGTTTATCTAAAAATTATCTTTAGGCTTCTGCTTCAAGAGCTGATGAGCTGTATCTTTTCATTAACTGTCCGTTATCTCTATCTTATCTTTTCATTATTGTCCGTTATCTCTCTCTTATCTGTCCATTACTGAGCAGTTTGTCATCGTGGTGGTCGACAGCACCGACAGAGAGAGGATCTCCGTGACCAAAGAGGAACTCTGCAGGATGCTCGCACACGAGGTGAGGATCATGAAATATGATGATGTATTCATAAAAATGTTTATGCTTTATTCCACCAATTAAAAGTAGCCTACGACAGCATTGTTGCTATGAATCGGTTACTTATCTTTTATAGACACACGTCGTGTAACATCTTCACCAAATGGGAAATGACTTAAGCTCTGAATGACTTGAATCTTAAGTGACAAACATTGCTGCAAAAAGAGTCAAATTCAATTAGCAGCACTTAGCAAACAAACAGTTAGCATTATGACATCATCTGTGTCAAGTTTTAGGTGCACAAAAAAAAAAGTGTTATTTAAAATGCTCAAATACTATTTCAATATATCAGTTTGCATTAACACAACAACTTCAGCTGTAATGCTAAATGCTGTGCAACTTTTTACCATAACTTGTATCCCATAATATGTGTTTTTAACACACTACTACTGTACCAGATGTCTTCTCCAAAGCACCAGCTAAATACTGGCTAACGGTACTTTTTCCCTTCTGCATTGTTGAGGTAAAATGGACCATAACATGACATTTTAGAGGCGTGACCGCTAAAAGACTTCATATCACTAGTGAAGCTGTGATAACCCTACATTAAGTATGTACGACTACTAACTGAGTTATTGATGGACAGGCAGCAATTATTAATATAATTCATCAGAAAAGGGCATTAATTAGTTAGTTAGTTAATAGATTATCAGCGGAAAAGACTGGGAACCTTTTTTCGGATTTGAATGTCGCATAATGTTTATGTCATAAAGAAGTTCAGCTACAACCTCCCTCCATGTCCCCGCTGTCCTCAGGATCTACGGAGGGCCGGGCTGCTGATCTTTGCCAACAAGCAGGACGTGAAAGGCTGCATGTCTGTGGCCGAGATCTCCCAGAGCCTCCAGCTCACCTCCGTCAAGGACCACCAGTGGCACATCCAGGCCTGCTGCGCCCTCACTGGGGAGGGGTGAGAACTGCACTCTGCTCCCTCTGAGCGTTAAGCCTAATTCATGCTTCTCCGTCAGGTCGACGCCGTCGACCTGACGGAGAAGCATGAATTAGGCTTTAGACTGTGGAGGAGCGACGGGTCATAAACACACAGCTCGGATCAGCAGAACACACAACAGGGAGCAAGGATAACTTTTAGAGATGATCAATGATGATCAGTAAACCATCAAAAATAATAAATGTTGTACTTTTACTTTGTTATAGTAATTTATAGTGTTTTTTTTTCTTCATAAAAACACACAATTCAAATGATAAGGAAATAACATAACACTTTTATAGTTGTTGTTCATGTTGATGAAGTGTATTAATGAGCTCAGAGCTACTATGAAGGTAAACAGCTCATAATTCATCTCTAATATCTGTTTTATATTCATGTGAAAACATCTGGATTTATTCTAGTTTATCACCAACACTACATTTTACTAGATTACATGTGAACGCATCATGAGAACATTATTATTTACCTTCAGCCAGTACTCCTGTTCACTGAGCGGAGCCTGAACGCATCAGAAGTGAAAGAACCTCCACCGGTTCTCCGTTAGCGGTGCTGCTAACATTACTAGCTCTCCTCCTGCTGGTTCTCCGTTAGCGGTGCTGCTAACATTACTAGCTCTCCTCCTGTTGGTTCTCTGTTAGCGGTGCTGCTAACGTTACTAGCTCTCCTCCTGCTGGTTCTCCGTTAGCGGTGCTGCTAACATTACTAGCTCTCCTCCTGCTGGTTCTCCGTTAGCGGTGCTGCTAACGTTACTAGCTCTCCTCCTGCTGGTCTAAACACTGATTGGTTGTTTACGTGAAGTTCTGATCACACGATCTACTGGATACTGGAGGATAAAACCTTATTTCACGCTATGATGGTTCTTTGTGCTTTTATGTAAACTTGATGCCTGTCGTTCTGCATCTCACGTCCTCCTCTCTTCCCCTCGTTCCCCTCCAGGTTGTGCCAGGGTCTCGAGTGGATGATGTCCCGGCTGCGCGTGAGATGATGACCTTTCGACCTCGGTCCAGAGTGCGCCCTCGCTCTTTGTGTTCTCTGCCTCCGGACGTGAGCTGAAACGAGGATGGACGGCCCACTCCTCTTTCCCGTGACGTGGGCGGACCGGCTGCCAGGACGTTACATTCTTCTGTGATAATTTATTTTACAAAAGACGTTTTGAACTCAGAACAACAACAACAAAAAGAAAAAACATGACCTTTTCACTGAAGGACAAAAGAGACTCTAATTATTTAAACTGAAATCTGTGCACGGTTTTCCTTTTTTCAGCAAAAGCACGGACGTGGAACTGTACGCGGACTTCTTCTCCAGCTGTGTGTGACTCTCGCCCTCGGTGGCCTTGCAGTATTGCCAGACTGGCTGTGGCAGTTTTTATTGCCCCTCCCATGTGCGTACAGTCCAGTATTCTCTTTTAACGTGGTGCCTGATGCAGAATGTTGGAGTGATGACGCTTGACGGTGGCTGAAAACATGCAGAGGAGGAGGGCACGAATCACAACATGCCCTCTTCTCTTCAGTCCCCACGAATAATCAGTGAAATAAAGTGTTTTTATCTGTTTCAGGTGAACTGCAATGTGTCATGAATTAGTTTTCTTTGTGTAACTACATTGAGTTTGTTGTTGTGTAGCGTCATAATGACTCACATGAGCTCACGGTGCCTGATTCTTTTCAGGGAGCAGAGAGGAGAGGCAGCCACAGTTAAGACAGACGAGGGATTCAGGGAGAGAAGAGGAGGCCGAGCCGCACACAGTGAAGTGGTTCAGAGCCAGAAAGCACCTCAGCACAGTGTATTATCCATAACAGCGCCAGAAAATGACGTCATCGCTGCCTCCGCTCGTGGTCACGCCTCTGAATCTTTCTATTTGAGATGCTTTAGAAACGGGAAGTCTTAAATGAGTAAATATTTAGCAGCAAAATCAAATTATTTACATGATATTCAACCTTCGTTTCTTTATAATACATTTAATACTTCTTTCTTTGCAGGTTTTTCTTAAAGGTGATAAAGTCGAACATGAATATGAGTTATGGATAGCGCTTTATAATAAATACACACTATTTAGCATTAATAAAGCATGAATAAACACTGAATTCATCATTTATAAAGCATTATTCCAACATGAACACATTAGTAACTCATTAGTATGCAATTAGTAAACAGTTATACATGTTTCATTCTTTATTAATAAGCTTGAGTTCTCATACTGTATAAATGATGGATTCCCATCATACATAACTAATACTTAACTAACTAGTAGTAACTACCTGAATTAATCATTAATTTCAGCATTTTTTATCATTTAATAACACTTTACAAATGATCTTATTAATCATCTATAAGTCCTTAATACTTCATTTACAAATGGGGAATCCATCATTTATAAAATGTATGAAAACCCAAAAGTTAATCAAGAATGAAACATGTATAACTGTTAATGAATTACATACTAATGAGTTACTAATGAGTGTTCATGTTGGAGCAATGCTTTATAAATGATGAATTCAGTGTTTATTCATGCTTTATTAATGCTAAATAGTGTGTACTTATTATAAAGTGCTACCGAGTTATGAGTTGACAGATGATCATAATTCCTCCTCTGCGTTGTGGAGCCTGAACGTCGCGCTCAGCGGGTTATTATAGATTTGACTCATCAGGTTTGTGGTTGTGTAGCTTTGAGGAAGTTATTTGTTTTACAAAGTCAGCAAACAGCCCGACTTTCATCTTCTAATTATGTCACCGGGACACGTTCCCTCACACGCTTTGGGCTCATGATTAACCTTTTGTCACGTTTTGCAACTTGATTCTGTGAGTCCCACATTTCATTTTACTATTTTCATAACGATAACTAACCTGAACACAAGCTGTTTGTTCGAAGGCTTTTCACGTTACATTTAGCTGACGCTTTTATCCGAAGCAATTTACGTGTTCTCTCTACGCCGTAGACGCAGCGACGGAGAGCACTTCTGGGTTAAGTGTCTCGCTCAAGGATACATCCACGTGGACTAGCGGAGCCGGGGCTCGAACCACCGATCCTCTGATTGAGAGTCAGGCATGCTAACAACTGAGCCACAGTCGCGTTGAGCGTTGATCATTATTGTTTTCACTTTGAATCAAATGACTGTAATCAAGATAAAATCCTCCTTCATTAGTTCCACAGCTGGGACATTTCAACGACAGATGATTACGCCCGACTCTGCAGCTTGTTTTTGACCGTCTTTTAAATGAAATACATTTTTGCCTTAAGGGAAAAAGCACCTGAACAATGAAACTCATTGACAAAAGTGGAGATTTAAATGAATGAACAAAGGTCAAATCCAAATACGTGAAGATCGTGTGTTTGCTCGGACATCTGAGCAAACGGTATCCGCCCTCGAGAAAAAGATCACAAGATGCGACCTGAAGTCAAACGAGTTCACACAATGCCGATTCCCAGAGAAAGATCTCTGTGTGTACGGAGGTGTTGGTGTCTGGTCAGTTCTCCTGTTTTACGTCAACCAGTGGGAGCTAAAGAGGGCAAGGAGGAGAAACACAGCGACGGAGCAGCAGCTGGAAGAACCGTGGAAAATCCTAAGAAGTGTCCAAGAAAACGTCCTGCAGTGGATGCTCAAGTTAAAAATAAATAACTTGCTGTTCATAACATTTCATTTAGCTGACGCTCTTATCCAAAGAGACTTACATGTCTCTGAATACACCGTAGACCAGTGGCGGGCCGTGCCTTTCGCACCTAGGCCTCTCTCTCCTGACCACCAGGGGGCGACTCCTCTGGTTGTATAGAAGTATATGCTTCATGTGTTAAAGCTGCATTCTCTCTCCTGACCACCAGGGGGCGACTCCTCTGGTTGTATAGAAGTCTATGCTTCATGTGTTAAAGCTGCATTCTCTCTCCTGACCACCAGGGGGCGACTCCTCTGGTTGTATAGAAGTCTATGCTTCATGTGTTAAAGCTGCATTCTCTCTCCTGACCACCAGGGGGCGACTCCTCTGGTTGTATAGAAGTCTATGCTTCATGTGTTAAAGCTGCATTCTCTCTCCTGACCACCAGGGGGCGACTCCTCTGGTTGTATAGAAGTCTATGCTTCATGTGTTAAAGCTGCATTCTCTCTCCTGACCACCAGGGGGCGACTCCTCTGGTTGTATAGAAGTATATGATTCATGTGTTAAAGCTGCATTCTCTCTCCTGACCACCAGGGGGCGACTCCTCTGGTTGTATAGAAGTCTATGCTTCATGTGTTAAAGCTGCATTCTCTCTCCTGACCACCAGGGGGCGACTCCTCTGGTTGTATAGAAGTCTATGCTTCATGTGTTAAAGCTGCATTCTCTCTCCTGACCACCAGGGGGCGACTCCTCTGGTTGTATAGAAGTCTATGCTTCATGTGTTAAAGCTGCATTCTCTCTCCTGACCACCAGGGGGCGACTCCTCTGGTTGTATAGAAGTCTATGCTTCATGTGTTAAAGCTGCATTCTCTCTCCTGACCACCAGGGGGCGACTCCTCTGGTTGTATAGAAGTCTATGCTTCATGTGTTAAAGCTGCATTCTCTCTCCTGACCACCAGGGGGCGACTCCTCTGGTTGTATAGAAGTCTATGCTTCATGTGTTAAAGCTGCATTCTCTCTCCTGACCACCAGGGGGCGACTCCTCTGGTTGTATAGAAGTCTATGCTTCATGTGTTAAAGCTGCATTCTCTCTCCTGACCACCAGGGGGCGACTCCTCTGGTTGTATAGAAGTCTATGCTTCATGTGTTAAAGCTGCATTCTCTCTCCTGACCACCAGGGGGCGACTCCTCTGGTTGTATAGAAGTATATGATTCATGTGTTAAAGCTGCATTCTCTCTCCTGACCACCAGGGGGCGACTCCTCTGGTTGTATAGAAGTCTATGCTTCATGTGTTAAAGCTGCATTCTCTCTCCTGACCACCAGGGGGCGACTCCTCTGGTTGTATAGAAGTCTATGCTTCATGTGTTAAAGCTGCATTCTCTCTCCTGACCACCAGGGGGCGACTCCTCTGGTTGTATAGAAGTCTATGCTTCATGTGTTAAAGCTGCATTCTCTCTCCTGACCACCAGGGGGCGACTCCTCTGGTTGTATAGAAGTCTATGCTTCATGTGTTAAAGCTGCATTCTCTCTCCTGACCACCAGGGGGCGACTCCTCTGGTTGTATAGAAGTCTATGCTTCATGTGTTAAAGCTGCATTCTCTCTCCTGACCACCAGGGGGCGACTCCTCTGGTTGTATAGAAGTCTATGCTTCATGTGTTAAAGCTGCATTCTCTCTCCTGACCACCAGGGGGCGACTCCTCTGGTTGTATAGAAGTCTATGCTTCATGTGTTAAAGCTGCATTCTCTCTCCTGACCACCAGGGGGCGACTCCTCTGGTTGTATAGAAGTCTATGCTTCATGTGTTAAAGCTGCATTCTCTCTCCTGACCACCAGGGGGCGACTCCTCTGGTTGTATAGAAGTCTATGCTTCATGTGTTAAAGCTGCATTCTCTATCCTGACCACCAGGGGGCGACTCCTCTGGTTGTATAGAAGTCTATGCTTCATGTGTTAAAGCTGCATTCTCTCTCCTGACCACCAGGGGGCGACTCCTCTGATTGTATAGAAGTCTATGCTTCATGTGTTAAAGCTGCATTCTCTCTCCTGACCACCAGGGGGCGACTCCTCTGGTTGTATAGAAGTCTATGCTTCATGTGTTAAAGCTGCATTCTCTCTCCTGACCACCAGGGGGCGACTCCTCTGGTTGTATAGAAGTCTATGCTTCATGTGTTAAAGCTGCATTCTCTCTCCTGACCACCAGGGGGCGACTCCTCTGGTTGTATAGAAGTATATCTTCATGTGTTAAAGCTGCATTCTCTCTCCTGACCACCAGGGGGTGACTCCTCTGGTTGTATAGAAGTCTATATAAATGACTCTACTTCTCTTGATGTATTCCCTCAGTAAACATTGTAAACATGAGTTTATGTCTCAATCTCTAGTTTCAAGTCTTCTTCAATACAGCATGATGTTCATTTAGTAAATTATGGTCATTGAGAGTCAAACAGACCATAAAGCAGGGGACGCTTTAGGGCGGGGCTACAAGGTGATTGACAGGTCGACACCAGAGACTTATACGGCGTCTCTACGTCACTTCCTGTTAACTGGTTGCAAAAAACAACAACATGGTGACGACCAAATCGCCAAACTCAAGGCTTCAAAACATCGGTCCACAAACCGATGAGTGAAGTGAATATTTCTGTCAAATGTTGCGTATTCCTTTGGGATAATTCATGCGGTCGCAGCTCTCGGCCACCAGAATGAACTGACCCAAGACATCCCTAGAGAAGGTCAGCGCAGATGTTTGTGTTCCTCATGTTCCTGCAGAGTCACTCTCTGCCTTTAGGCCTCTTACCTCACGGGAACGCATTGTTTCCTGAGGCCAGAGGCACTGTTGATGTTCGGGGTGTCGATCCTGCAGCTGTCGTGTTCTGGTCCCGCTGCTCATCGCTCATTTCTTTCCAGTGACTAAGCATCATGGTGTCACTGGCGTCGACTCGTTGTTGTTCCGACTGCTGGAGTCAGTTCCACCCTGGAGTTCTACAGCTCATATGACCACGAGATGAATACCAGACCCTACTGTCCTTGATCTCTAACGAATCTGCAACTCATTGCCTTTAAAAAAATGAATATCTATATATATGTTTAAGCTTATTTTCAGCATAAATATGATCAAAAGTCAAGACTGAGCAAGATTCGGTCCCTTCCCATCATCCCACAGAGTAATACTGCACATCTTTAGAAAGATTACAACCTAAAGCGTCTAAATCTGCAACAATAATCACAATAAACACAAGCATTGACATGTCAGGAAGCATATTCAGTCCAAAAAACGTGTTTTTCGGTTTGAGCTTTTCCTTGGTCCCACCATGACAACCAGGAGATGTAAATGACCGTCTACTTCCCCATGTGCCGTCTGAAGCACTTTCAGAAGAGTCTGAGGACCAATGAGATCGCAGGGTCTCGGAATGCCCAAAAAAAAGCACGAAGAAAACTTCCGGTCTCTTTTGAGACACTTATCCGTAAGGGTTTTTATGAATGTTTTAGTGAAAGGTCATAATCACTTAGTCATTGTAAGGAGTTTCTCACAAGGGTTACGGCACTTCAGCAATTTAAATGAATTAAATCGGAACTGTGGATGAGGAGATAGCACAGTTTGGAAAAAAATAACTATTCTCATTTTCGGGGCGTCGGGTTTATTAACTCTAGAAGCACCGGCTTGGTTTTGAGATGCGCCCCTCAATATGTCACCCTTTACAAAGCACTTTTTTAAAGGGTCTGCACTTGCATATTAGATGAGATTTATAAAAAGCTGCAGGGATGTTGCTGTGAGGACCCACCGGGCCTCCAGCCACAGCCAGAGAGACGCTCAGCTGCTGCTGTCCATCTTGGTCCTCTGTAGCGCCGCCCTGCTGGCAGAGAGAGGCACCATCATCTGAGGAGACGGACATGTAAATACAACAGGATGCATTCTGAGTCTCTACAGGGTTCTGACAGTCATGGAAAACCTGGAAGAGTCATGGAATTATAAAATGGTTATTTCCAGGCCTGGAAAAGTCCTAAAAGTCATGTAAATGTGTTATATTCATGTGTTCATTTACGCTGAGTTTGAAATAATGAATATGCTTTTAAAAGAAAGACTCAGAATATAAGCAGGCATCCATACAGGCATCTATATAAATGTTTATTCTTTTAATCAAACTATTGTCTCTCTCATTTAAGGTTTACTGTATGCTTCTCATTGTTAGTTTAAATAAATTGTCTCAGTTTTTATTGTATACACCGAGATTTCACACAATGTTTGGTCATGGAAATCTGGTTTAAAGTCCTGGAACCCCATTGGTCAGCCTGTGTCTGAACCCTGTCTCAAGTCTTGATAAGTTGATGTCGTTTCCCTCTTCATTTTAATCCTAAACCGACCGTAGCTGCCCCTTGACCACATACGCTACGTATGTTGTCTAGAAATAGTTCTCTGTGTATTTTTATACCTCAGATACTTTTATATGCACCTGGATCCTGAGAAACTTGAGTCGCAGCTCCGCTGCTTTGAAATTTAGCTTCTTATTTTTTTGACCCCACCGGTCCTGTGAGAGGTTGAGTGATATTTCTCTAGTCTATTTAATGCTGATGGAAGAGATATCCTCATGCAGAGTACACTTTATCTGAGCTTTGGGCCTGAAGGACCTTCATCAGAACGAGGTTTTAGACCAAAGAGATCAAACTCCGTCTCATCTGCATCCATCTCTTCTGCACTTTCAACGGTTTAATAGCAATTTAATGAAGATGAAGTGAGAGGGAGCGCTGGTTATCTGGCATGTTCTGTCTATTTTAAAACACAAAGTGAATATAGAGCTGGGCCATACATATCAATATCATATTGTGATAAAAATATAATGATGTCATTATATATAGAGATACTGTGATACACAATTACGTTGTGATGATATCAAGCATACTGACTCAAATCTGATCAAACTCCATTAAATCAAACTATTGCACATGTTTACTTTGAACTTAAGTTCTAAATTTAATGAGAAAATACTTTGTATTAATACACTGCAAATATTTAATTCAGAAAGGAGTATAAACAAAAATACTTTCATATAGACTTTTTAATAATTGAATTACCAGAAAACGTATTTTGTTATTTGTTATTTATTAAGGATCCCCATTAGTCTACACCGTAGTGGAGACTATTCTTCCTGGGGTCCAGGCAAAAGCATTACAATACAAATCATAAAGTGCAGTACAGCCTGATCAATGTTGGTGAACAAAAACACAGACTTAGGAACAACATTTACATTCAAAGAAAAATTATAAAAATGCCTAAATACCTCAAGTAATAACCTAATCTACACTAATTTCCTTTCTGATTATTGCTGCCTTAAGTTTCCTTTTGAAATCACACTTATTTCTTGTTAGAGTCAGATATGAGGGGAGCACATTCCAGTATGCGATAGCGCTGTACATTACTGTTTTCTTAAGTGCATTGGTTTTTGGTAGAGGAAGAGTAAAGTGACCCCTTAGTGCCTGTCTGGTATTATAACCATGCCTCTCATTTGCATGTGATTGCTGTAAAGACAAACTGACGGGTTTCTGTGAGGAATACACATTATTTAAAAACAGAATAAGTCTGCATGCCAGTCTTTCATCCACCATCATCCATGACAGCCTAGCATGCATAGCATCCACACTACTCCTGACAGAGCAGTGAAGTGCTAGTCTTGCCGCTCTGTTCTGAGCAACCTGAAGTCTACTAATTTCTTGCTTTGATGCGCTAGACCAGATAACAGGACAGTAGTCCAGATTTGACAGAACTAGAGCTTGTATGACTAGTCTAATTGTTGTGTTAGTTAGCAGATGAGCACTCCTTCTAATGGCATGGATACTATTAATCATTCTCACCACTGTATTATTAATCTGAGTGGACCATGACAGTGTTTCGTCAATAGTGACACCCAGCAGTTTGACTTCCTTAACCTGTTCCATAGTAGTACCCTCCAAAGAGAGGCTTCATTTCTGATCTGTCCTGAGAGCACATTTAGAACCTATTACCATAGATGGAATATATAAATATTATATATTATGCTCCTTGCCCCTTTATATATAAATATAATATATATATAAAGATATGAAATGACCTATATGGTGATAGAAGATATAATGTAGATATTAAGGACAAAGATTCTTAGCTTCAGGTCATTCTACACGTTACATACATTATAATAAAAACATAGTTATCACTATTACATTGCATTTCTTCAATTGATCCCTCAGAATGCTACGTACTGCTTCTTTAACAATATGTATTTATAAATATTTCCTTCAGGTTAAATAAAGATCTCTTCTACATTAAGATGATGCTTTTATCCAAAGCAACTTACATGTTTTCTCTACACCGTAGACACAGCAATAGGGGAGCAATTCAGGGTTAAGTGTCTTGCTCAAGGACACATCGACGCAGGCTAGTGGAGCCGGGGCTCGAACCACCGATCTTCCAATTGAAAGACATACATGCTAACCACTGAGCCACAGTCTTCAATCGCTCCTCACTTCTCTTCAATCTCTTCTCGTCTCTTCAATCTCTTCTCGTCAATCTCTTCTCATCTCTTCAATCTCTTCTCTTCAATCTCTTCTTGACTCTTCAATCTCTTCTCTTCAATCTCTTCTCTTCAATCTCTTCTTGACTCTTCAATCTCTTCTCTTCAATCTGGTCTCTTCAATCTCTCCTCACATCTCTTCAATCTCTTCTCTTCAATCTCTTCTCTTCAATCTCTTCTCTTCAATCTCTTCTCTTCAATCTCTCCTCACATCTCTTCAATCTCTTCTCTTCAATCTCTTCTCTTCAATCGGGTCTCTTCAATCTCTCCTCACATCTCTTCAATCTCTTCTCTTCAATCTCTTCTCTTCAATCTCTTCTCATCTCTTCAATCTCTCCTCACATCTCTTCAATCTCTTCTCTTCAATCTCTTCTCACATCTCTTCAATCTCTTCTCTTCAATCTCTTCTCTTCAATCTCTTCTCTTCAATCTCTTCTCTTCAATCTCTTCTCATCTCTTCAATCTCTTCTCATCTCTTCAATCTCTTCTCGTCTCTTCAATCTCTTCTCATCTCTTCAATCTCTTCTCATCTCTTCAATCTATTCTCGTCTATTCAATCATTTCTCTTGATAATCTTTTCCCCTTTTATTAAACCTCTCCTCTCCTCTACTCTGTAGTGCTCTAATGATGATAATCATGTCAGATGTCCTAAAGTTGATGTGAAGACTTGTCGTTGTGACTCATTATTCATTTACAGGCTTTGTCTCTAATCCAAGAGGCATTGCTGATTAGTCAGCCCTAATTTATTCTTTGAGTCACGTTGATAGATAGATACTTTATTAATCCTGCAAGGGGAAATTGTTTTATTGCCGCAGCATTTATACATACAAATATAGCAATACTAAATATAAAAATGCACAATATATACATTGAATAGAATAATATTAAATGAACTAACAAAACAATAGTGCAAAGAAGGAACCAAACAAAGAAAGGGCAGTGTACGGGTGTTATAGTTGATTTATTGTAAAGTGGGGATACTAGTAGCTTTTAATTAGCGCTGGACGTGTCTTTCCTTCTTTTCTGTCGCTCGATGACCTGATTCCTGAGCGGACCAAGCCAGCTCGGGTCAGCTAACGGATGACCTCAACAGATCGGCCTCCAGCACTCCTTCTCCTCTCATATCCCACGATCACACCCGCTTCCTAACCCTTTTACCCAAACACACAAACTGTTGTGTTTGTGGTCGCCGCCTCACACAGAGCCTCCTGGTGCGGTCGGGGGTCGACCCGTATCTTCTCCTGCTTTCCGTGCCGTCCTCATAACGTACCGCTGATGCATCGGCCTCGACAGGTGCTCCTTTCTGAAAGGATCATTTGGGTATATTTAGACTTTGAAACCTGAGCGCGCCGGCCTGTGATTGGCCGCGTCGGCCACATGATAACCTGGGTAGAGATCGCAGCTGTGTGCTGTCGCCCGGTGTTTCTCTGGAGGGAAGCTGGGGAGACTTTGGCGGCTTGGGAGACCTTTAAACTTTATAGAACCGGTAAGCAAAGAAAAGGAGAAAACAACAACAACAAAAACAGCTCAGATATCCATGTTCTCTACACACTTGCATGGCTTTCCATCCGCTCGGACGCCCGTTATTTCCGTCCTCTGGATCCAGCTGATTGAGGGATAAAGAGTGAGAAGGCTTCCGCTGCACATTGGAGGAATAACCAAACAATCAAGAAGTGCAAGACTCCAGCAAGATCAAACCAGGCCTCTTTACTTTGGATCTATCTGAAAGTCCAGCAGCGGTCTTCTCTCTCTCCGAAATCTCTCAGCGGCTATTTGGTCCTTTCATCTATTCCTCTTCTTATTTTTACAGGGAAACATTGCATTTTGTTTTAAAGAGAGGGCAATCAAGTGCTAAAAAAGGTACTTAGTATGCCGTCCTATATTTAACCTGCAGCCTCAGAAGGCATTGGCCCCACCGGTCCCTAAACAGAGGCGACCAATCAGGCGGCGGCATTGGCTTACATGTCAAATAGCTGAAGCGCTGCCGGGCAGCTGTCGCCAACCTTCAGCTTCTTTGAGCTGTGTTGTGGCTGTCGCACATTCACGGGCCTGTAGTCTGCAACTACTGATTTTATGATCTACTGTGAGGCGTTTCACACATTTATTCTTATTTAATTGTATTGATTGAGGCAGTTTGAGACCCTAGTGGGTGGCAAAGAGGTTTCTTTTACTGTCAGGAAAATACTGCGGGAGTCTTCCGCTGGTTCCTTTGCTTTAACGTATGTTTGTGTAGTTTTTCTAGCATGCGTTTGCCGTGTATATTTTCCTATTTTTGAATCGGGGTAACTGGGTTCAACCGGCCGCGTCCTAAAATACCGCCGGCGCGTTTGATCTCATGTCTGAGCCCCGGATCAGCTGATGGAACATTGAAGTTATCTCTGCGGTTGTGATGCGATGTCAGAGTTTATTTGATGAATAATAAATGTTGTCTGTGTTTTGCGCAGAAACTCTAACTCCGTCTCAAAATGACGGAAGTTGTGGAGGAATATGTGGAATATGAGGAGGAGTATGAGGAATTTGAGGAAGAGGAGATTGTGGACGAGGTAAGTCGAAGTTTTCTCACTTTTATCTGTGTTTTTTTTTTTTATAATTACTTAATTACGTGATTATTTTGGATCGTTTCCAGCCTAAATACGATAAAGAAATGGTTCAGTGGAGTTGAGGTTAAAAGCAGGACCTGCAGGTCCAGGGCCCCTATGAATAGTCAGCAGTTCATGGACCCTCGTCTTCTGGGATCCGGTTTCAGACCGACACCCTCAGAGTCCTGGATTGCCTTTAACAGTCACTTAAAGCAAAAATATTTCCAAATCAAGAATATTTCACTGGGACATTGTGTGTCGCCCTGTAAAGGAAATCATATGTAGTTAACGTGCCATCCTATATATATATATATATATATATATATATATATATATATATATATATACTGTGCAGACCACCAGATATCTCCAGTATGTCTAATTTATCCATGAACTGGTTCCCAAATTACGACGGTCACCTTCCTTTGTAGCATAAATAGTTCAAGATTGGATTCCATAGAATTCAGAAAGTCACCATTTAGTCTTTTGTTTGAATTGACCTGTTTGAGTGTTTACCACCATATTTGTCTCCAGATGATGTGATCTAACCTCATATGTAAATATATTATATAATCGTGAGATTTCAGGATGTTTCTAGACTTTGTGAATGCATTATTGTGTTTCTGGCGGTGTCCAATGGAAGAGTGAAAACAGAAGGCTAACAGCTTAATCTCATATTTCCTGGTGAAATAGGATTAAAGTTGGCCTTGTATACTTAACACTGCTGATATCTTATGAGGGAGTCCTTCACTCCCATGTAACATATCAACTGTTTCAAAAAGATTTACCATCTTTACGGCAAAGATGTAAATCGTTTGGGAGGCGGAGCAAACAGATACCCATCAACAAAACCCTTTACACTCTGATTTCACTTGCACTTTCATCTGCACTGTGGAGAAACGTTGCATTGTTTGAGTAAAGACGGCTTCTTATCCGATGTACAGAATGGGGAGAAACATAGAGCTGTTCAGCTGCTAGGAGAAGGAGCAGAGATACAAGAGTTTATTGGGGTTTATTTGCTAATGATCTACTTTATACGTCATTATGATCGCGAGTATTTTCCTAATATTTAATTACCTCCACCTTAATTAAGAAATTCAGCATTTTATTTCCTTTATTTCATGTAAGAGCTGCTCTCTCTCAGAAACCAGAGACGTAAGTCTCAAACTTGTGATGTCATCAAGTATAAAGCTGCTCCATCGACGACAGATCTCTGTAGGACGACGTGTTTCTGTGGGACAGGAAGTCATCGTCACTGTCCCTCCTCAAACAGCCAATCAGATTCCTCCGTTAGATTCTGGATTATCTCATAAAATAATCTGTCAATCAAACGTTTATGATTCTTCCAGCTTTAGTTCATCAAGATAATCTTCACTAATAAACTTTAATGATGTTTGAAGTGTAAAGTAAGAAGCTAACGTTAGCCTATAGAGGAGCTCCACCAGGTCACATGACTTCATGTTATAGAGGAGCTCCACCAGGTCACATGACTTCATGTTATAGAGGAGCTCCACCAGGTCACATGACTTCATGTTATAGAGGAGCTCCACCAGGTCACATGACTTCATGTTATAGAGGAGCTCCACCAGGTCACATGACTTCATGTTATAGAGGAGCTCCACCAGGTCAAATGACTTCATGTTATAGAGGAGCTCCACCAGGTCACATGACTTCATGTTATAGAGGAGCTCCACCAGGTCACATGACTTCATGTTATAGAGGAGCTCCACCAGGTCACATGACTTCATGTTATAGAGGGACTCCACCAGGTCACATGACTTCATGCTATAGAGGAACTCCACCAGGTCACATGACCTCATGTTAGTCTATAGAGGAGCTCCACCAGGTCACATGACTTCATGTTATAGAGGAGCTCCACCAGGTCACATGACTTCATGCTATAGAGGAGCTCCACCAGGTCACATGACTTCATGCTATAGAGGAGCTCCACCAGGTCACATGACTTCATGCTATAGAGGAGCTGCACCAGGTCACATGACTTCATGTTATAGAGGAACTCCACCAGGTCACATGACTTCATGCTATAGAGGAGCTCCACCAGGTCACATGACTTCATGCTATAGAGGAGCTCCACCAGGTCACATGACTTCATGCTATAGAGGAGCTCCACCAGGTCACATGACTTCATGCTATAGAGGAGCTGCACCAGGTCACATGACTTCATGTTATAGAGGAACTCCACCAGGTCACATGACTTCATGTTATAGAGGAACTCCACCAGGTCACATGACTTCATGTTATAGAGGAGCTCCACCAGGTCACATGACTTCATGTTATAGAGG
The DNA here is from genome assembly GCA_038501785.1 of Myoxocephalus aenaeus. Lineage (NCBI taxonomy): Eukaryota > Metazoa > Chordata > Actinopteri > Perciformes > Cottidae > Myoxocephalus > Myoxocephalus aenaeus. The sequence continues at coordinate 437,315 of JBAMJR010000010.1, forward strand.
AGCTCCACCAGGTCACATGACTTCATGTTATAGAGGAGCTCCACCAGGTCACATGACTTCATGTTATAGAGGAGCTCCACCAGGTCACATGACTTCATGTTATAGAGGAGCTCCACCAGGTCACATGACTTCATGTTATAGAGGAGCTCCACCAGGTCACATGACTTCATGTTATAGAGGAGCTCCACCAGGTCACATGACTTCATGTTATAGAGGAGCTCCACCAGGTCACATGACTTCATGCTATAGAGGAGCTCCACCAGGTCACATGACTTCATGTTATAGAGGAGCTCCACCAGGTCACATGACTTCATGCTATAGAGGAGCTCCACCAGGTCACATGACTTCACGTCTCCTCCACTAAGCTAAAGGAGGATTCACCAGAGGGGCGTTCACTGACCAGTGTTATAAATCAGACAACTAAATGCTAACATGTCTTCAGCTCGTGTTAAACAGACTTTTTTTCAGACTTCTAAACAAAATACTTTCATGAAACTCAGACTTCCAGACTGACTCATTGCTGAGTTTTAGGACTCATTCCTGCAGCTCTTCAGGTTTGCTTCCGAAATTACATTTATTACGTTTTAAAGTCTGAAACCTTAGTAAGAAACCAATAGTATGCTAATATCATACTATTTTGTAAATATGTCAGGATGCAAACACTGGACGCTAAGCCAGCATTAATATCCCACAATGCAATGCGGTGGCTACACGTCTCCAACCGGCAAGCAGGCTCTCAGGAAGAGGCGTGGCATCTCTACCCATGTCTATGAACAGTTCATACTTTATACTTGATGATGTCACAAATGTATTACTATTATTTACCTTTATTTAACCAGATAAGTAAATTGAGAACAAGTTCTCATTTACAATGACGACCGGGCAAAAAGGCAAGTTGATAGAAGACAAAATAAAACAAAGATACATGTGTGTTATACAATATATATTCAATATATATATCGTACAACTCATTCCAGTCACTTGAAGCACCAAACTGGAATAACATTTTAGTTTTTAATCCCAGTAGAGAGAGAGAGAGAGGGAGAGAGAGAGAGAGAGAGAGAGAGAGAGAGAGAGAGAGAGAGAGAGAGAGAGAGGGAGGGAGGCAGATGAGACGAGGCTCTGAGCTGTCAATCACACTCTGATAGCCTGGAACGCATTCACAACACTGCTGCAAATGAGCTCAGAGAGAGAGAGAGAGAGGTGGAGAGAGAGAGAGGGAGAGGGAGAGAGAGAGAGAGAGAGAGAGAGAGAGAGAGAGAGACGTGTTTCATTCACTCCTATGGTTCTCTCCTGTCTGGTAGATCCAGTATTGAAGCCTCTTACACATGTTGGTAAAAATAAACGATTGAGATGTTCTTTCTCGCAGCTCTGGGTTAGTCTAGATCTCTGGTTTAGTCTAGATCTCTGGTTTAGTCTAGATCTCTGGTTTAGTCTAGATCTCTGGGTTAGTCCAGATCTCTGGGTTAGTCTAGATCTCTGGGTTAGTCTAGATCTCTGGGTTAGTCTAGATCTCTGGTTTAGTCTAGATCTCTACTAGGTTTTAAGCTTTTGTTTTGGTCGGCTTCCAAAACCACACGTCTCCAAACGTTCACCTTGCGTGACTGTAAATACTTCCTGTTGGAGGAGGTTTCACTCAGGCTGTAAGCGAGACGGCTATTGGTGGAGCAGCTTGAGGTTTAGACCGGGCCGCAGGGTTCTCCCTCCCTTCAGGTGGTCTAACCCTGCAGGAGTGTTGGATCACATCCCCAGAGTTGGGGGCGTCTGCCTCCAATACCTAAGAGGTGAATGGAGGTTTCATCCATTTATAATATTCAACATCTCCTTTCAGAAACATCATAAATGTAACTCTGGATTATTATTATTATTATTATTTACTTCGATGCAAGATCAACAATGTGTTCTCGTCATTATGATTCTATGCTGTGAGCAACTTCACAGTTTTAGTGTGAAGGCAGAAAACACCAGATTTGACTGGAGTCCTTTAAACCATCTGTGTTTGATCAGAGGAGGAGATTCTGGAGCCGTCCACAGTGTGTGTACTGTGTGTACTGTGTGTACTGTGTGTACTGTGTGTACTGTGTGTGTGTCGCAGCAACAGACAACACAACGCACTCTCATGGACAGTTGTGAAATAGTCACAACATGTCTTAATAGACTACAGTCTTAATAAGATAAACTACAGTCTTAAACTACAGTCTTAAACTACCGTCTTAATAGACTACAGTCTTAATAATAGACTACAGTCTTAAACTACAGTCTTATTAGACTACAGTCTTAATAATAGCCTACAGTCTTAATAATAGACTACAGTCTTAATAGCCTACAGACTACAGTCTTAATAATAGACTACAGTCTTAATAATAGACTACAGTCTTAATAGCCTACAGACTACAGTCTTAATAGACTACCATTTTAATATACTACAGTCGTATTTGACTACAGACTTAATAGACTACAGTCTTAAACTACAGTCTTAATAGACTACAGTCTTAATAGACTACAGTCTTAATAGACTACAGACTACAGTCTTAATAGACTACAGTCTTATTAGACTACAGAATACAGTCTTAATAGACTACAGTCGTATTCGACTACAGTCGTAATAGACTACAGTCTTATTAGACTACAGTCTTAATAGACTACAGTCTTAATAGACTACAGTCTTATTAGACTACAGAATACAGTCTTAATAGACTACAGTCGTATTCGACTACAGTCTTAATAGACTACAGTCTTATTAGACTACAGAATACAGTCTTAATAGACTACAGTCGTATTCGACTACAGTCTTAATAGACTACAGTCTTAATAGACTACAGTCTTATTAGACTACAGAATACAGTCTTAATAGACTACAGTCGTATTCGACTACAGTCTTAATAGACTACAGTCTTATTAGACTACAGTCTTAATAGACTACAGTCTTATTCGACTACAGTCTTAATAGACTACAGTCTTAATAGACTACAGTCTTATTAGACTACAGAATACAGTCTTAATAGACTACAGTCTTATTAGACTACAGTCTTAATAGACTACAGTCTTATTAGACTACAGTCTTAACAGACTACAGTCTTAATAGACTACAGTCTTAATAGACTACAGTCTTAATAGACTACAGTCTTCATTGCAGAGTGTTCACCAGTGTATTACAAAGACCCCGCCCTTCTTGTTGGCGGCGTTGGACAGAGCCTCCTGTAATGCGATGCGGTGTTAGTGGAGCGCCAGAGCTGCAGAAAAATCACCCTCGATCTGAGTCCATAGACAGTCCTGTGCTGTTTCTCCCATGACGTGTGCTGTGAACCTCAGAGTGTGTCCTATATTTAACATGTCGAGCAGACCAGAACCACGACGGTCACTGAGCACAAGAGTTCAGAGGCCCTTCAGGTAAAGCACCTCCTCTCCCAAGAGACAACAGTTCAAACAGTACAGGAACCCCTCCCCTGTCCCGCCCCCTTGTCCCCGCCCCCTTGTCCCCGCCCCCCTCATCTGCATGCCTGTTAACAGATAACCTGTCTGGTTACTTCAACTTTTGTCCTCTGTGTTGGCAGATTTTTGCATGAATGTTAATTTATTTTTCTGTAATTATTGTTTCGGCTCCACTTTCTATGACGTCCATGTATATAATGTGTTGTAAACACTGTATAATGTGTTATAATCTGCTTATTTCATTGTGTGATGCTTTTTAACCACATTCACATCACTGACCACGATTTCCAAGGATCATAGTGTATTTTAATTCTCATAGTTGTAATTAATTATGATCTTTTTGTAATGCATTATAGTGTGATTATAAATTACTTTATTGTTTTCTTTAAGTAAAGTTTAATAATAATGATCACTTAAAGTAATTTATAATCACATTATAATGATTTATAACAGTGATTATAATTTGTTACAACTATAGGAATTATAATACGCTGTGAAAAACTTAAAATGTATGAAGTAATATACTTTCATTCTACTTATTACACCAGATCAATGATACTGCAGAGTTACAACGTGCACATGACATGTAATCTCTTCACGTATTAAAGGACGAGTATTCCTTTAAGCAGGAGGTTAACTTCATAGTATTTTGATTATAAAATATATAAGGTGACTGAAAGATTTGATATTGTGTTATTATTGTTGTCATAAAGCATAATGGATACTGAGAATTGATCATGCAAAGCTTTAATAATACATTATGTGTGTGTGTTATACCAACTTTCTAATTTAATTTAACCGTGTGATTTCATGTGACTTCATGTGATTTCATGTGATTTCATGTGACTTCATGTGACTTCATGTGACTTCATGTGATTTCATGTGACTTCATGTGACTTCATGTGACTTCATGTGATTTCATGTGACTTCATGTGACTTCATGTGATTTCATGTGACTTCATGTGACTTCATGTGATTTCATGTGACTTCATGTGATTTCATGTGACTTCATGTGACTTCATGTGACTTCATGTGACTTCATGTGATTTCATGTGATTTCATGTGACTTCATGTGATTTCATGTGATTTCATGTGACTTCATGTGACTTCATGTGACTTCATGTGATTTCATGTGACTTCATGTGACTTCATGTGATTTCATGTGACTTCATGTGACTTCATGTGACTTCATGTGACTTCATGTGACTTCATGTGATTTCATGTGATTTCATGTGACTTCATGTGATTTCATGTGATTTCATGTGACTTCATGTGACTTCATGTGACTTCATGTGATTTCATGTGACTTCATGTGACTTCATGTGATTTCATGTGACTTCATGTGACTTCATGTGATTTCATGTGACTTCATGTGATTTCATGTGACTTCATGTGACTTCATGTGACTTCATGTGATTTCATGTGACTTCATGTGACTTCATGTGATTTCATGTGACTTCATGTGATTTCATGTGACTTCATGTGATTTCATGTGACTTCATGTGACTTCATGTGATTTCATGTGACTTCATGTGACTTCATGTGATTTCATGTGACTTCATGTGATTTAATGTGATTTCATGTGATTTCATGTGACTTCATGTGATTTCATGTGACTTCATGTGACTTCATGTGATTTCATGTGACTTCATGTGATTTCATGTGACTTCATGTGACTTCATGTGATTTCATGTGACTTCATGTGATTTCATGTGATTTCATGTGACTTCATGTGATTTCATGTGACTTCATGTGATTTCATGTGACTTCATGTGACTTCATGTGATTTCATGTGACTTCATGTGACTTCATGTGACTTCATGTGACTTCATGTGATTTCATGTGATTTCATGCGGTTGCATGTTTGCCTTGTTGGTGCACAGAGCTCATAGATCTCGTGCATGTAGCCGTGTCAACGCTTTACGAGCCTTCTTACTCCTTGTGTTCGTCCTCCAGTCACCTGTGACCCTTTAACCGCCTGCCACTGATTTATTAACCCTTTAAAGTCTTAAACTTGAGTTATTGAGTCATTGGAGTAATCGGTAGGTATTGTTGTCGCTTCACCTTGACAAGATCAGATTGTTATTTAATCAACACATCCACATCACTGTCTCCATGCCTGACCTCCTCGTCCTATGTGACCTCCTTGTTGTGAGTTCTCCTTCAGAGAGCCTCTGCAGTGAGTGACGTGTTTCTTCTGTCCTCAGTCTGGCTTGGCCACCAGGAAGGTCAGGAAGAAGGTCAAGGTGGACACCTCCAAGTTCATGACCCCGTACCTGGCTCACAGCCAGAAGATGATGGAGCAGTACAGTCATGTGAGCGACCACTACAGGGCCTACTTCCTGTTTCTATAAAGCAGAGTCTCTTTTTCCCGTGTTCACGTGTTGAGCGTTGGGCTCTTCTCGACAGAACAAATACCGGCATGCGTACGACGTCTCCAGAGGGACGCCTCCGGCCATCATCACGGATTCCCCTGAGATGATCCGCATCAGGAAGGCCCAGGAGCAGCTGAGCGAGGTACCACATGACCCCCAACCCCCAGACCAGGATGTCTGAAGGTCACGGTTGAGGGCCCAGAAGTCTTATTTAAATCAGAGACTGCTTATTTAAATCCTGTTTGTGAAACTAACTTACATTTAATTATTCTTTGGTTTTGGTCAAAGATAAAACAGAAGAAATGTAACAAATTCATTGTGGTTTTCTCTTTGGCTAAATGAAATTGTCTGATAGATGAAGCTAAGAATAAAACTCCCTTAAAGTGGATGTTCTGCAGCCGTGAGCGATAACAAACAACCCGTGTCGTCTGCAGGTCAAATACCGCATGGAGGGGAATAAGACTCGGACCACGAGTTTGTACGACGGCGAGGCCCGAGAGGTCGCCCACGTCAAGCGCGTCTCCGAGCTGATCAGCAAGGTGAGTCACCAGCTGAGCGATGAGCGAGACGGAGAAGAGAGAAGCCTCTGAGCGTCTGACCCGTCTCTCCTGCAGGTTCTGTACCGGCAGAAGTGGGACGAGACCAAGGACCGGTACCTGCTGCCCCCGGACGCTCCGGAGCTGGTGCTGGCCGTGAAGAACGCGGCCAACTACAGCAAAGTAAAGAGGGTTCTGCTGTTGGGAATGATTATTCTGCTTTTATTGTAAATGCACTCACCTTGTTTACGCCCTTCACACAGAAACTGTACACGGAGCTCTGGGATGAGGAGAAGACCATGTTCTACCCGTACAGCGACAGCCCCGAGCTGCGCAGGGTGGCCAAGGCCCAGGAGGTGCTCAGTGACGTAAGTGTTCGGACTACAACCAGTTATTATTTGCTATTTTTATTCATTTAAATTATTAATAATTTTGCATTTATTTTATTTAATATTATAATTATATATTGAAATATAGAAATAGAAATACATTTTAATGAAATAAAAAAATAAAGTAAGTATTACAAAAACCAAGAAACCTTTATACTATATAGCATCGAAGAAAAATACAATAAATATGAAAATATATATTGTGATCACACTCAAGGATTCTTTTTCTTTATTAAAAGAATTTTACCAATTGTTTCTAAACCCTTTATTAACACAAACTGTGTTTAATATCCTCAATGAGCCTGACTAATATATATATATATATATATATATATAAACGTGCGTAACCTTTCCTGCTGATGTAAGAAAGTCACCAGTGCTGAGGTCAGCTATTGATGCTGACGAAGTAACACACTCAGTAAATTTGAACTCCTACTGTGTGTGTGTGTGTGTGTGTGTGTGTGTGTGTGTGTGTGTGTGTGTGTGTGTGTGTGTGTGCAGATCCGCTACAAGAAGGGTCAGGAGCAGCGCAACTTGAAGTTCACCTCGCTGGCCGATCCCCCGGAGGTGGAGCTGGCCAGGAGAGTGGCCCGCCAGCGCAGTGACGTAAGAACCAGCTAACATGTGTAGGAACACAGGAGGTAGAACCATCTGAACATGTAGGAACACAGGAGGTAGAACCATCTGAACATGTGTAGGAACACAGGAGGTAGAACCAGCTGAACATGTGTAGGAACACAGGAGGTAGAACCATCTGAACATGTGTAGGAACAGAGGAGGTAGAACTATCTGAACATGTAGGAACACAGGAGGTAGAACCATCTGAACATGTAGGAACACAGGAGGTAGAACCATCTGAACATGTAGGAACACAGGAGGTAGAACCATCTGAACATGTGTAGGAACACAGGAGGTAGAACCATCTGAACATGTGTAGGAACACAGGAGGTAGAACCATCTGAACATGTGTAGGAACACGGGAGGTAGAACCATCTGAACATGTAGGAACACAGGAGGTAGAACCATCTGAACATGTAGGAACACAGGAGGTAGAACCATCTGAACATGTGTAGGAACACAGGAGGTAGAACCATCTGAACATGTGTAGGAACACAGGAGGTAGAACCATCTGAACATGTAGGAACACAGGAGGTAGAACCATCTGAACATGTAGGAACACAGGAGGTAGAACCATCTGAACATGTGTAGGAACACAGGAGGTAGAACCATCTGAACATGTAGGAACACAGGAGGTAGAACCATCTGAACATGTAGGAACACAGGAAGTAGAACCATCTGAACATGTAGGAACACAGGAGGTAGAACCATCTGAACATGTAGGAACACAGGAAGTAGAACCATCTGAACATGTAGGAACACAGGAGGTAGAACCATCTGAACATGTAGGAACACAGGAGGTAGAACCATCTGAACATGTGTAGGAACACAGGAGGTAGAACCATCTGAACATGTAGGAACACAGGAGGTAGAACCATCTGAACATGTAGGAACACAGGAGGTAGAACCATCTGAACATGTGTAGGAACACAGGAGGTAGAACCATCTGAACATGTAGGAACACAGGAGGTAGAACCATCTGAACATGTGTAGGAACACAGGAGGTAGAACCATCTGAACATGTAGGAACACAGGAGGTAGAACCATCTGAACATGTAGGAACACAGGAGGTAGAACCATCTGAACATGTGTAGGAACACAGGAGGTAGAACCAGCTGAACATGTAGGAACACAGGAGGTAGAACCATCTGAAGATGTGTAGGAACACAGGAGGTAGAACCATCTGAACATGTAGGAACACAGGAGGTAGAACCATCTGAACATGTGTAGGAACACAGGAGGTAGAACCATCTGAACATGTAGGAACACAGGAGGTAGAACCATCTGAACATGTAGGAACACAGGAGGTAGAACCATCTGAACATGTGAACATGACATCTTCTAATACTGAATGTTCTTTGTTCTCACGCAGCTCAAGTACAAGGAGGACTACAACAAGAACGTGAAGGGTCAATGGTGCGAGACGCCATACTTCGACGTGGCCACCGCCAGGGTGGCGATGGAGAACCTCAGCAGCGTAAAGAGCCGAGCGTCACCACCTGAAGGGAGGGGCGGAGCTTACAGAACGCCACCTGTCTAACCGTCCGTCCTTTATTTCACCTTTCAGAAACGATACACGCAGGACTACGAGGACAAGAAAGACCAAATCTACTTCATGCAAACGGACACGCCCGTTTACGACGCCAACAAGAAGGCTCGCATCGCCGCCAGCCAGGTGAGCTTCAAGCACGGAGTTTTAAAATGGTTATTTCCAGGCCTGGAAAAGTCCTTGAACAAAATAAAATCCCCAAAGTTTAGTAAGAGTCATGTAAATGTGTTATATTCATGTGTTCATGTCGTTCATTTACGCTGAGTTTGAAATAATGAATATGCTTTTAAAAGAAAGACTCAAAATATAAGCAGGCATACATACAGGCATCTATATAAATGTTTATTCTTTTAATCAAACTATTGTCTCATTCATTTGAGTCATTTAAGGTTTACTGTATGCTTTGTATTCTCATTGTTAGTTTAAATACTACATTTACTCACTTTTTCATGTTTACACCCAGATTTCACTAAATGTTTGTAATGGACATTTGGTTTAAAGTCATGAAACCCATTGGTCAGGATGTGTCTGAACGCTGCATAAAGACTCCACCGACGTCACGTTGTTCACACGCCATGTCTGAACTCTTTGTCCTCTCTCTCTCTCTCTCTCTCTCTCTCTCTCTCTCTCTCTCTCTCTCTCTCTCTCGTTGTGTGTTCAGATCCAATACAAGAAGGAGTACGAGAAGGGCAAGGCGGAGGCCGACTACAACACGCTGCCCGCCACAGAGAACCCTCTCCTCCGGCAGCTCCGATACGCCGGCACCATCCTCAGCGATGTGGGTGAAGCTTCATGAGCCGTGACTCAGAGTCAATCTTACAGGGTTACTCTTCGTATTTAACAAAGATCCAGACAGGAACAGTTTAAGCTCAACCTAAGTTTGGAACATAGGAAAGAACCCTTCCTTCCTCTTCTTCATCTCCTATTTGATCTGAACGTGAGGATCCGTCTCACAGCTGACAAATGAAAGATGGCGTTCAGGTTTAGCTGCGAGGAGACGGGAGGTTAACGCTCCCGCTCCCTCAGTAGTGTGCTTCTGTTGGAGGCTTTGTGTCCTTCAGGTGATCACACGCAAGGATGAAGAGTACGGTGATCAAAGGTCGCTGTGACCTCTACTCTCGTGCATTTGGTGGTCAAAAGTCTCCAAAAACACAGTTTTTGAGCCATAAACTGGAGTCTGTTTCCTTCACAGACATGAGGCATGAATCTAACGATGACTCCCGTTAGACTAGAAAATGAGCTTCTCTCAGTGGATTGGACATATTAATACATATTAGTACGTATTAGTACATATTAGTACGTATTAGTACATATTAGTACGTATTAATACATATTAGTACGTATTAATACATATTAGTACGTATTAGTACATATTAGTATGTATTAGTACATATTAGTATATATTAAAACATATTAGTACGTATTAGTACATATTAGTGTGTATTAGTACATCTTAGTACATATTAGTACATATTAAAACATATTAGTACGTATTAAAACATATTAGTACATATTAGTGTGTATTAGTACATCTTAGTACGTATTAGTACATATTAAAACATATTAGTACGTATTAAAACATATTAGTGGCGCTAATTAAACCGTCTGGAAGTCAACAAAGTAAATGTATTTGAATCCGGTCAACATTTCTCTCTGACATGTTTGCCGTGAGCCAGATGGCTCATTGAGCTGTTTGTGTTTTGTTGTTTGAGTTATTGATCATAATTCATATGTGATGTATCTTCTTTTACAGAAAGTATATAAAGCCAACTACGAGAAGGCTCGAGGTTTCAGCATCAACTACTGCGACACGCCCAAGTTCCAGATGGACTCCGTGCTGAAGAAGTTCACTGACGTAAGAATCCTCTCGAGCTGAACCAAACCTGGGATTTATTTCATCTTTAATAATATTCACATTTAGATTATTATTTCTTTAGGTAGTTTGTTTGTTTTCTGATTACAAGCAGCTATTTTATTGTATTATTTAAATGAATTTATTTTATTAAAATTTGTTGTGTGTATGTTTTAATTGTTTTATTAACATCTTTAAATTAACATTTTTTTATTTTTTATTATAGATTATTATTTCTTTAGGTATTTTTTTTTTTTTTTCTGATTACAACCAACCATTTTATAGTATTATTTAAATGAATTTATTTTGTTTCTTATTTTATTTTTATTTTTTGTGTGTATGTTTTAGTTTTTTATTAACATTTTTCATTTTTTATAAAAATAAATAGATTTTTTATATTTAAATATATATAAAGTTAAATAATAAACACATTTAAGTAAAACCAACCTATATATTGCATAGTAGAAAAATACAACAGAAATATGACAAAATACCATTAAAAAATGCAGATATTTCTGAATAAAAAACGAGACGGGCTAATATATATCATATATACAATATTCACATTTATATGTATTTATTGTCTCCAGACGCGCTACAAGGCTAAGTATGAGAACGAGGTGAAGGGCCGCTACATCGGCAGCTACGAAGACGTCTTCATGATTCACTGCCAGAAAGTCGAGGAAATGAAGAACGAGGTAAAGCTTTTTCTTTGGTTTATTTTATAAATCTGGTTCATAAGAGTGTATTCTTCATCATATCTTTCTTTATATTCTCCTCTTTCATTCTGCAGCAACTTTATAAAAGTGAATATGAAGACAGTAAGACGAGATGCTTCTTCCCTCAAACCATCACGCCGGAATACGAAGTCGGGAAGAAGCTGCTTCAGTGCAGTGACGTGAGTAATAAAATACACACATATATATATATATATATATATATATATATATATATATATATATATATATATATATATATATATATATATATATATATATATATCTGTCTGTGCAGTAAACCAGGTTCTCCCGTTTCTAAGCGTTTCTCTTTTAAATGCTTTGCAGAAAACGTACCGGACGCATCCGGACAAAGTGAAGTTCACTCAGGTCGTGGATTCTCCAGTTATGCTTCAAGCCGCCATCAACGCCAAACAGCTGAGTGACGTACGTTCTCCTCTTAGAACGGATGTGTCAATAAAATGAGTGAATATCATACATAATAATACATAATCATTTAATTTATATCATATTGTTTAAGCTAAAGTACCAAAATATCTACAGAATAACAATTTAACAATCAGAAAACATGTGAACTGTTTGCATAATTCACTTTTTTGTGTGTTTTGAAAATGAAGAAAAACTGAAACCCAGTTCATGATATTGCAAAAATATAAATATTACCACAATTGTGATAACTCCTTTGGCGATGGACAGTTCCATTTATTTCAATGTATATCTCACAGATTGCCATTTTAAATCCAAGAAATGACCACATTTATATTAAATAAGTTGCAGAAATCAGAAGTGATCTCATAAAAAGCAGATAGAAAAACAATAAAACAAAAAGATATTGACAAATGAGAGTGCTAAATATATGGAAGTGCATATAAAGCTTAATTTAAACATTTAATACGTTTAATTTGTACCTTTCTTTTATCGTTTTAATAAGTTACATTGTGTATTATTAGCTTTTATGCCCCTGTTTGTGTCTTTAACTATGATTACCTTTATTGATGCAGATTATAATCCAACTGCAAACTTGTTTAAAAATAAACTGACTTTATAAAACCCCATAAAATAAATATAACATAAAGAGGAAATAAGACGTGAAGGGATTCTGTAAAAATAAAAGTTCTTTAACATAATAGATTATTGTAGGTAAAATCCTCCTCGACGTATACGAGATTCATAGAGGGTTTTAAATATTGTCCATTTATACTAATATTGCGTCAATCCTTGAGCTCAAATGATCAAATTCTCCTGGAGATGCAGATCCTGTAAAATGTGCCGGCTCATCTACGACAGCCCAGCTGTCTTTCTGTGGGCGCCATGGAAACTGGAGAGCCTCTCTGTCGTATAAATAGAGTTCAGTCGGCCCAGAATAAACCCTGTGATCAGAGGTTCAGACCAGGGGGAGACAGTGCTGCCCTCTAGTGGCCCAAAGCCACATCACACCCTGCGTTGTGAACAAACACTCAGAATATATGAATGAAAGAGTAAAGTTATATAAATGAGGTTATGAACAAAGTCATGGAGAGAAAACGTCCTTTAAAAAGAAGTTTAGTTACATGACATCATGATGAAGACTCTACAGGTAAACATGAACTCATAGATATCACCATGAAACTTCACCACTTCATCACTGACATTAAGACAGGGTTCTTACGCTCATGGAGAACCTGGAAGAGTCATGGAGTTTTAAAATGGTTATTTCCAGGCCTGGAAAAGTCCTTGAACAAAATAAAACCCCAACAGTTTAGTAAGAGTCATGTAAATGTGTTATATTCATGTGTTCATGACGTTCATTTACGCTGAGTTTGAAATAATGAATATGCTTTTAAAAGAAAGACTCAAAATATAAGCAGGCATACATACAGGCATCTATATAAATGTTTATTCTTTTAATCAAACTATTGTCTCATTCATTTGAGTCATTTAAGGTTTACTGTATGCTTTGTATTCTCATTGTTAGTTTAAATACTACATTTACTCACTTTTTACTGTTTACACCCAGATTTCACTAAATGTTTGCTCATGGAAATTTGGTTTAAAGTCATGGAAAAGTCCTGAAATGAAACTTTATGACTTTGTTCTTCTGCAGTTGAACTATAAAGCAAAGTACGAGGACACAAAGTTCAAGAACAGTCTTCCCCCAGACTATCCCTTCTTTATCCAGTCCAGAGTCAACGCCTTCAACCTCAGTGACGTGAGTAACATCAAATTACTACATATTAGTACGTATTAGTATGTATTAGTATGTATTAGTACATATTAGTACATATTAGTACAACCGCCCCGCACTTCTTCTCCAGCTTTAATCCGTCAGAAGACTTTCACTTCTTCACTTCCTGACTCTCTCTCTCTCTCTCCTCGCAGAACTCTTACAAGTACGACTGGGAGAAATCTAAAGCCAAGAAGTTTGAGATCCGGGGCGACGCCATCTCGATCCTCGCCGCCCGCGCTCACACCAACATCGCCAGTGACGTGAGCGAGCTTCTGGTTTCTGCACGCCGGCGGCTTCTGTCGATCCACTGATTGACCGCCTGTCGTTCTTCCTCGCAGGTCAAGTACAAGAAGGAGTACGAGAAGAACAAAGGACAGATGGTCGGAGCCCTTAGCATCAACGACGACCCCAAGATCTTGCACTCCGTTCACGTGGCCAAAATCCAGAGTGACGTAAGGCGTCTAAATTTTCTATATCTTTGATTTTCTCTGTGATATAAAAGTTCCTCTCTGGAAACAGAACCAGCTCTGACAGTCAAGGGGGCGGGGCTTAGCCAATGTTCAATTGACTACATTTACCATCAACACTGATTGGACGGTCCACTTAAAAGGTGGTGACTCCTCCCCGTGAATAGTCATGAATCAGAGATGAAATAAGAGTTTCTCTTTCTAATATCTCCACAGCGTGAATACAAAAAGAACTATGAGAAGATAAAGACCAAGTACCATACGACTCTGGATATGATGTCCATCACCTTGGCCAAGAAATCCCAGGGGATCGCCAGCATGAAAGGATACAGGAGCATCAGCACCAACTTCTTCCTGCCGCACGACAGCGTGCTGCTGGACCTGGCCAAGAAAAACAACGTCATCCAGAGTGACGTGAGCACAGACACAAACATCCAATGTCCATCTCGTACTTGTATGGCAGTTTTGTGAGTAATTACATATTCAGTGACGCCATCTGATTTTGGTTTTATTTCTGCATCACAGATTGAGTACAAGTCTGACTACAACAGCTACACCAAGGGAACCCCGTGGATCCCCTTCGGCTCCCTGGAGGTGGAAAAGAATAAGAAAGCCGCTGAGATCCTGAGCGAGGTACGAGTGTCGCTCCGCTCCTCCTTTACGCCCGTAAAGTGTTAGTTAAGATAAGATAAAATAAGATAAGATAAGATAATCCTTTATTAGTCCCGCAGTGGGGAAATTGCAGGATTACAGCAGCAGTGCACTCAAGAGACATATAGTAAATAAAATAAAAAATCTAGTAATAAAAATGGTAAAGAAGAATACAGTAGCAATATTAAATATACAGACAGAATTTAAAAAAGTGTATAAAAGTACTTAAATGTATTATATATTGCACCAGATTAAAGTGGCCAAAAGTGATTAAAGTGTGCTAAGTGTTTGTGTTCTACTGTGAGCTCGGCTTGTTATGCAGCCTGACAGCAGAGGGAAGGAAGGACTTTCGGTTAATGACCTGTTAACGGCGTAGTTTACTTCCTTTACAGAGGAAATACAGACAACACCCCGACAAGATCCCCTTCACCTCCATCCACGACCACCCCGTCATGATGCAGGCCAAAGTCAACCAGCTTCAGAGGAGTGATGTGAGTCAGCTTCAGGGATAATTTGAGATCGGATCTCTTTTGTGCAACACGTGTTAAATTCTGCCTTCTTTGCTGTTTTGCCTTCCAGCGGTTCTACAAGAGAGGTCTGGAGAAGATCCACCAGAAGTACTCTCTGCCTCATGACGTCCCCGAGTTCATCCAGGCCAAGTGCAACGCCTACAACATCAGCAAGGTGAGGAAGACTCTTTTTAAATCATACAAACCGAATATTTATTTTTTTAGCTAGGGACGGGCATCGTTAGGATTTTATAGATATTAATACTCTCATCATGTGAGTCTCACGCTGGACTGAGCTGGAGACAGAGAGACAAAGAGAGACAGAGAGGTAGCGAGACAAAGAGGTAGAGAGACAGAGAGACAGAGAGGTAGAGAGACAGAGAGACAAAGAGACAAAGAGACAAAGAGAGACAAAGAGAGGTAGAGAGGTAGAGAGATAGAGGGACAAAGAGAGACAAACGAGACAGAGACGTAGAGAGACAAAGAGTAAAAGAGACTGTAACCTGGTCAGAACTTAGTGGGAGCACCTACTCCTTACGCCAGCCGTATAAGGAGGGCCCGTTTTAGAACGATTACTTACATTTATCTGGACCTGGAAACAAGGCAGGATCGTGCTGGATTGTGTTCCCTGGTCAATGGCCTCGGCCCGGTGTTACCTTCTTCGTCTGGAAAAATCTGGAAGTTATCTTATTCCATTAAACGGGAGTCCCCATTGAGTAGAGTTCTAAACTCTTATTTTAGAGTATACATTTAATTTCAACAAGAGTTATTATACACACAGTACCATAACTGAGTCTTTTTCTTTATTTGGGGGTTTGTTTATTCCCCTCAGTAGCTAAGAGTCAGTTCACCAGTATCATATGTTTAAAAAGTTTCTTTTTTGTCTTGGAGATATTCCCCTCAGCGCTTAGAAGCAGTTACCAGTATTACAATGTGGGAAAGTCTCTGTTTGATTTCTCAAACTGAGTGGTTCCATCTCAGGGACAGAGCCCAAGAGGAACTGAAGAGTACACAGTTTATCATTGTATTTATAGGCAAGTGTGTGGGAAGATCCCTTATCGATACATAGTGGGAGTGATTTAGTAGCAGGTGCGTGTGATTACAACATGCTTTGACCTCAGTCACACATTCAAAAGTGTTTGTAGTTACTGTTTCAGAGCAACTTCAAAACAAGTGTCAGACAGATTTATGTATCCTTGAAACATTTAGTGGGAGTAACTGGCGCCTTTGTACGCAGATTTGACAGGTGGGACCTGCCGATGCTGCCTGGGGGTCATGGGGTTATGTTTAGCTGAACAGGTGTCAGACAGATTACGTGTACTTGAGACATTGTGATTAATCGGTGTCTGTGGTTCAACATCCCCTGAACCTGATCACACGTCCAACAGTGTTCGTGGCCACAGCTACAAGAATACAGATTAAAAAAACTCACAAAAGGTCAGCTGCAAGGCACAAGATCTACTTATGACCACATTTAGACTTGTGTCATGAGATATATAAATGTCATAAAAAAACAGGAATGTACTACAACGTATTAAGCGTGATGGAAGACAATTTCACTCAAAATCATTTAGCATAATGCAGCGTGATAAAAGACTATTTCGCTCAAAACTATTTAGTTGTAATTAGTGCTGTCAAACGATTAAAATATTTAATCGCGATTAATCGCATTTCTGTCATAGTTAACTCGCGATTAATCGTAATTAATCGCAATTTTTTTTCTTTTCATTTTAATGCTCTTATCAACATGAAAAAGTGGATTGGCTTGCTTTATGCAAATGTTTTATTTTATTGAAAAACAACTGCCAAACAGGGCGGTACAAAATAAAATTATAAAGTGCACATTTCAGGTAAACAAGGGTTTACAAAATAAAATTATAAAGTGCACATTTCAGGTAAACAAGGGTTTACAAAATAAAATTATAAAGTGCACATTTCAGGTAAACAAGGGCTTAAGAGAGAGAGAGAGAGAGAGAGAGAGAGAGAGAGAGAGAGAGAGAGAGAGAGAGAGCTGTGAACATAGCAGTCAGGCTCTCGAAGGCAATTCGTAGGTCCTGTCGTTGGATGCGATGCGTATTCTATCAGCTAGACCCTCGTCCTCCACAACGTTAACAGGCTACACGCAGTAGCCACCCATTTAGCTATGGCTGCAATAAGTTTGCTCTTCGTTGTGGTGTCCATGCGTTTCTGTCCGAAGTCATCCATTCTTGTCTGCTATGACGAGGGGGCGCAGAGTTAGCATCAGCTGTGTGTTGGCCATCAAGTGGTGTTTCAGACTGGATAGGCTACGATGATAGCTCAGTTCACAATGACTAATGGCACATACCACTTTGGTCTTGTTAAGGGAACCATCTGACAACTTTTTGAAAGTAAACTTTCCATTCATTAGCGTCTTATCATTCATTTTGC
Organism: Myoxocephalus aenaeus; assembly: GCA_038501785.1. Lineage (NCBI taxonomy): Eukaryota > Metazoa > Chordata > Actinopteri > Perciformes > Cottidae > Myoxocephalus > Myoxocephalus aenaeus. The sequence continues at coordinate 455,045 of JBAMJR010000010.1, forward strand.
CGTATCGCGCTCACCATTCATTCATTTCAAACCGTAATGTTAGCCTAGCTTCCAAGCCCAAACGGCGTGCCTATTGTTTTGCTTCCGGTTGACCTACATCCGGCGTGGTGCTCACGAGAATAAAATTGAAAAATGTAAATGCGTTAACGCCGTTAATAAAATTGACGGCGTTAAAATTGGTTTGCGTTAACGCCGTTAATAACGCGCTAATATGACAGCACTAGTTGTAATGCATCGTGAGAAAATGAAAAGAACTTAGAAAAGAAAAGAAAAGAGGAAGAACTCGTATTTTACATAACCCAATCCTCAACAAGACAAAGAGAGCCTCAAATCTCACTCCTCCCTCCATCCGGCTTTAATATTCTTTCCATATAGATATGGAAGTTAATTCAATTCAATTCAATTCAGTTTATTTTATATAGCCCAACATCACAAATACAAGTTTGCCTCGGAGAGCTTTACAATCTGTACACATAACATCCTGTCCCGGGACCTCACATCGGATCAGGAAAAACTCCCCCAATAAAGATAGTAAAAACCCTTTCACAGGGAAAAAAGGGAAGAAACCTTCAGGAGAGCAACAGAGGAGGATCCCTCTCCCCGGATGGACAGAAGCAATAGATGGCATGTGGCCAGAATGAATAATGTAACGGAGTTACAGCACATTCAATGAATATGACAGAAATTATTCATATAATGAGTAGTAGGCATGGTCCATGATCCAGATAACCACGATCCATGAAGCAGAAGGAGGTAGAGAGGAGGGGGGGGGGGGGGGGGGGTTAACACAACCGTTAACACAAGTTAACGGTTGTGTGAAATGTAGTTGTGTGTGTGGTGGATCCAGTGCTCATACTTTTCGTTGTTGTTAAACCTGTAATCTGTGACTTCAGAACTGCTACAAGCACGCCTGGGAGGAGTTGATCGCTAAAGGTTACGACCTGAAGCTCGACGCCATCTCCATTAAAGCCGCCAAAGCTGCCAGACATGCTGCCAGTGATGTAAGTTCCATTTTAACATGCTCTGTACCAGACATTTTGTACTTTGGGTTACATTAAATAGTCATTATAATTCGTTAAAAGCTAAATAATTAGAGATGTTAAATGTCTTTGACCTCTAGGTCCAGTATAAAAAGGCTTACGAGAAGGCCAGAGGCCACCACGTCGGCTTCCGCAGCATCCAGGACGACCCTCTGCTGGTTCACTACATGGCAGTGGCGAAGATGCAGAGCGAAAAGAACTACAAGAAGGACTACCACAAGGCCAAGCTGAAGTACCACACCCCAGTGGACATGATGAGCTTGGTGCAAGCCAAGCATGCCTCATCTGTGCAGACCTACGCGGGCTACAAGCAGCCCAACCACAAGTACTTCCTGATGCCCGACTCGATGAGCCTGGGCCTCGCTCGCAACATGAACTTCAACGCCAGTGATGTGAGTTTGATTTTAGGGACTTCGGTGTCATAATGTAGGGAAATACTTTATGTTTTTGGCTTAAATATCGTGTTTCTGCAGGTCTGATAATTTAACATTTTTCCCTTTTCCTTTCCAGTATAACTATAAACTGGATTATGAGACCTCAGTCAAGGGAATCGGCTGGGTTCCTATTGGTTCCCTGGAGGTGGAGAAAGCCAAGACGGCAGGAGCAGCTCTGAATGAAAGGAAGTACCGGCAGCACCCCGACACCTTCAAATTCACCAGCACCGTTGACTCCATGAGCATGGAGCTGGCCAAGGCCAATGCCAAGATCATGAATACGGTGAGAAGGAGCAGACGATATCAATCTGATGATTGTTAGTCTTTGAATTCCTTATGCAGAACAGACATAAAACTCATGTCTTCATTGTGATTCTGCAGAAAGAGTACAAGTCCAGTGGAGAGAAGTTCATGCACACGTACCATCTCCCTGCTGATGTTCCTGAACTGATGCAAGCCAGATGCAACGCCGTCAACATCAGCAAGGTCAGTTGCAGATTCTTGTCCCGCGTGTGCGTGTGCACACGTAGAATGTATAAAGAAATGAAATCGTTGCTGTATTTGTAACGTAACAATGATTTCGTTTAGAATTACTACACCTATGCTCATCGTCAAGATCTGCTCAAAGGACATCACGTGAAGGAGGACGCTATCTCCATTGTTGCAGCGAAAAGTTCCAGAGACATTGCCAGCAATGTAAGTAATACAAATATAATTCAGTAATGTTATTCTTACTGTGATGGAAATCTGAAATTAAGATTGAGAACCAAGTTTTCTTTGAAGAGTTTTTTATAGCCTATGAGCTCGATCAATGGTCCACACAGAACAAGAGCTCAGTATTCTAGTTACATGTGGCTTGTATACCTTTGCTCTCAAGGATGCGGGTGTCATATGCTTATCTGCTCAGAAACAGACAGGAAGTGAAAGGTTAAAAAGAAGTGAGAGATGAAGGGCAGGTGATAGTTCAGAAAAACAAGTCAAATTATGTATATGTATCCTGTAGTTAGACAATGACAATCATACAAACATTTATTTCACTTTTTCCCCCGTTTTATCATACTATGTAATGCATTTCCTTTACACAGTACAAGTACAAGCTGGCTTACGAGAAGGCCAGAGGCCACCACGTCGGCCACCGCAGCATCCAGGACGACCCCCTGCTGGTTCACTACATGGCGGTGGCGAAGATGCAGAGCGAAAAGAACTACAAGAAGGACTACAACAAGGCCAAGCTGAAGTACCACTCCCCAGTGGACATGATGAGCGTGGTGCAAGCCAAGCATGCCTCTGCTGTTCAGACTATGGCCGGATACCGGAAGATCCAGCACAGTTACGCTCTCCTGCCTGATGCCCTGAACCTGCAGCGGTGTCGCAGCATGATGGAGATTCAGAGTGATGTATGTATTATATATATATATTATTAAATTACACAGCAGCACAAAAGCGACGACAGTTAACACACTTTTCTTTTTCAAACACTCAGATTGTCTACAAGTCCGACTACAACAACTACAGTCGAGGCGTGGGCTGGGTCCCGATCGGTTCTCTGGACGTTGAGAAGGCCAAAGTTGCCACAGCCGCGCTGGCTGAACGAGGCTACCGCCAGCATCCCAGTACCCTCAAATTCACGAGCAAGACTGACGCCATGAACACAGCTCTGGCTTTGGCCAACACCAAGAGCCTGGACAACGTGAGACTGTTGTATCTCTTAGAAATGTGTTGAAATATTGATGCATGTCGGGTTAAAACTCCTTCTACAAGAACAAGAATTCACAGGTTCCACTGTTCTTTTTGCCTCCCTCCAGGCTTCGTACAGAGCTTCTGGCGAGAAGTTCGTGCACACCTATCATCTGCCAGCTGACAGCCCCGAATTCCTTCAGGCTAAATTCAACGCCCAGACGCTTAGCAAGGTCAGAACCCAGTGTATTTATTAAAGATCAAAGTCATATTCCTGAATTTCCATGTGTAGACCAGCCTCAAAACATTGTGGTAACTGTTTATCCACAGAGTCACTACAAGCACAAGTGGCTGGAAGTTATCGCCAAGGGATACGACATGAGGTCTGATGCCATTTCCATCCTGCACGCCAAGCAAGGGAGACATATTGCCAGCAATGTATGTCAATCATAAATCCACCCAACAATGAATGCATTCAGCACTTTCTTTTCCAATTTAGCCAAAACAGTCATCTACAGGAAACTTACTTGTTTTCTTTTTTTCTTTCAGGTGCAATACAAGAAAGAATACGAGAAGGCCAGAGGCCACCACGTCGGTTTCCGCAGCATCCAGGACGACCCCCTGCTGGTTCACTACATGGGGGTGGCGAAGATGCAGAGCGAAAAGAACTACAAGAAGGACTACAACAAGGCCAAGCTGAAGTACCACTCCCCAGTGGACATGATGAGCGTGGTGCAAGCCAAGCAGGCCTCTGCTGCTCAGACTATGGCCGGATACCGGAAGATCCAGCACAGTTACTCTCTCCTGCCTGATGCCATGAACCTGGAGCGGTGTCGCAAAGTGAACGTCCAGACGAGTGACGTGAGTGACAGTTTTATCAATGAATTGTGTCTTTTTTTATTGCATCTACATTGCATTTTCACATTTGTGCAAACGGTTTAAGGAGCTAATTGACATTGAGCATCACCTCAATGTCTCATTTATTTGATTTCTTTCTCAGTGCGACTACAAGTCTGAATGGAACAACTACATCAGAGGTACCGGATGGATCCCCATTGGCTCAATAGGAGTTGAGACTGCTAAACTTGGCGGTCAGATTCAGAGCGACAATCGGTACCGCACTCATCCATCCACCTTCAAGTTCAAAAAGCTGATGGACTCCATGGACTTGACTCTGGCTACTGCCAACAACCAGATCATGAACAAGGTGCAGCATGTGTATAGTGTAGGGGTCAGAAAATATTCCTTACTTGTTCATAGGTGTCATCATTGGTTTGTTTTTTCCGGTATCTTTATTTACAGAAAGCATACACTTCAGCTTGGGAGAAGGACAAACTGACAGTCCACGTCATGCCAGATGCTCCGGAGATCGTCCTGGCCAAAGCTAACGCCCTCAACATGAGCAATGTAAGGCGTTAAGTTACATTGCAAACATATTTATGTGGGTAATGTTTTTACTTTTATTTCATTCATATGGATTAATTTGTTTTCACAGAAACTTTACAAAGCCGGTGTTGTGGCGATGATCAATAAGGGTCACAACCTCAAAGCGGACGCCATCTCAATCGTGGCCGCCAAGCTCGGGACCACCATTGCCAGTAATGTAAGTTTAAAATAAAATTCCCGAACCAAAATCAAGAAGTGAATCTACTACAACCCCATCGTACATGGTAAACGTGTATTTATTCACCGTCACAGTACAAGTACAAGCTGGCTTACGAGAAGGCCAGAGGTCACCACGTCGGCCACCGCAGCATCCAGGACGACCCCCTGCTGGTTCACTACATGCAGGTGGCTAAGATGCAGAGCGAAAAGAACTACAAGAAGGACTACAACAAGGCCAAGCTGAAGTACCACTCCCCAGTGGACATGATGAGCGTGGTGCACGCCAAGCAGGCCTCTGCTGCTCAGACTATGGCCGGATACCGGAAGATCCAGCACAGTTACTCTCTCCTGCCTGATGCCATGAACCTGGAGCGGTGTCGCAAAGTGAACATCCAGACGAGTGACGTGAGTGACAGTTTTATCAATGAATTGTGTCTTTTTTTATTGCATCTAAGTTGCATTTTCACATTTGTGCAAACGGTTTAAGGAGCTAATTGTCATTGAGCATCACCTCAATGTCTCATTTATTTGATTTCTTTCTCAGTGCGACTACAAGTCTGAATGGAACAACTACATCAGAGGTACCGGATGGGTCCCCATTGGCTCAATAGGAGTTGAGACTGCTAAACTTGGCGGTCAGATTCAGAGCGACAATCGGTACCGCACTCATCCATCCACCTTCAAGTTCAAAAAGCTGATGGACTCCATGGACTTGACTCTGGCTACTGCCAACAACCAGATCATGAACAAGGTGCAGCATGTTTAACTGACCTCTATAGTGCATGGACAAAGACAAGTTAGTATTGTTCACAACAATAAACATTGGTTTTCTGGTGTCTTTATTTACAGAAAGCATACACTTCAGCTTGGGAGAAGGACAAACTGACAGTCCACGTCATGCCAGATGCTCCGGAGATCGTCCTGGCCAAAGCTAACGCCCTCAACATGAGCAATGTAAGGGGCATATATGAAACTTATGAAGCAATTCAGTTTCAGTTGTATAGCCCAATATCTCAATTCATAAATTTGCTTCAGGGGCTTTACAGCATATGATAGATATCCTCTGTCCTTGGAGCCTCGCATCGAAAAAGGAAAAACTCACCCAAAAATACCCTGTAATGGGGAAAATATAACGTATTGTATGTGGTTGATGGGGATTGAGTTTGTTAATGTAAACACATGTTTATGTCACTGACAGAAACTTTACAAAGCCGGTGTTGTGGCAATGGCCAACAAAGGCTACCACCTCAAAGGAGACGCCATCGCAATTTTGGCTGCCAAGTCCGGTACCACCATTGCCAGTGATGTAAGTTACAAAAAAACATCCTGTATGTCAATTTATTTCAAAACATACTGCTAAAATTCATGATGTATAAGAGTACAGTATCTGTGCAATGACAAAGGACATGTTTGCCGTCACAGTACAAGTACAAGCTGGCTTACGAGAAGGCCAGAGGCCACCACGTCGGCCACCGCAGCATCCAGGACGACCCCCTGCTGGTTCACTACATGCAGGTGGCAAAGATGCAGAGCGAAAAGAACTACAAGAAGGACTACAACAAGGCCAAGCTGAAGTACCACTCCCCAGTGGACATGATGAGCGTGGTGCATGCCAAGCAGGCCTCTGCTGCTCAGACTATGGCCGGATACCGGAAGATCCAGCACAGTTACTCTCTCCTACCTGATGCCCTGAACCTGCAACTGGCTCGTAACATGCAGTTCATCGCCAGTGATGTATGCAGAGACTCTGACTTAATCATCTTGAATTGACATTTATTTGTAGATTTTAAAACTAAAAAAATCCAAAGCTCTACATTACTGTGCTGTAATGTTGATTGACAACTGTTGCTATTCTCCCTCAGAACCAGTACAAGAGTGATTATGACAGCTTCCAGAAGGGAATAGGATGGGTCCCTATTGGATCGTTGGATGTTGAGAAAGCAAAATTAGCTGGAAAGATCTTCAGTGAACCCCGATACCGTCAACCTGCGCGCAACTTCAAATTCACCAAGGACATGCACTCCATGGATCTGACACTGGCTACTGCCAACAACCAGATAATGAATAAGGTACTGGATATGAATAGCTGGGGAAATTACACAAACATCTCTTCTCTGGCATTTATGCTTAAGATATAAAGCCATCAACTACATTTATGTTTTTAGCAATCCTACACCACCGCCTGGGAGAAAGACAAGACTTCGATCCACATCATGCCTGATGCAATGGGCATTGTTCTTGCTCGAGGAAACAATAAGAACGTCAGTGAGGTACAGTGTGATAATTTCATTTTTCCACATAATTTTCACACAATGATTTCAGCTCTATCATGATTTGTAAGTGAAGAAAACAAACTAACCATCATGAATAAATGTTATATTGATAGTCAGTTGCAGTTCAGTAAGTAGATATTTCACTGCCACACTTTAGTTTTTAACAATAAATGTTTTTGTAATGTGAAATAATTTGTTTATTCATTACAAATTGTGTCATAGGAATTGATAAAAAATTAACAAGATATTAACTATCTATCTAAATAATGTTTATTGATGCTTAACAAATAATGTATTAACCATTTAACAATGTATTAACTATCTATCTAAATAATGTTTATCGATGCTTAACAAAGTATTTATTTAACATTTAACAAGGTGTAATGGGACCGGCCCTGACCTGGTCAGAACTTACGCCAGCCGTGTAAGGAGGGCCCGTTTTAGAACCCTGAGGTTTCCCTCTCAGTTTGCTTTCGATTACAATTTATAGAGATAATGACGGATGTTAAAAACCCCATTCGTTCGGTTTCCCCATGGCCTACCTGCACTATTGAGCCACGTCTCCACCAAACAGTTTCCTCTAATAGGAAAGGAAGATGAACCGTTTTACACACAGTGCAACCCAAATGATTACTTACATTTGTCTGGATCTGGAAACAAGGCGGGATCGTGCTGGATTGTGTTCCCTGGTCAATGGCCTCAGCCCGGTGTTACCTTCTTCGTCTCCTGGAAGTTATCCTGGAAGTTATCTTATTCCATTAAATGGGAGTCCCCATTGAGTAGAGTTCTACACTCTTATTTTAGAGTATACATTTTATTTCAACAAGAGTTATTATACACACAGTACCATAACTGAGTCTTTTTCTTTACTTGGAGAAAATCCCCTCAGTAGCTAAGAGTCGGTTCACCAGTATTATATGATTAAAAAGCTACAAGAGCAAAAGTCACATTGTAATTCATCAACGCTTCTTTTTGTCTTGGGGGAAAGCCCCGCAGCGCTTAGAAGCAGTTACCAGTAATTACAGTGTGGGAAAATCTCTGTTTGATTTCTCAAACAGAGTGGTTCCTTCTCAGGGACAGAGCCCAAGAGGAACTGAAGAAGTGCGCAGTTATCATTGTATTTATAGGCAAATGCGTGGGAAGATCTCTATCGTGATTACAATAGCGTGTTTGTAGTTACAGCTGCAAAAGCTACTCAAGGTCAGCTGATAAGCAGCAGGACCATATGTAGACCTGTCTTCCGCATATAACAGGATACCATCTACTATGACCATATATAAATGTCATAACAATACAGGAATGTACTACAGCGTATTAAGCATGATAGAAGACAATTTCACTCAAAACAATTAGCATAATGCAGCGTGATGAAAGATAATTTCACTCAAAACATATGTAGTTATAATGCATTGTGATAAAAGATCATTTCACTCAAAACTATTTAGTTATAATACATGAAGAGAAAATGAAAAGAACTTAGAAAAGAAAAGAAAAGAATAGAGAAAGAACTCATATTTTACATAACCCAATCCTCAACAAGGTATTAATGATCTAAATAATGTGTATAGATGCTTTAGAAATAATGTATTAACCATTTAACAATGTATTAACTATCTATTTAAATAATGTTTATAGATGCTTTAGAAATAATGTATTAACCATGTAATAATGTATTATCTATCTATCTAAATAATGTTTATAGATGCTTAGCAAATAATGTATTAACCATTTAACAATATATTACAAGTATTTATTTAACATTTAATAATGTATTAACTATCCATCTAAATCAGGGATGTCAAATTCATTTTAGTTAAGGGGCCGCATGCTGCCCATTTTGACCTCAAGTGGGCTGGACCAGTAAAATCACAGCGTAATAACGCATATATAATGACAATATTTCTCTATGTTTAAATCATTGGTGAAGGTTTTTGGATGATAAACCCTGTTTTAAGGTCTTTCTTCAATAAACTAGAAACATAAAGACCAACAATTCAGACATCAGCCCACTGTTTACCTGCCTGGGCCCTCCTCTGCAGATTCCCTCGCAGTTAGGCAATATACTTAGTAAAGTCAGTGATGTGGTCAATAGCATCTGTGGCTCAATGGTTAACATGCACGTCTTACAATCAGAGGATCAGTGTTTTGAATCCTGTCTGAGGTAGTTATTTATTTATTTTTAATTTATTTTTTTCAGTTTTCTTTTTTTGTGCAAATTTTAACAATTATCCCGCGGGCCGGACTGGACCCCTGGCGGGCCGGATCCGGGCCGTATATTTGACACCCCTGATCTAAATAATGTTTATAGATGCTTTACAAAGTATTAAAAAACCTATCTATCTAAATAATGTTTATAGATGCTTAACAGAGTATTTTTAAAACATTTAACAAGGTATTAACTATGTATAGATGTGTTACAAAGTATTTACTAACTATTTAACAATATATTAACTATACATCTCAATAATTTGTATATGCTCTACAAAGTATTTATTAACCATTTACAATATATTAACTATCTATCTAAATAATGTTTAGAGATGCTTTAAAAAGTAATTATTATCCATTTAACAAGGTAATATAACCATCAAATAATGTTTCATGTTTGTATTCTCCTCTCTCTTTAGAAACTGTACAAATTGGACCATGAGCTGTCCAAGAAGAAGGGCCATAATGTCCGTGGTGATGCCATTGCAGTCCTGGCTGCCAAAGCCTCCACTGCTATTGCTAGTGATGTAAGTGTCTCTGTGTTTATTTGAAAATACTCTACCTTTTGTATATCATTTTTATTATGCTTCTTCCCTCAACAGAGTTGTGGTTACGAAAACTCTCACACTTACTTTTTTTTTAGTACAAGTACCACGCAGGATACCGTAAGCAGGTGGGCCACCACATCGGGGCTCGCTGTGTCCAGGACGACCCTCTGCTCGTTCTGGCTCTGAACTCAGCCAAGATCGCCAGCGACGCCCTGTACAAGAAGGACTTCAACAAGTCCAAGACCAAGTTCAACCTGCCCGTGGACATGATGGCCTTTGAACTGGCCAAGAAGAACCAGATCCAGGTCAACCATGCCAACTACATCACTCGCCTCCACAACTGGACTTGTCTGCCAGACTCCAGTGACGTCGTCCAGGCCAGACGTGCTTATGACATACAGAGTGACGTGAGTATGAATCCTTGAGTTAACATTGGAGGAAGTTCTCATGTTTATGCATGTACATTTTTAAGGTTTTGGAGCATCTCACCCCATAATAAACCCTTTCTGTTTGGTCCAGAATATTTACAAGGAGGATCTGAAGATGATGCAGGGTGTCGGATGGGTGCCGATAGGTTCATTGGATGTTGAGAAGGCGAAGAAAGCTGGCGAGGCCCTGAATGAGAGAAAGTATCGTCAACACCCGAGCAACTACAAATTCAAAATCACCACTGAAGACATGCCCATGGTGTTGGCTAAGGCCAACAATCAAGTTATGAACAAGGTATTTTGCGAATACTTAAAACATGAATGGAGACCTTTTGATGCTGCCGCAGTGTTTATTGATATTTATGTGCAGGCTGAAAATATGGGTTTTTATATTATTATTATTCAGTGGGTTTTATTTTATATCTCATGTTATGCATTTTATGAATTCTGTTTGTTCTTATTTTTGTCTTATTTTCCCTGTTTTTAATTTAATTATAAGACCATTTTCATCTATTAAAAAATCACCTTGTGTTGCATTTCTTCTTTGAAAGGTGCGTTACAAATTATGTTTCTCATTATTATTATTATTTATATTACAGCAAGCTTACATTAAAGCCTGGGAGAAAGACAAGACAACCATTCATATCATGCCTGATGCCATGGATGTTCAACTGGCCAAAGCAAACAAATCCAACTACAGTCTGGTGAGTCCTTCTCAAACATTTTGAAAATAAGTGAAATTGTTGTTAAAGCTTTTGAAGCAACGCACTTAATAATACAGTGCCATTGTTCAGAAGATGCTTGAATGTTTTTCATATCTTTTTTCCCCCTGTTTTATACAGAATATGTACAAGCAGGCGAATGAAGACGCCAAGAAGAAAGGATACGACCTGCGTAATGATGCCATTTCCATCCTTGCAGCCAGGGCTAACAGGGACATTGCCAGCGACGTAAAATACTTTTATTTCCACTTTTATTAGCACAAATATATATTTTTTAAGGGTCTAAACATGCCATGACGTTTTAATATCATTGCATTGTATTAGCAGAGTATCCATAGTTTTGTGGTTTATTGTTACTAATGTCATTAACTACATGATCACATACTTAAAGTACACTAAATTATGTGAGGCAAAGTCTGAAAACAATATTGCTGCTGTTATTATTGCTTTACAGCAACCGTAAATGATTTTATCGGTTGCTTTGTTCCTCATTTGCAGTACAAGTACCACGCAGCGTACCGTAAGCAGGTGGGCCACCACATCGGGGCTCGCTGTGTCCAGGACGACCCTCTGCTCGTTCTGGCTCTGAACTCAGCCAAGATTGCCAGCGACGCCCTGTACAAGAAGGACTTCAACAAGTCCAAGACCAAGTTCAACCTGCCCGTGGACATGATGGCCTTTGAACTGGCCAAGAAGAACCAGATCCAGGTCAACCATGCCAACTACATCACTCGCCTCCACAACTGGACTTGTCTGCCAGACTCCACTGACGTCGTCCAGGCCAGACGTGCTTATGACATACAGAGTGACGTGAGTATGAATCCTTGAGTTTATATTGGAGGACGTTCTCATGTTTATGCATGTTCATTTTTAAGGTTTTGGTGCATCTCACCCCATAATAAACCCTTTCTGTTTGGTCCAGAATATTTACAAGGAGGATCAGAAGATGATGCAGGGTATCGGATGGGTGCCGATAGGTTCATTGGATGTTGAGAAGGCGAAGAAAGCTGGCGAGGTCCTGAATGAGAGAAAGTATCGTCAACACCCGAGCAACTTCAAATTCAAAATCACCACTGAAGACATGCCCATGGTGTTGGCTAAGGCCAACGCTCAAGTTATGAACAAGGTATGAAAACATGAATCCTCGAAGAGAAGTAGGTATCAATAAGACAAAATGACTCTGTTGAACAATTTCTCTTCTCATCTCATGAAAAAATGTTAACTTGCAGAGTACATAATGTGAATAAGCTCTCATATCGTTGTTTTTATGACTGCAGAAATCATACATTGAAGCCTGGGACAATCAGAAGTCAAATATCCACATCATGCCCGACGCTATGGATGTTCTTCTAGCCAAAGCCAACAATGTCAACTACAGCTTGGTAAGCGGAGAATTTAATAATTATGGTGGTACTTCAACTTGTATTTGTTGATTACTTTCAATGATAGATTGATATACTGAACGTCTCTTGGATGATTGTGTTTGTGTACAGAAAAAGTATAAACAGGCAAATGAAGACTCCAAGAAGAAGGGCTACGATATGCGCAACGATGCCGTTTCTGTCAAAGCAGCGAGGGCTTCCACGGACATCGCCAGTGATGTAAGTGTTTCATTTGAGTTAATAAAATGAAAAGTGACAAATAGGGCTGCAACAACGAATCTATGTATTTATTTAATTTGTTTTACTCTAGTACAAGTACCACGCAGCGTACCGTAAGCAGGTGGGCCACCACATCGGGGCTCGCTGCGTCCAGGACGACCCTCTGCTCGTTCTGGCTCTGAACTCAGCCAAGATCGCCAGCGACGCCCTGTACAAGAAGGACTTCAACAAGTCCAAGACCAAGTTCAACCTGCCCGTGGACATGATGGCCTTTGAACTGGCCAAGAAGAACCAGATCCAGGTCAACCACACCCACTACACCACTCGCCTCCACAACTGGACTTGTCTGCCAGACTCCACTGATGTCGTCCAGGCCAGACGTGCTTATGACATACAGAGTGACGTGAGTATGGTTACTTGAGTTTATATTGGAGGACATTCTCATGTTTATGCATGTTCATTTTTATGGTTTTGGTGCATCTCACCACATAATAAACCCTTTCTGTTTGGTCCAGAATATTTACAAGGAGGATCAGAAGATGATGCAGGGTATCGGATGGGTGCCGATAGGTTCATTGGATGTTGAGAAGGCGAAGAAAGCTGGCGAGGTCCTGAATGAGAGAAAGTATCGTCAACACCCGAGCAACTTCAAATTCAAAATCACCACTGAAGACATGCCCATGGTGTTGGCTAAGGCCAACGCTCAAGTTATGAACAAGGTATGAAAACATGAATCCTCGAAGAGAAGTAGGTATCAATAAGACAAAATGACTCTGTTGAACAATTTCTCTTCTCATCTCATGAAAAAATGCTAACTTGCAGAGTACATAATGTGAATAAGCTCTCATATCGTTGTTTTTATGACTGCAGAAATCATACATTGAAGCCTGGGACAATCAGAAGTCAAATATCCACATCATGCCCGACGCTATGGATGTTCTTCTAGCCAAAGCCAACAATGTCAACTACAGCTTGGTAAGCGGAGAATTTAATAATTATGGTGGTACTTCAACTTGTATTTGTTGATTACTTTCAATGATAGATTGATATACTGAACGTCTCTTGGATGATTGTGTTTGTGTACAGAAAAAGTATAAACAGGCAAATGAAGACTCCAAGAAGAAGGGCTACGATATGCGCAACGATGCCGTTTCTGTCAAAGCAGCGAGGGCTTCCACGGACATCGCCAGTGATGTAAGTGTTTCATTTGAGTTAATAAAATGAAAAGTGACAAATAGGGCTGCAACAACGAATCTATGTATTTATTTAATTTGTTTTACTCTAGTACAAGTACCACGCAGCGTACCGTAAGCAGGTGGGCCACCACATCGGGGCTCGCTGTGTCCAGGACGACCCTCTGCTCGTTCTGGCTCTGAACTCAGCCAAGATTGCCAGCGACGCCCTGTACAAGAAGGACTTCAACAAGTCCAAGACCAAGTTCAACCTGCCCGTGGACATGATGGCCTTTGAACTGGCCAAGAAGAACCAGATCCAGGTCAACCACACCCACTACACCACTCGCCTCCACAACTGGACTTGTCTGCCAGACTCCACTGACGTCGTCCAGGCCAGACGTGCTTATGACATACAGAGTGACGTGAGTATGAATCCCTGCTAATTTGTTTCACTTATTCTTCCGTTCTATGTTAATGCTACCAAGTATGTCAGGAAATTAATTTTGCGTCACTGCGCCTCATAGGCCGTCTACAAAGCTGACCTGAAGTGGCTCCAGGGCACGGGCTGGGTCCCCATTGGCTCAATTGAGGTGGAGAAAGCCAAGAAGGCTGCAGACGCCTTGAGTGAGAGGAAATACCGCCAGCAACCCTACACTTTCCCCTTCACCAGCACCACAGATGCCATGAACATCGTACTGGCAAAGAATAACGCTTTGACCATGAACAAGGTTAGAGTTCGTAATTTTATTGGTAAAATTCAAGGTCTTATATTACATAGTGACCACCTTGCTTTGCAATGGAGATCCCTATATGGAGATCCCTTAGATTGATACCATCATGTAACATAACAATATAACGTAACAATAAATATTTGTGTTTTGTTCCAGCGTCTTTACACTGAGGCGTGGGAGAATGACAAGACCAAGCTGCACATCAACCCTGACACCCCTGAGATCATCCTCTCTCAGCAGAACGCTATCAACATGAGCAAGGTTGGGTTTGTGGACGCCTGAAGCTCTCCGGACTGAAGGGCCATGATTAGACCTCCATTTGTTAAAACAGTGAACAAAAGTATTCATAAAAAGTATGTTCTACATTTCAGAAACTGTACAGACAAGGTTTTGAGGCCACCATCAACAAAGGCTATTACCTCCCAAGTGATGCAGTGTCTGTCAAGGCTGCTAAGGCCTCCAGGGACATCATCAGTGATGTAAGTGACTCGTACTTTATCAAATATCTGTTTATATTTGATTGGCTGGGGCTGTACTAAATACTTCGAAGCGCCAAAGCCTAAACATTGACACGTTGTTATTATTATTATTAATGTGTTACAAAAATATGGAGTGTAAAGCAGTGGCGGGCCGTGCATTTTCGACCTGGGCCTTCTGTGCCGTCTGATATAGTTTACATAACATGCATGACGGAATGCAGCGTCATTAACGGACAATGCATGTTGTCCACATCAACAAGAACCAGTCACATTTAGTTATAACAAAATATGACAAAACAATCCAACAAAACGGCGGCACTAAAACACTGCACACAAGAGAACGAGCCAGAAAACAGGCTGACGGCGAGGGAACCCTGCCATCAGCGCTGCAGGCTGGAAGCAGAGCAACAGAGGAAGACAAGAGCTGTGCAATGAGACAATAAGCTAATAAGGAAGAATAATTATAATACATGTAGTGTATTTGTGAAAAACAATTAAATTAGAAAATAGCTATAACTTTGTGATTCTGTTTAGGCCAGCAGAGAAGACTTAGCAGGCCCTGATGGCCCTACACTGGTGTAAAGACCACCTTCTCTTCCTCGAAAATGGATTGAAAAAATTATCCTTTCCATAATTCAGAACATGTTTTATTCAAGAAATATTCTGCTTTGTTATTTGTTGGCGTTAAGGCTTTCAAAAAGATTTTTACTGCAGTCAAAACTGTTTACTTTCCTGTACGCAACATTGGTGCGCTCTAGCAGCAATCTAACAGTACCATAAATTACATTTAAGCTATATAACCATAATAACACAAAAACTAAAAATGAAATATTCTGCTTATATTCATATTTGTTGGTACAAAGCCTTCCAAATAAATGTTTCTACTACAGTCAACACTGATTACTCTCTTGCAAACACCTTTATTATTGGGGCAGTCGAGCAGCAATCTAACTACCATACATTTCATATAAGCTATAGAACCACATTACATAAAGAACATTTTTATTCATTTTTCAATGTTTTTATCTAATGAAATTGTAACGGGCTCGGCCGCTTAGGGGGAGCGCCTACTCCTTACGCCAGCCGTGTAAGGAGGGCCCGTTTTAGAACCCTAAGGTTTTCCTCTCAGTTTGCTTTCGATTACAGTTTATAGAGACAATGACGGATGTTAAAAACCCCATTCGTTCGGTTTTTCTCCGTGGCCTACCTATTTCATTGAGCCACGTGATCCACCGAACTGTTTCCTCTAATAGGAAAGGAAGATGAACCGTTTTACACACAGTGCAACCCAAACGATTACTTACATTTGTCTGGATCTGGAAACGAGGCAGGATCGTGCTGGATTGTGTTCCCTGGTCAATGGCCTCGGCCCGGTGTTTACCTTCGTGTCTCGAAAAACCTGGAAGTTATCTTATCCCCATTGAGTAGAGATCTACACTCTTATTTTAGAGTATATATTTTATTTCATCAAGAGTTATTATACATACAGTACCATAACCAAGTATTTTCTTTACTTGGAGGCTTTCCCCTCAGTACTAAGACACAGTCACAAGTATCATATGTTTAAAAAGTTACAATTGTAGTACAATAGAATTGCTCTTTATGCAATGCCATTCTGTTTCAATCCGTATTTGATGGTATTTAGCCTTTAAAAAAAAAACAATTTGACTATAGTAAGAACTGTTTACTCTCCTGCACCTGTATTATTTGGGCGCACTAGCAGCAATCTAACAGTACCATAAATTACACTTAAGCTATATAACCACAGTAACACAAAATCATATATTCCATTTAAAACTGTATTAATAAAATAAAAAATCATTTGGTACAGCCCCATGATTGACACACTGGTATTAGACATAATGTGAGGGTTTTTATATTTGTAACTACAACATGTTCTGCTGATACCATCAGTACAAGTACAAGACGGGGTACCGTAAGCAGGTGGGCCACCACATCGGAGCCCTCAGCATCCAGGACGACCCTCTGATCATGCTGGCGTTGAACTCAGGCAAGATCGCCAGCGAAGTCCTGTACAAGAAGGACTTCAACAAGTCCAAGACCAAGTTCAACCTGCCAGTGGACTTGATGAGTATTGAGCTGGCCAAGAAGTGCCAGAAACAAGTCAACCACGCCAACTACATCACCCGCCTGCACCAGTGGACCTGTTTGCCGGACTCCAGCGACGTGGTCCAGGCCAGAAAGGCCTACAATCTGCAGAGTGATGTGAGCCCTCGTTCGACACACGTTCAACATGTCTCAACATGCCTTTATGGACTTATCGCTGATGTGTTTCAATGCTTTCCCCAACAGGCCGTCTACAAAGCCGACTTGGATGAGATCGTGGGCGTAGGATGGATCCCCATTGGCTCACTTGGTGTGTTGAAGGCCAAGAATGCTGCAAAGATCCTCAGCGACCATCTCTACAAGCTGAAACCAGACAAACAGAAATTTACAACTGACATGACTTGCCTTTCCATGGTCTTGGCCAAAACAAATGCTCAAACCATCAACAAGGTAAAGAATATCACATCCCTCGTTTATGATTCTGGTTCCATCTTTTCCTGGTGTTTACAATTTGTGTTTCTCACCACAGAGAAACTATGTTGCTGCTTGGGAGGCTGACAAGGTGAACAACCACGTGATCCCTGACTTACCTGAGATTGTGCTCTCCAAAGCTAACGCTTACAACATCAGCAAGGTACGTTTGCTCTGTTTTGGGTATTACACATCCATGTCAGAAAATATCAGCGTTATATGTCATTTTCATTTTTATGATTGAACTTTTTTCTTTCTTTCTCTTCCAGAAAATATACAGGCAAGGTGTTGAGGAGATGTTTAGGAAGGGCTACGACATGAAGTCCGACGCTGTCTCTATTGTTGCCGCCAAACGTGGAAGAGAAATCATCAGCGACGTATGTAACATATCAATTAATTCTCTTCGATGGTGACTTCTGCTTATTTATACCATATTATGTGAATCATCACTTCACTCTTTCTCTCTACACAGTACAAGTACAAGACAGGGTACCGCAACCAGGTGGGCCACCACATCGGCGCCCTCAGCATCCACGACGACCCTCTGATTGTGCTGGCGTTGAACTCCGCCAAGATCGCCAGTGACGCCCTGTACAAGAAGGACTTCAACCAGTCCAAGACCAAGTTCAACCTGCCCGTGGACATGCTGAATCTTGAGCTGGCCAAGAAGTGCCAGAAACAAGTCAACGACTTCAACTACAGAACTCATCTGCACAACTGGACCTGCCTGCCGGACTCCACCGACGTGGTCCAGGCCAGGAAGGCCTACGACCTGCAGAGCGATGTGCGTTATACAAATCCCTCAGAATGTTTTTGCAAAAAACTGCATGGATGTTTTTTTTTCAGAAAAATAACTCAATATTGTTCCCTCCCGCTGTGATCTGTAGGCTGTTTACAAGGCCGACATGCAGTGGCTCAGGGGAACAGGTTGGGTGCCAATCGGTTCAGTCGATGTGGAAAAAGCCAAGAAAGCGTCCGAGATCCTGAGCGAGATTAAGTACCGTCAGCACCCAAGAAACTTCAAATTCACTGCCAAGACAAGTGACATGCCTTATGCCCTGGCTCAGGCCAATGCCCACATCATGGACAAGGTATATTCAATGTTATTTCATTCATTCATTTAGTTTTCGTTGTTATTTTAGTTTTAAAGTAATAAACCATTCCTCAAGAAACGTGTTTCCATGATGTGTTCAAATGTAATTTTGTCCAATTAAAACTTTAATAAATCCAACTGTTTGAAGGAGATGTTTAGCTTTATCAAAGCAAATATTTAAATAATCTTTAAATTCCTTTATCATTTGAATTAGGTGGGTAAGTAATCACTTTAGATGACAACAACAAAGTAAAAGGATAATATTCCGAATTTTTTATGGTTTTCACTGACTTCAAGACGGTTGACATTTTATTTCCAGGACAGAGGCTGAAAAATCCAGAATGTAATATGACACTTAAATACACTAAATGGGTTTAGTTTTGACGAATCATTTTATTGTATGCAATTTAAGCAATGAAAAAGGAAACCATTTGGTTTTTCAGTATTACTTTGTTTTTTATTGATGGAATAATCAATAACTAAAATAACCCAATCTTTGGTATTTTGTTTTTTTCCCATTGTTTAACCTCAAAGAGGAGAACTTGTTTGAGTCAAAGCTCTGTTTGCTTCATGATATTTTCATATATCATAAATCACGTCTCACTAAACCGTGTTCATGTGCTGTTTGCAGAAAGCGTACACTTCCGCCTGGGAGACGGACAAGATCAACCTCCACATCATGCCGGACACGCCGGAGATCATCCTGGCCAAGCAGAACAAAATCAACACCAGTCAGGTAACGCAGTCGCTCGTCATGTACAACTATCACAAATGATCATATCAGTGATCGTTAGCTTTATAGTAATCACTTAATTGTGGTAAAGTTTGCAGAATGAATCAGACACCCTAACTGTATCATTCCTTTCCCCCAGAAACAATACCGTGAAGGCTATATGGACACCATAAGCAAAGGCTACTACCTCCCCAAAGATGCAATTTCTGTTTTGGCAGCCAGGGCCTCCCGAGACATCATCAGTGACGTGAGTCTGAACCTCTCGTTTTCACCCTCGCTTCACAAGCTGAATTCTTCTGCAGCATTTTATTTATTTTTGTCAATAAAACTAATCAAAACTACTTCCATTCCAAAACCTTCAGTATAAGTACAAGACAGGGTACCGCAAGCAGGTGGGCCACCACATCGGCGCGCTCAGCGTCCTGGACGACCCTCTGATCATGTTGGCCGCCAACGCAGCCAAGATCTCCAGCGACAACATCTACAAGAAGGACTTCAACTTGACCAAGACCAAGTACAACCTGCCGGTGGACATGCTGACGATCGAGCTGGCCAAGAAGTGCCAGCAGCAAGTCAACGACTTCAACTACAGAACCCACTTGCACCAGTGGACCTGCCTGCCGGACTCCACCGACGTGGTCCAGGCCAGGAAGGCCTACGACCTGCAGAGCGACGTGAGCACCTGAAAAGCTGAGAGGAATCTGCTCCAGTTTGTTTTTAGCTCTTATCTAGTGTTCTTAAACATGCAGTTAAACACTCTCAGGGTTGGTTTCGTTGATAGTCAGATTCAGATGATGATGAGTCAGATGAGGATGTATTTAAGGGACCAAGGTTGCCAATCTGCTTGTGCAGACTTGTGTAGACTTGTGTTTGTCCTCACTGTTTACGAACTGCGAAAGGGTAATTATTGAAAGGCATTATAATTTTAGGGCGTAGTGGCTAATGGTAGCATCCCCAAAGGTCTTTTTGTGGCGACCTTGGAAACAGTTAAAAGAGAAGCTGTGGAGGATCAGAACCCTTTGGGAGTCTGAGTTATGAAAGATGGTGAGGCGTTTAGTGCTTTAAAAACTAAGAGAACGACTTCAACATCAAAGACTTGAAGGAAAGATGCAGGAAGCCACTGGCGGATTGCTCAACACAGGAGGTATATTTTAGTTTTGGTCGGCTTGTACATAGAATATAACAGTATTCAAGATGACTAGAAGCATAAAGAAATCTTTCCAGCGTTTTCCTGGTTCAGTGAACGTCTCACCTTCACTGTATTGGTGAAAAAGATAAAAGTCGATTTGGTCAACAAGCTTTAAAACTCGGGTCAGAATCCATCGAGGTGTCTTGCTTGTGTTCGACCGTCTACGGGACACAAAAGGCAGGAGAACACAGCAGCGTCTGTCGGGGTTTGACCTGCTCTCCGTCCTCCAGGCCGTGTACAAAGCTGACATGGAGTGGCTGAGAGGATGCGGCTGGTCGCCTCACGACTCCGTGGACGTCGTCAAAGCGAGAAACGCTCAGGCCATCATCAACGAGAGGCTCTACCGCCAGCCCCCGAGCTCCGTGAAGTTCACCAGCGTGGTCGACCTCCCGGCGATCCTCTTGTCCAAGCAGAACGCCGACAACATCAGCGAGGTGAGTAATGACGTGTTTAAACCTGAACGATACAAGTTGTCGTACGATTATCTCCACGAATGAGACGTTAATGTTGTTGTTTCTTTGCATCTGTCTGACAGAGGAAGTATCGGGAAGTCTGGGATAAAGACAAGCTCTCCTTCCACCTGCCGCCTGACATGCCCGGCATGGTGCTGTCCAAAGCCAACGCTATTAGCATCAGCAACGTACGTCTGCTTGCTTACAGCATCTGTATGAGTTCTGCAGATGTCAAACTTTACATAAATGTCTTCAAAGTATATGATACACTAAGTATTGCTGTTTTTTTTAAATCATATTTTCTTGCTGTGTGCAGAAACTGTACACGAAGGCATGGGACAGCCAGAAGGCCAAGGGCTACCACATCAAGGAGGATGCTATCGCCGTGCTGAAGGCCAGAGCGTCCAGAGATATCATTAGTGACGTAAGAAGAGAAGGTTTAAATACACATTCATAAATGAGACACTTTCTTTGTCGTCATTCAGTATTTTCGTCTCTTTTTTTTTTGCAGTACAAGTACCACACAGCGTACCGTAAGCAGGTCGGCCACCACATCGGCGCTCGCTGCGTCCAGGATGACCCTCTGATCATGCTGGCTATGAACTCAGCCAAGATCGCCAGCGACGCCCTGTACAAGAAGGACTTCAACAAGTCCAAGACCAAGTTCAACCTGCCGGCGGACATGTTGAATCTTGAGCTGGCCAAGAAGTGCCAGAAACAAGTCAACGACTTCAACTACAGAACTCATCTGCACAACTGGACCTGCCTGCCGGACTCCACCGACGTGGTCCAGGCCAGGAAGGCCTACGACCTGCAGAGCGACGTGGGTTTACGGTCGCGCTTGTGGACGGACGTTGTGATTATTTTCTGTATAAATGCTTTTCTGCTGCGGTGGAAACACGGAACCATGTGTCTGATTTGTCTCCTCAGGCCGTGTACAAAGCTGATATGGAGTGGCTGCGCGGATGTGGATGGATGCCACACGAGTCTGTGGGGGTGATGAAGGTGAAGCATGCACAGAAGATCCTGGCTGACGTAAGTCCCGCTACAATTTCACTTTATTTGGAAATCTCAGACATTTATATACACAAAAAAGAAAACATGTATATCTTTTTTTTAAAGCTAGATAAAACTGCATGTCTACCTTTTAGTAAATGATCTGAATTCTTGTTCTCGTGTGTCTTTCTTGTTTCGTTACAGAGAGGCTACCGCGTCAAGTTGGATGATCAGAAATTCACATGTCCGACTGACAGAGTCGACATGGTTTGTGCGAAGAACGCTGCTGCTGTCCTCGACGAGGTGAGGACGCCTCTCTGCTAGTCAGAGGATGTTTGGGATTTGATTTGTTGTCCTGAGTGAAGATAAGATAAATTAAGATAATCCTTTATTAGTCCAGCAGCGAGGACATTTACAGGATTTAGAGCAACATGGGGTAAAGTGCAAACAAGAGACAGAGTAAAAAAGAAACAAGAGAATCGAGGCCTTTTGATTTTAAGAGTGTAAATAATATATATAAATGTATACTGTTTGCCTGTATTGCAGCATTTCATTCTTTTCTTTGAAGAAAAATAAACACATTTGATTTGATTTTTTATATTTTCATCCTGCATTAGAAAAGTATGCAATTAAAACCACTTTTTATATGATTGTTAAAAAATTATACACAATACAGAGAATTGTATTAAAAGTTCCTAAACTGATAGCAGGCAGAACATCTGCTCAAAATTCATCTATATTGCCTGTTTTACACAAGTTTACACAAGTTTCCTGTAGTTATTGCGTTCACTAACTAGGTTAACTGTACAGTTTATCAGCAATAAACTAAAGTAGTAAAATAAATATTTTCTTTCCACTTGACGTGTTGTGGAGGAAAAATAGACCAAAATAAAGGAAAGTACCGGTGCATGAAGAACAATGATTTTTGCTGAAGTTTCTCGCCTTTTCAATCATTGAGTAATCTGACTAAGTGACGAAAACAGATACAGAATTGTCTTCATGTAAGTAATCAAATGGGGGTCTATTGGTTCAAATGCTTTCTCTATTCGTCTGTAAGGAAGAAAGGTTGGCGACCACTGGAACACCTCACAGAATAGTCACATGACCTAGTGTTTGTTTCTGGTTACTGAGTTGTGTTTTGTCTCTCTGCTCAGGCTAAGTACCGCGAGGCCTGGCACAAGGACAAGACCAAGTTCACGGTGCTGGACACCCCGACTCTGGCCACCGCCAGAGAGGTGGCGAAGAACGTCCACCCGGTAAGGCCGACTCCTCGCCAAGTCACAGTACTTTGTCCTCACGCGTCATTACAACCCTCAATACTATGTCCATCTCTTGCAGAAACTCTACACCAAAGCGTGGGACATGGTCAAGGCCACCGGCTACTTCATGCCTGGAGATGCCGTTCCCATCAAGCAGTGCATCCAAACGAGTAAAGTGCAGAGTCAAGTGAGTGTTTGGGACAAAGTCAGGTTTTTCACAATGAGAAACATCCACCAGTAGTTCTGAGTTCACGGTTTCTGTCCGTCCCGCAGCACAAGTACCTCGAGAGCTACCGCAAGCAGGTGGGCCACCACATCGGAGCCCTCAGCGTCCACGACGATCCCCTGATCATGCTGGCTCTGAACTCCGCCAAGATCGCCAGCGACGCCCTGTACAAGAAGGACTTCAACGACTCCAAGACCAAGTTCAACCTGCCGGTGGACATGCTGCAGTTCGAACTGGCCAAGAAGTGCCAGATCCAGGTCAACGACACCCTCTACAGGACCCGCCTGCACAACTGGACCTGTATGCCGGACCAGACCGACGTCATCCAGGCCCGCAAAGCCTACGAGCTCCAGAGCAGCGTGAGTGCTCCTCACGGGACTCTGACGGGGGGTTTTAAAATCAACCATTTGTCAATTTGAAGTGTAGCTTTAACGAAAGACAGTGCACAGTTATAACATTTACCATTGAGCCCCAGTGACAGACCTCGTTGGTTAGGATGCACTCTTTAGTAAAACAAACTCCGTTTATGATTGTTTTTTTCGGCTGGACTTTTTAAATCCAGCTTCTCCAGAAAGGTTCTAGATAAATTCGTCCAAAGGGTGTCCAATTATAGCCCCAAAAAGATGTCACGATGCTGCTCAAACTGCTGCATTTCTAGCTGGCAGAAAAATTTGTATTTGTGAATATATATTTTGCAGTTTGAATAACGAATACTGGGCACTAGTAAGCTTTCAAAAGACATTTTAGTGACAATTACTAGTTCTTATGATTTCTGAAATTTAGCAATTGAGGCTTTCAGGGGGTCTCAAGTGTCAATCCAGGGGTCTCACACCCAGAGACCGCCCATATTTTCAAGGTTTCATTACATTACATTTCATTTAGCTTCAACTACTACTTTCTACTACAAAGTGCTATCAGTGCTGCTAAAGTGCTACTACGGTGCTACCTTCCTTATTCAAGGAATTATTTTGTAATGGAAGATGTAGAGACTTCCTGCTGTCCTGATGTCAATGGGGAGCTCATTCCACCATTGAGGAGCCAGGACAGCTAACAGTCAGGACTTTGTTGAGAGTTTAGCTCGTTTCAAAGGAACCTTCCTTGTGGCAGATTGTTTTTGCCAAGCCTGCAGCTGTATCTTTGGTGTCTTATAAACCCATGAGGGTTGGTTATGTGCGTGACATAAAATCAATCAATCAATCGTACAATGAACTGTATCTCAATGTCTCGCTTCCCGTCTTCAGAATGTGTACAAGGCTGACATGGAATGGCTCCGCGGCTGCGGCTGGGTGGCGGCTGAGTCTGTCGACCACGTGAAGGTCCGGAGGGCCCAGGAGATCATCAACGAGGTTGGTGAACCCCGGTCTTTCAGCACCTTCTTTCTCCAGCCAGGTGGTTTGTGTCTCACCTCCGTGATGTTTGTTTTCCACTCCAGAGGCACTACAAGAAGAGCGCCCGAGATGGCTTCGCCAAATTCACCCTGATCGTGGACCGCCCGGAGCTCATCTTGGCGAGGATTAACGATGCAAACCTCAGTGATGTATGGAGGAAAAATACAATCTGATTTATACTTCTTAATTTAAAAGTAGCTTGATAATACATTTTGATCGAATCTGTTGTTTGTTTCCTGTTTCAGCTGAAGTACAAGGAGACCTTCAATGCAGAAAAGGGTCACTACATTGGTTCAGAAGACACTCCTCAGCTGGCCCACAGCAGGGAGGTGTCCAAGAACATCAGTGAGGTAATGCAACGTACTTATTAGTGCAATCATTTGTTATGATGTCATATATATATATATATATATATATATATATATATATATATATATATATATATATATATATTTTACACTTTGTGCCTGTGCGATTTCAGAAACTCTACAAACAGAAATGGGACGAGTCGAAGGCGTCCGGCTACCAGCTGAACCATGAGTACATCCCGCTGGTCAGCGGCAAGAAGGGCAGGGAGATCATCAGCGATGTGAGTGTCTTCTTTTTAGAACACGCAAAAGCACATGGAATCAAACAGTTGAGACTCTTTATTATTCTGGATCCTTCTAGGCCAAGTACCACGATTTACATGAGAAGGCCAAGGGTCACTACATGGCTGGGACGCTGGTGGACTTCCCCGAGGTGATGCGCTGTGGACAGCAGGAGAAGAACAAGGGACTGGTAAGACCTCCGAAGAACTGTTTGTGTTCGTCTTATACAGTAGACCGTATCGGTTTGTCGAAGCATAGACTTCTATACAACCAGAGGAGTCTACCCCTGGTGGTCAGGAGAGGGAATGCAGCTTTAACTCATGAAGCATATACTTCTATACAACCAGAGGAGTCACCCCTGGTGGTCAGGAGAGAGAATGCATCTTTAACACATGAAGCATAGTCTTCTATACAACCAGAGGAGTCTCCCCTGGTGGTCAGGAGAGAGAATGCAGCTTTAACACATGAAGCATAGACTTCTATACAACCAGAGGAGTCGCCCCTGGTGGTCAGGAGAGAGAATGCAGCTTTAACACATGAAGCATAGACTTCTATACAACCAGAGGAGTCTCCCCTGGTGGTCAGGAGAGGGAATGCAGCTTTAACACATGAAGCATAGACTTCTATACAACCAGAGGAGTCGCCCCCTGATGGTCAGGAGAGAGAATGCAGCTTCAACACATGAAGCATAGACTTCTATACAAACAGAGGAGTCACGCCCTGGTGGTCAGTACAGAGAATGCAGCTTTAACACATGAAGCATAGTCTTCTATACAACCAGAGGAGTCGCCCCCTGGTGGTCAGGAGAGAGAATGCAGCTTTAAAACATGAAGTTTTGACTTTATTTGTTCCACATACATCAAAGCATCTTAATAGTTTTGCAAGGGACATGTTGGGAGGAACAATGTAAATAACTCGTGGTCTGAATGTCTTCACAGAGGATCTACACGAAGGACTACCACCACACCAAGACCAAGACCCACCTCCCACCCGACATCATCGCCAACAAGGTTGCTAAGCGGTGCCAGGACATGCTGAGCGACGTCCTCTACCGCACATACCTGCACCAGTGGACATGCCACCCCGAGCAGGAGGACCTCATCCGTGCCCGCAAGACCAACGAGATTCTCAGTGATGTAGGTTATTCTTCAGGGTTCATCTGCTATATATATATAGTCCTGGTCCTCTATATAGACCTCCATCAGTAAATGAGACCAGAGAGAAGATGGTCTGTTTCTATGTCTGGCCACAGGGACACAAAGTTAAAGCTCCTTGTAGTAACTGTAGGATCTTTAACAATTGAGAGCGATTGTAAAAGCAGCTTTTCTGCAACAGGTGTTCTACAAGGAGGACCTGAACTGGATGAAGGGAATGGGTTGCTTTGTCTGGGACACGCCGGAGATCATCCGCGCCAAGAAGTCCTACGACCTGCAGAGTGAAGTGAGTTAAGTTATTCACATTCATGTGGTTAACTTTTTAATTCAATACTCACCCGTGTCATATTTTCCCTTTTCAGCTTCAATACAGACACGAGGCCAAGAAGGAATTCAACAACTACTCCATCGTGACAGACACCCCGGCCTACGTGACCGCCGTCCTGGGCAACACCTGGGCCAGTGATGTGAGTGAGCTTTAAAAAAAACACACAAGACATAACGCTTGAGTCTAAAATGGCCGATCGAGTTCGTTAATCCAACGCTTGTCGTCGACAGCTCAACTACCGGGAGGCTTACCACAAGGAGAAGCACCTGTACACCACCGTTCTGGACACGTACGACTACGCCAGATGCCACGACTTCAAGCACTTCTTCAGCAACGTAAGATGAACTACACGCCTCTCCTTTTGGCCGCGCTACACGGCTGTGAGCGGCGACGTAATGGTTTCTTTTCTTTTTTTGGCTCTTCTGACGACAGAAAGAGTACAGCGCCGCCTGGGACAAGATCAAAGCCAAGAGCTACAAGATTCCCCACGACTCGCACGCCATGCAGCACGCCAAACAGCAGAAGGTCATCCTCAGCGGCGTGAGTTCCACTTCCTGTTCGTTCCGGTCCACGTCCATCCTGTGCTTCGGAGTTTTAAAGTCACACGGTGTGAATCCCGTGGCCCCTCCCCCTTTTTCTTTTCTTCTTTTTAGGTGAAGTACAAGGAGGAGTACGAGAAGTTCAAATCCCTCTACAGTCTGCCCAAGTCCCTGGAGGACGATCCCGCCACCGCTCGCTGCGTCAAAGCTGGGAAGCTGGTCCTGGACGTAAGTGGAGTCTGTCGAGCCGCCGCATCGCCGCATGTCTGCCTCTTTTCTTTTCATAAAGCCGGTGGGTTGTCCGTTCTGTCTAGCGTCTGTACAGGGAGGACTACGAGAAGACCAAGGCCAAGAACCACATCCCGCCGGACATGCTGGAGATCCTGTCGGCCCGCAAAACCCAGGCCACCGTCAGCGGGGTCCACTACCGCAAGTTCCTGCACCAGTGGATCTGCCTGCCTGACATGCAGGTGTACACGCAGGCCCGCAAGGTCAACGAGCAGCTCAGCGACGTGAGTCACCGCTCTGCGTCTTCTCTGCTTCTCATTTTATAGCACTGTTTACAGAGTTCTTACCGTCATGGAAAACCTGGAAAAGTCCTTGAAAAAAAAAAGAAATCCCAAACGTTTAGGAAAAGACATGGAAATGTGTTATATTCATGTGTTCATGACGTTCATTTACGCTGAGTTTGAAATAATGAATATGCTTTTAGAAGAAAGACGCTCAAAAAAAAAAGTCATGGAAATCCATTGGTCAAAATGTGAATGAACTGTGTTTAGGCATCTTGTGCAATGCAGGATATTATTATGACATGCCGCCTTCTTATTCTCTACATTAATAAATGCACTGAAAGCTCAAGCAAGATGTGGCGAGTTCTCAAAAGGATTGAAAATAAACCTGCAGAAATACAAATATAAAAAAGAAAAAACGTGTAATTCTCAAAGAGTGAAATGCACTTCTAAGGGAAGAGTTAAGCAGTGCTTCTGTGCTCTTTACTTGTATTTAAATGTGCTTATATGCAACAAAAAAATAAAAGATCAGCGCTGATAGCAACAAACTGCACATTTAAGCTGTGAGCGGCATACAGGCGCTGTGAGCTGTTTTATTCTCCAAGACGAACAAACAAAATGTACTGTCAACAAAACACCGACCGAGAACAGTAAACTCAAATCTCATCTTCATAAACTACTTTATTACCTTCAAACAAACCCTGTAGAGAAAGAAGTCAAGTATTAAATGTGTTATAAAGAAACGAAGGTTGAATATCCTGTAAAATATTTAGATTTGGCTTCTAAATATTTACTCAAAAGCTGATTTTTAAGAATTCCCGTTTCGGGAGCCAAGTTACAAATATAATATATTAATAATATATGGAAATATTAGCGTCTTGAGACTGAAGCACAATATTTAAAGATGTTGTGTTGCAATGACAGCTGTGTAAATAAAGAAACTTATAAATAAAGCTCCCCTACATTTCATTTTTGAAAAGCAAAAAAATTAAAGAAAATAAAGGTTATGTTATGAGCAAATAAACCAATTATTTCTCCCTTCTGAGGGCAAATTTCACTCTTTATGGGCAAGTTTGTGCTCTTCAGAGAGTTTGACCTGATGAGCTGCTGCTGCTCTTTGTGCGTTCGCTCCTGAGTGTTCTAGTTTAGATTTTTACATTCTTGTGTTTTCTTTATTAAAGCAGCAGGAAGCCTTATTAACGTTTCAGTTTCCGTACATTTTGCCTCTGTATGAACGTATGAAAACAGGGTTTGCGACACAAACACTCGTCTCTCTCCGCAGATCTTCTACAAGGACGACCTGAACTGGCTGAGGGGAATCGGCTGCTACGCCTGGGACACGCCGGAGATCATCCGCGTGAAGAACGCCGGGGACCTGCAGAGCGAGGTCAGCGCCTCACCGCGCTCACCGCGCTCACCGCACGTCCTGCCGCTCCCGTGAACTCTCCTGATCCTGACCGCGAGTGTGTTTCTCTTCCAGAACAAGTACAGAGCCAAAGCCGTCGAGTCCTTCAAGGAGTACTCGGTGGTGACGGACACGCCGGTGTACGAGACGGCCAAGCAGAACTCCCAGAACCTGAGCGACGTGAGTGGATGTCCTTTAATAATGTCCATTACTTACTATACAATACATAAAACTACGTTCATCTCATCCTTTTTGTTTCTTTCCAGCTGCACTACCGCTACGATTACAACGCCAACATCAAGGGAACCAACAGCGCTCCGGCTGTGACCGTGGACACGGAGCGCGCCCGCATGGCCAACTACATCCAGAGCGACGTAAGAGCCATGAAGCGATGATCAGAACATACATGTTGCTCCTCTCAAAAACAATGGAAGATAACATCCTTTAAACACGCGCAACATTATGCCATCAGTTAGGAAAAAGACATTTGATCAAAGTCAGTCTTGAGAAGATTTAACCTTTTAAAAACAAACCTATTTTTAGACCTCTGCTCGAAAATGTCATCCCCAAACTAAAAAGGGTGTATCTCTGCAACCTCTAGGGCTGTTTGAATAATGTTGGTGTTCTAATGAAAGAGTATCATGTGAGTTGTGTGTTCAGATCAGTCTATATGTTACTGGTTATGAGTAAATGAAGAAGTGAATTATACAGTTTTTATAGCAATATCTGCCCATATGGGCTCCACAGTTTTCAAGTTAAAGGAAGATTATACATATATATATATATATATATATATATATATATATATATATATATATAAGATGTCGCAGGCCCATGACAGTGATTTTCGCTCCACTTAAGACTTAAATATTGTTTGTGAGCTGAAACGTAATGAAGACAATATCTAACCTGAAACGATAATGATGTCTTTGGACAGAGCCGGTCTTTGGAGTCTCGGCGTCCTTTCAAGGTGTTTTCAGACACCTTTTGACTCTCTCACCCTCTCACCTGGTCCTCTTGTCTCCTCCCAGAACTGGTACAAGGAGGCCAACAAGAACCACATGCCCACCGGCTACTCCCTCCCACACGACACGCCTCTCATCAAGCAGGCCAAGCTGAACAGCGTCGTCACCAGCTACGTGAGTAAACACCTCTGCTTGTCTCTGGAGGTTTATTCTGTTTGTTTTGGTCTGACTGAATCATGTTGTGCTTTTATCTGTGCAGGTGAAGTACAAGGAAGCGTACGAGATGATGAAGGCGAAGGCCTACACTCTTCACCCCGAGGGCGTCAACTTCGTCAACTCCAGAAAGGCCAACAAGATCACCAACAACGTAAGATTATGATGCGTTCAGGCTCCGCTCAGTGACCATGAGTACTGGCTGAAGGTAGATGATAACGTTCTCATGATGCCTTCAGGCTCCGTGACGATGAGTACTGGCTGAAGGTAAATGATAACATCCTCATGATGCGTTCAGGCTCTGCTCAGTGACAATGAGTACTGGCTGAAGGTAAATGATAACGTTCTCATGATGCCTTCAGGCTCTGCTCAGTGACGATGAGTACTGGCTGAAGGTAAATGATAACGTTCTCATGATGCCTTCAGGCTCTGCTCAGTGACAATGAGTACTGGCTGAAGGTAAATGATAACGTTCTCATGATGCCTTCAGGCTCTGCTCAGTGACCATGAGTACTGGCTGAAGGTAAATGATAACGTTCTCATGATGCCTTCAGGCTCTGCTCAGTGACGATGAGTACTGGCTGAAGGTAAATGATAACGTCCTCATGATGCGTTCAGGCTCTGCTCAGTGACCATGAGTACTGGCTGAAGGTAAATGATAACGTTCTCATGATGCCTTCAGGCTCTGCTCAGTGACAATAAGTACTGGCTGAAGGTAAATGATAACGTTCTCATGATGCCTTCAGGCTCTGCTCAGTGACGATGAGTACTGGCTGAAGGTAAATGATAACGTTCTCATGATGCGTTCAGGCTCTGCTCAGTGAAAATGAGTATCAGCTTAAAAATTATGTAATCATTGATCTAAAAGTTATATTTGCCATTGTTTTTCTTTTGTTCTGATCCGAACCATGAGATAAAACACTCTCATATGTCGCCTTCCTTCCTTCCTTCCTTCCCTCCTTCCCTCCCTCCCTCCCTCCCTCCCTCCCTCCTTCCCCTCCACAGCGGCTGTACCGGGAGGACTACCACAAGCAGAAGGACAAGATCCACACGACCTACGACACTCCGGATATCCGCCAAGTGAAGATGAACCAGGCGCACCTGAGCGACGTAGGGCCCCGCCTCCGCACACCTGCAGTCCTCACTCGTTTCTTTAATCCCGCGGCCTGATGAGAAGTTTCTTTGTCTCCTCTCGTTCCCAGCTGTGCTACAGAGAGAAGTACTACAGCAGCAGAGGCCAGCTGATCTCCCTGCCCATCACGCCCCAGCTCCTGCACTGCTACCACGTCAACGAGATCACCAGCGAGGTGAAGACACGCCCACCACACCTCACACTGCAGCGCTCAGGATGTCGCTTCACATGTTTATCTGTTTGTTTCCTAGTCGCTTCACATGTTTATCTGTTTGTTTCCTAGTCGCTTCACATCCTTTATCTGCTTGTTTCCTAGTCGCTTCACATGTTTATCTGTTTGTTTCCTAGTCGCTTCACATCCTTTATCTGCTTGTTTCCTAGTCGCTTCACATCCTTTATCTGTTTGTTTCCTAGTCGCTTCACATCCTTTATCTGTTTGTTTCCTAGTCGCTTCACATGTTTATCTGCTTGTTTCCTAGTCGCTTCACATCCTTTATCTGCTTGTTTCCTAGTCGCTTCACATCCTTTATCTGCTTGTTTCCTAGTCGCTTCACATGTTTATCTGCTTGTTTCCTAGTCGCTTCACATGTTTATCTGTTTGTTTCCTAGTCGCTTCACATCCTTTATCTGCTTGTTTCCTAGTCGCTTCACATGTTTATCTGTTTGTTTCCTAGTCGCTTCACATGTTTATCTGTTTGTTTCCTAGTCGCTTCACATCCTTTATCTGCTTGTTTCCTAGTCGCTTCACATCCTTTATCTGTTTGTTTCCTAGTCGCTTCACATCCTTTATCTGTTTGTTTCCTAGTCGCTTCACATCCTTTATCTGCTTGTTTCCTAGTCGCTTCACATGTTTATCTGCTTGTTTCCTAGTCGCTTCACATGTTTATCTGTTTGTTTCCTAGTCGCTTCACATCCTTTATCTGTTTGTTTCCTAGTCGCTTCACATCCTTTATCTGTTTGTTTCCTAGTTGCTTCACATCCT
Source organism: Myoxocephalus aenaeus (assembly GCA_038501785.1). NCBI lineage: Eukaryota > Metazoa > Chordata > Actinopteri > Perciformes > Cottidae > Myoxocephalus > Myoxocephalus aenaeus. The sequence continues at coordinate 487,657 of JBAMJR010000010.1, forward strand.
TTATCTGTTTGTTTCCTAGTCGCTTCACAAGTTTATCTGTTTGTTTCCTAGTCGCTTCACATCCTTTATCTGCTTGTTTCCTAGTCGCTTCACATGTTTATCTGCTTGTTTCCTAGTCGCTTCACATGTTTATCTGCTTGTTTCCTAGTCGCTTCACATCCTTTATCTGCTTGTTTCCTAGTCGCTTCACATGTTTATCTGTTTGTTGCTAGTCGCTTCACATCCTTTATCTGTTTGTTTCCTAGTCGCTTCACATGTTTATCTGTTTGTTTCCTAGTCGCTTCACATCCTTTATCTGCTTGTTTCCTAGTCGCTTCACATCCTTTATCTGCTTGTTTCCTAGTCGCTTCACATCCTTTATCTGTTTGTTTCCTAGTCGCTTCACATGTTTATCTGTTTGTTTCCTAGTCGCTTCACATCCTTTATCTGCTTGTTTCCTAGTCGCTTCACATCCTTTATCTGCTTGTTTCCTAGTCGCTTCACATCCTTTATCTGCTTGTTTCCTAGTCGCTTCACATCCTTTATCTGCTTGTTTCCTAGTCGCTTCACATCCTTTATCTGCTTGTTTCCTAGTCGCTTCACATCCTTTATCTGTTTGTTTCCTAGTCGCTTCACATCCTTTATCTGCTTGTTTCCTAGTCGCTTCACATCCTTTATCTGCTTGTTTCCTAGTCGCTTCACATCCTTTATCTGCTTGTTTCCTAGTCGCTTCACATCCTTTATCTGCTTGTTTCCTAGTCGCTTCACATCCTTTATCTGCTTGTTTCCTAGTCGCTTCACATCCTTTATCTGCTTGTTTCCTAGTCGCTTCACATCCTTTATCTGCTTGTTTCCTAGTCGCTTCACATGTTTATCTGTTTGTTTCCTAGTCGCTTCACATCCTTTATCTGCTTGTTTCCTAGTCGCTTCACATCCTTTATCTGCTTGTTTCCTAGCTGAAATACAAAGAGGACCTGACCTGGCTGAGAGGACTCGGCTGCTTCCTGTACGACACGCCGGAGATGATCCACGTCCGCAACATCAACAAGCAGCGGGTACGTGTGTTAGTGGAAGGTTTAGTGGAGGAGGGTCCTCCTTAGTCCAGTAAGGTTTAGTAGAGGAGAGGAGGGTCCTTCACTAGTCCATAAAGGTTTAGTGGACCAGAGGAGGGTCCTTCACTAGTCCATTAAGGTTTAGTGGACCAGAGGAGGGTCCTTCACTAGTCCATAAAGGTTTAGTGGACCAGAGGAGGGTCCTCCACTAGTCCATTAAGGTTTAGTGGACCAGAGGAGGGTCCTTCACTAGTCCATTAAGGTTTAGTGGACCAGAGGAGGGTCCTTCACTAGTCCATAAAGGTTTAGTGGACCAGAGGAGGGTCCTCCACTAGTCCATAAAGGTTTAGTGGACCAGAGGAGGGTCCTCCACTAGTCCATTAAGGTTTAGTGGACCAGAGGAGGGTCCTTCACTAGTCCATTAAGGTTTAGTGGACCAGAGGAGGGTCCTTCACTAGTCCATAAAGGTTTAGTGGACCAGAGGAGGGTCCTCCACTAGTCCATAAAGGTTTAGTGGACCAGAGGAGGGTCCTTCACTAGTCCATTAAGGTTTAGTGGACCAGAGGAGGGTCCTTCACTAGTCCATAAAGGTTTAGTGGACCAGAGGAGGGTCCTCCACTAGTCCATAAAGGTTTAGTGGACCAGAGGAGGGTCCTTCACTAGTCCATTAAGGTTTAGTGGACCAGAGGAGGGTCCTCCACTAGTCCATAAAGGTTTAGTGGACCAGAGGAGGGTCCTTCACTAGTCCATAAAGGTTTAGTGGACCAGAGGAGGGTCCTCCACTAGTCCATTAAGGTTTAGTGGACCAGAGGAGGGTCCTCCACTAGTCCATAAAGGTTTAGTGGACCAGAGGAGGGTCCTTCACTAGTCCATTAAGGTTTAGTAGAGGAGAGGAGGGTCCTTCACTAGTCCATTAAGGTTTAGTGGACCAGAGGAGGGTCCTCCACTAGTCCATAAAGGTTTAGTAGAGGAGAGGAGGGTCCTTCACTAGTCCATTAAGGTTTAGTGGACCAGAGGAGGGTCCTCCACTAGTCCATTAAGGTTTAGTGGACCAGAGGAGGGTCCTCCACTAGTCCATTAAGGTTTAGTGGACCAGAGGAGGGTCCTTCACTAGTCCAGTAAGGTTTAGTGGACCAGAGGAGGGTCCTCCTTAGTCCATTAAGGTTTAGTGGACCAGAGGAGGGTCCTTCACTAGTCCATTAAGGTTTAGTAGAGGAGAGGAGGGTCCTTCACTAGTCCATAAAGGTTTAGTGGACCAGAGGAGGGTCCTTCACTAGTCCATAAAGGTTTAGTGGACCAGAGGAGGGTCCTTCACTAGTCCATAAAGGTTTAGTGGACCAGAGGAGGGTCCTTCACTAGTCCAGTAAGGTTTAGTGGACCAGAGGAGGGTCCTTCACTAGTCCATTAAGGTTTAGTGGACCAAAGGAGGGTCCTTCACTAGTCCATTAAGGTTTAGTGGACCAGAGGAGGGTCCTCCACTAGTCCATTAAGGTTTAGTGGACCAGAGGAGGGTCCTTCACTAGTCCAGTAAGGTTTAGTGGACCAGAGGAGGGTCCTCCTTAGTCCATTAAGGTTTAGTGGACCAGAGGAGGGTCCTTCACTAGTCCATTAAGGTTTAGTAGAGGAGAGGAGGGTCCTTCACTAGTCCATAAAGGTTTAGTGGACCAGAGGAGGGTCCTTCACTAGTCCATAAAGGTTTAGTGGACCAGAGGAGGGTCCTTCACTAGTCCATAAAGGTTTAGTGGACCAGAGGAGGGTCCTTCACTAGTCCAGTAAGGTTTAGTGGACCAGAGGAGGGTCCTTCACTAGTCCATTAAGGTTTAGTGGACCAAAGGAGGGTCCTTCACTAGTCCATTAAGGTTTAGTGGACCAGAGGAGGGTCCTTCACTAGTCCATTAAGGTTTAGTGGACCAGAGGAGGGTCCTTCACTAGTCCATTAAGGTTTAGTGGACCAGAGGAGGGTCCTTCACTAGTCCATTAAGGTTTAGTGGACCAAAGGAGGGTCCTTCACTAGTCCATTAAGGTTTAGTGGACCAGAGGAGGGTCCTTCACTAGTCCATTAAGGTTTAGTGGACCAGAGGAGGGTCCTTCACTAGTCCAGTAAGGTTTAGTGGACCAGAGGAGGGTCCTTCACTAGTCCAGTAAGGTTTAGTGGACCAGAGGAGGGTCCTTCACTAGTCCAGTAAGGTTTAGTGGACCAGAGGAGGGTCCTTCACTAGTCCATTAAGGTTTAGTAGACTATTATTGCTCTGTTTATTGTTTTTATTATATTTTATAATATATACTTGTTTTAAAGTACTGTCATGTTTGTTATTCACCATATTTGCTCTATGTTTATTGTTTTTATCAAATTTTTATTGTCTATGTTACTGTTATGCACCTTTCACCGAGTCAGATTCCTCATGTGTGCAACGTACGATTAACTCTGTTATACTACGTTATTATAAACGATGCCGGGGTGAAGTATGAACCCCGGCACCGTGACTTCCTGCCGTGGCGTCACCAGCCTGCGTGTACTTCCTGTCTGGCAGGTCACGTACCCGGTGGAGGCCAAGAAGAACCTGGCCAACTTCTCCGTGGTCCTGGACACGCCCGAGTACAAGCGGGTCACCGAGCTGAAGACGCACATGAGCAACGTGAGTCACCCACCACTTTAAGATTCATGAGACATTGTTTTATTGTGTTTAATATGTTGGTAGTTGGAGGATTTTATTGTTTTATTTTCATTTGAATGAACCAATTTTGGCTCTAGACCTTTTTTTCTTTTCCCCTGTGTTTGAGTCGTCGTAGGAACCCCAAATTAATTCCAATACTTGTGTTTATTGTATGTATTTGTAGAAAATTCTTGGGAAAAAATGTATATCTGTTGTGAGTGATCTGTTTGTGATCCGTGTTCTGCTCGTCTCTGCAGCTGATCTACAAAGCCCAGAGCAAGCAGGACCAGTCCAAGGTCTCCACCACCGTGGACTCTGTGGACATCCTGAGAGCCAAATGGGCCCAGCAGCTGACTAACAACGTAAGTGCAGAAGCCCCGCCCCCTCCACGAGTGTCAATCACAGTGATTGTTCTCCCGCTCGTGATCTCATCATCCTCCTTCTTCTTGTCTCCACAGTTCCAGTACACCAACGTGGCCAGCAAGGAGAGGGCTCACTTCACTCAGGAAATGGAAACTCCAAACATGGGCCACACGAGAAGAATGAAAGTGGTCTGCAGCGACGTGAGTCTTCCTCGTCTTCCTCGTCTTCCTCCTCAATGTATAAATGTATAACGTGTAAACGATGAAACTCCTCTGACGTGTTTTACACTTTGTTTCTTCCCGTAGAACAAATACAAAGACCAGTACGAGAAGATGAAGCACAGGTACACCGCCATCGCCGACACTCCTCTGCTGATCCGGGCCAAGAAGGCCTACCTCCAGTCCAGTGACGTGAGTCTCACTCATTCATATTCATGTCTAATAAACCTCCAGTCCAGTGACGTGAGTCTCACTCATTCATATTCATGTCTATTCTAATAAACCTCCAGTCCAGTGACGTGAGTCTCACTCATTCATATTCATGTCTAATAAACCTCCAGTCCAGTGATGTGAGTCTCACTCATTCATATTCATGTCTAATAAACCTCCAGTCCAGTGACGTGAGTCTCACTCATTCATATTCATGTCTAATAAACCTCCAGTCCAGTGACGTGAGTCTCACTCATTCATATTCATGTCTAATAAACCTCCAGTCCAGTGACGTGAGTCTCACTCATTCATATTCATGTCTAATAAACCCCCTTTATATTATATTAAATTACATTATAGGACTTTAAAGTTAAGAAACTAGTCTTTAAGATAATCATTTTATTGGTAAATGGAGATTAGTCACATTAGTCGAAGACACACTTTTTATTATATTTATTTCTATATATATATATATATATATATACATGTTTTTCTGTTTTTATTATTATTATTATCATTGTTCTTATTAATTGAACAATGATAATTAATGATAATTAATTGAAGTGGTTGTCATTGTTATTACATTTTATATTAATTAATTAACTGAGTATTATTTATTTTATTTATTTATAATTTATAATTTTATTGTATTTTATGTTTCATTGTATTTGTTTTTCTCTTTTGACAATGTGTTTGTTTATATGCAAAACAATGATTTATGACAGTTTAATGATCTTTGAGTAGAATCTGCTTCGGTGTAACACAGTAAGAAAGAAAGTAATAATAACAAGTATTGAACAGAAGAGAAAATACCATAAAATAGTTGACAATATATTAAATGTATGTGAATAACAAAACGTGTGTGTGTGTGTGTGTGTGTGTGTGTGTGTGTGTGTGCTCTGCAGCTGCGCTACAAAGAGACCTTCGAGCTCGCTAAAGGCCACTACCACACGGTGAAGGACGCCCTGGACATCACGTACCACCGCAGGGTCACCGACGACATCAGCGAGGTCAGCGGCGGATTATCTGTGTTCCTCATACTGAGATGATGCTAACCAAACATTTAAGAGACGTTGTCAGTGTTCTTACTGCTCTTCTTCTTCCTCTTCCTCAGGTCAAGTACAGAGAGAAGTACATAAACTCTCTGGGAACCTGGAAGTCCATCCCCGACCGCCCCGAGTTCTTCTACAGCAAAATAGCCAACGACAACGTCAGCAGCGTGAGTCACGCTCCCTGTGTGTCCATGTTCACCCGCAGTCGATAAATAGTTATATACCGTCAAATTAGGGTTATAAGCCGGTACGTTTTTCCTCAACTTTGACCCGTGCGGCTTAAATATCAGTGCAGCTAATTTGTGGATTTTTCTGATTCTAAATTTAGCAGCATTTGCAGAGACATAGTGATCTAGCAGCGAGCTATCAACTCTCTAGAAGCGACCTAGCAGCGAAATAGCAGCGACCTAGCAGCTAACTAGCAGCTAACTAGCAGCGACCTAGCAGCGACCTGGCAGCGATGTAGCAGCGATCTAGCAGCGACCTAGTAGCAATCTAGCAGCGAGCTAGCGCCCTAGCAGCAACCTAGCAGCAAGCTAGCAGCGAGCTAGCGCCAGATGCTGCCGGCTGCATTGTTTGAGTTCAAGTAAACAACACTGAAAATTCAGCACAAAAATAAAAAGTGTTGTCAGCGCTAGCTGCAGCAGCAGCTACAGCGGCTTATAAACCGCCGCGGCTTGTTTATGAAATAAATACGACTTTTTTGTTTTATTTAGGAGATGCGGCTTATATATATAACCCGCATTTTACGGTATATATATTATATCATATGTAATGCTCCTCTTGCAGGTGAAGTACAAGGAGGACCTGGAGTGGCTGAAGGGAATCGGCTGCTATGTGTGGGACACGCCGGACCTGGTTATGGCCGAGAAGAACAAGAAGCTGTACAGCGAGGTGAGTTCAGGTTCAACAATCATCTGAGGAAACCTTGTTGTTGTTGTTGTTTTTATTTCATATGATAGATAATACTACCTCGGCCGGTTTCAGCAAACCACTATTAGCGTTAGCCCACATTCTGAATGTGTGCAGTAAATAAAATAGATATTAGGTTTCAGGGTCCTTCCTCAGGAAAATTAAGTGTTTTTTTTATACAATTATGATATTTTACACCATTTTGGTTTCACTATAACGCCCCAAAAGCTTAAAGACTGAACTTGCGATTGTAAAATATGAATTTTATTACACTTCATCATCTGAACATGTAATTCTTCTGGAAATGTTCACTCTGTAAAATCATATTCTGTCATATTAAACTTTAATAATAATAATTTATGTGGCACCTTTTAAAAACAGATTTTACTTTAACAGACACAGCAAATACATTTAACAACAGCTGATACAACAGTTCAATAGATGGAACAATAAAAACAAACTTAGAAATAAAATACATTATTAAAGTAAAGCAGTAAAAGACGAGGACGGTCGTTCCAAAAACGATGTTAAATTATTATTTTGTATTATTTAGCTCAGTAGCGGTCTGTCATTATTTTCCAGATGTTTTATTTTATTTTTATTTCATTTCATTTTTTATTTTTTTATTTTCACAAAGCTATAAACGGAATATTTACACAAATAATGCAGCAGGTTATGCAAAAGTAAAAAATAAAAGTGAGTAGCATTCCTACAAATATATTTTAATTAGGCATTAATTTAGCCTGCATCATATCTCATATAAAAGTCCCAGTTCTTATTAAATGTTTGCTCCTTTTCCACAACAAAGACGTCTTGGACAGCTTCCTGTTTGTAATGTTTTTATGCAGGTTATGAATATGAAGAGTTATGAGAGAGGTAGTACACTAACTCATTCCTCTCGCGCTAACAGAGAATCTACAAAGCCTCCTTCGAGAAGAACAGAGGAAACTTCAAGTACAGCTGCGACACGCCGTTCTTCCAGGCGGCCAAATACGCCTCCACGCTCATCAACAACGTGAGTGTTTCATTTCTCATCCCTTCAGTAGAAACTTTAATCACACTATCGGACTCTCAGCTCGGAGGTAAACGTCTGAGAATTCATAGTATTGTTATTATCATGTTTATTGACTATAATATAATATATAATGTGTATTACCTGCTCTTGTTCTAGGTAACCGTAATGCCTCGTGTAATGAAAATGTGTCTAATGTTCTCTGTATCAACTTGTTTCAGCGCTGGAGGAAGTACTCCGATCCTTTACTGCAGTAGAAGTAGAAATACCACAGTTTAAAAGTACTTTGTGACACTTAAAAGTGTTGCGTGTTGTTGTTGTGTACTACGGTAGATAAGAAGTATGCGCTGGTACTGCATCATATCACATGAGCATATTAAGTGTGTTTCATACAATGTGGTGAAAGGAAATGTGGCAGAGTAGAAGTAGCAGAACATGTAAATACTCTTACACTTCAAGTACTTTAGTGAATGTACTGTTCTGGTCCCGTGACTCGTGCACTTTTCTGTCTGGATGTTGTGTTTAACGACCTTCTGACGTTCTGAGCAGAGATCCTACAGAGCCACTTATGAGAAAACCAAGGATAAGTTCACCATAACTACCGAGGACCCTAGATACGTTCTGGCCAAAGAGAACCGCAAGATGAGCCAGGTAAACGTCCTCGCTCTCACGCCGGGTACCGACCGGCCCGCCTCCTCTTGCTACCCCCCAGACCTCCTCAGACCTCCTCAGGCCTCCTGCACCGCGCATGAGGTCGTCGCATGAGGTCGTCGCATGACGGAGCTGCCGGCGCATCTTTTGTTCTTTTCTAGGTCGCCACTCAAACAGCAGCTGGACGGTTTGAGTGAGCAGGACGCTCCTCCATCTGTGCCGTCAGAGAGACGGTTTCTACCAGGGAGCCCCGACCTTTAAGGGGCAGATGTGAAGCTTAATGGTGGGAGGGTTGTATCTTATTATTATTATTATTATTATTTGGGCTAGAAAACATCTGGCGGGCCGAATATTCACTCATTAATTTGATTAACACCACCGTATTTTTAGGCCCTTTCCTCTAAAATGTCATCCCCAAACAAAAAGAAGATGACACACAGAAAAAAATTAAAAGGTTTCAGGTCCGCCTATAAAAAAATCACTTTTAGGATGATTATTTCTTTGAAATGATGCAGCTGTAAGGTCCAACTCTAACCCAAATCATAGCTCAATATGTGAACATTCTCTAACCCAAATCATAGCACAATATGTGAACATTCTCTAACCCAAATCATAGCACAATATGTGAACATTCTCTAACCCAAATCATAGCACAATATGTGAACATTCTCTAACCCAAATCATAGCACAATATGTGAACATTCTCTAACCCAAATCATAACACAATATGTGAACATTCTCTAACCCAAATCATAACACAATATGTGAACATTCTCTAACCCAAATCATAGCTCAATATGTGAACATTCTCTAACCCAAATCATAACACAATATGTGAACATTCACTAACCCAAATCATAGCACAATATGTGAACATTCTCTAACCCAAATCATAGCACAATATGTGAACATTCTCTAACCCAAATCATAACACAATATGTGAACATTCTCTAACCCAAATCATAACACAATATGTGAACATTCTCTAACCCAAATCATAACACAATATGTGAACATTCTCTAACCCAAATCATAACACAATATGTGAACATTCTCTAACCCAAATCATAGCACAATATGTGAACATTCTCTAACCCAAATCATAACACAATATGTGAACATTCTCTAACCCAAATCATAGCACAATATGTGAACATTCTCTCTGCAAAGGTTGACTTTGATCAAGTGAAGCAGAACAAAGTTAGAGGGTTTAGAACAGAGAACATTCAGGAGAGGACTCCAACATTTGCATTTGCGCGCATCCAAATACAGCAGTTCGGGCTTTTTTTCATAAAACAAGCTATGATTTACAGTTTTATATAACAATCGCTCAGTCTTATTGGGGGGATTTGTCTTTAAAAGGTTAAATGAAGCTTATTAGGTGATGACTACCTTCCAGAGTCATGATCTCATCATATTATGATGGTCGCCGTCCCTCTGAAGGCACAGATGAGGACAAACAGCTGCTCCGTCACACTCGGTCCTCCCAGTGTCACTGCTGTTTTATTTCCAAGTGTCCTCAACTTTGGCATGCTTGTGTGTGTGTGTGTGTGTGTGTGTGTGTGTGTGTCGTTGTGTGAACAGGCCAGGTATATATCCAAAGCAAAGGATCTGCTAAAGAGCGGTTGCAATGAGTTCCACCGCCCCGACATCCTCACCGCCCTTTACCAGACCATTCAGAGCAGTAAGGTAAACGGCCCCGCAGGGGAGGCGACCTGCAACCAGCCGTGTGGTCACATGGTCACATGGTCACATGGTCACATGTTCTCTTTGTTCATCTTCCCCTCCATTTAACTCCTGAAGGTTTTAACTTCCACACATTCCACCTTCCTCTCCATGCTGAACCCCTCCACCGTCACTCTTTAACATCCGCAGCCACTGAAAAAGTAGATTTATCTTCTTATTGTAGTCGTATAAATGTAAAGAAGTGTTAGAACAGGTGCGAGTCCCTCAGCTGTTTGATTGGTCGAAGGCTAAAAAGCCGAAACGCCAACAAAGCAGAATAGTTTGTTAGATAAAAACAAAGAGTTTTGAGTCTTTTTTAAATAACTTCTGACGCTCTGGAGTTATTGGAAATAATACTCAATGAAGCCTTCTTCTTCTTCTTCTTCTTCTTCTTCTTCTTCTTCTTCTTCTTCTTCTTCTTCTTCTTCTTCTTAAAAAAAATATGTAGACGTTGTGAATGAAGCTTGGAACTATTCGGTACTTATAGTTCACTCGTCTTAAAATGCAGACGGATGCAGAGACTGAAGATATTTTTATCTCGACGTCGGTCACCATTTGGTTCATATTTACATTTACTTCCATTAAAATAAATACAGAAGCATTTACAAGTTTTTAAAGCAACCTGAATGAGTCACAACTTTAAAAACACTTTGCAAAAGAAAATGTAAATATTCTCCCCCACGCTGACATATTTATTTACACTACAGTTTATGTCAGTCAGTTCTAGTGTTTTTCTCTTTATTCTATAATCTGAGAGCTCAAAGTCAAATCCCAACATGTTTGTATCTTTGCACATTTCTAAAACACGTGTGCAGATGTGACAATAAAAATAAAGAAGCATTTAATTCCCGTCAGTTTGAGTGCCTCCTCTTGAGTGACCTGACGCCTCAGCTCCAGCAGCTCAAGACGCTCCGCTGTTCCCCGAGAGCTCGTCTTCATCTTCATCTTCATCTGGACAAATGAAATCCTCCATGTTTATGCATGTTTCATAAAGCATGCTTTCTTCTACGTATGCATGGCACCACTTCACTTGTTTCACATACTGCATCGTACGTTTGTTTGCCATATTTTATTGTACATTTTCATTCAATTATGTCTTTTTATTATTATTTACTATATCGTTTATGGTCAAGCACTGAGCCACGTTCCTCGTGTGTGACGTGTTTGGCAATAAACTGTTTGTGAAGGTCACATAATTAATGTTAGTCAGAGAACTATCCAAGAAAAAGCAAATGGAAAACTAAATAATAGTTTTATATTTCGTAATAACAAATCAGATGAGGACTCCTCGTCTCTTTCTTAAAAAGTCTTTTCTCGAGTAAATCAAACGTCTCTTTTTGAGAATCCCTTCTCCCTTTTTCATGGATGGTTTAGAACAAGCACATTAAATGATTTCAGTGACGCTTTTCCCTCTGCGAGCGGCGCTAACTTCCCGTGTCCGTCCTCAGTGGAAGTACCGGGAGCAGTACGAGCGAGCCAAGGACAAGTTCACCTCGGTGCTGGAGACGCCCGAGTACGAGGCCCACAAGCGCAGCAAGAAGATCACAGACGTGAGCGTGTGATCTGCTTCGGAGGGTGAAGTGATGATGTGATGAAGCGGTTGAGTTCCTCCTGACCGCGTGACGGTGATCTCTCCTCAGATCGTCTACAAGATGGAGCACAACAAGACCAAGGCCAAGGGCTACACGCTGCCCTACGACACGCCGCACCAGCAGCACATGAAGCGGGTCAAGGACATCACCAGCAATGTAGGAGCGCTGCAGCTTTCATCACGGGAAGCGCCAGGTGTTCAGATGTTTCAGGTGTTTCAGGTGTTTGATGTGTGTTTCTTCTTGCAGCTGAAGTACAGAGAAGTGTACGAGAAGAGCAAAGCCCAGATCAACATCGACCCCGAGGCCCATGAGATCCGGGCCGCCAAGGAGGCCTACAAGAACATCAGCAACGTGAGTCTGGAGGGACGGACGCCGTGAGGGACGCCATGAGGAACTCCTCACACCTGAGAACACTCATGACCTCACACACCTGAGAATATACTCATGACCTCACACACACACCTGAGAACATTCATGACATCATTGTTTCATTATTTCCAGCTGACCTACAGGAAGAAGTATCAGGCCACCAAGGACAAGTGGATCTGGACGGCAGACAGACCCGACTTCCTCAACGCCGCCAAGAGCTCCCTGCAGCAGAGCGATGTGAGTCGTCTTCTTCTTCTTCTTCTTCTTCTTCTTCTTCTTCTTCTTCTTCTTCTTCTTCTTCTTCTTCTTCTTCTTCTTCTTTCTACTTCTTTCTACTTCTTTCTACTTCTTTCTTCTTTCTTCTTCTTTCTACTTCTTCCTTCTTCTTCTTCTTCTTTCTTCTTCTTCTGCTTCTTCTTCTGCTTCTTCTTCTTCTTCCTTCTTCCTTCTTCTTTCTACTTCTTCCTTCTTCTTTCTTCCTTCTTCTTCTTCTTCTTCTTCTTCTTCTTCTTCTTCTTCTTCTTCTTCTTCTTCTTCTTCTTCTTCTTTTTCTTCTTCTTCTTCATTCTTCTTCATTCTTCTTCTGCTTCTTCTTCTTCTTCTTCGTCTTCGTCGTCTTCGTCTTCCTTCTTCTTCTTCCATATTCTTCTTCTGTCCTAACGATGTATAAATACCTTTTCCCCACAGGTGGAGTACAAGTATGACAAAGAGATGATGAAGGGCTGTGTGATCCCCGTCGTGGACGACAAGCTGACCCTCCTGAACATGAAGAATACAGACATGGCCAGCGAGGTAAAGTTGTTATTCCTTGTCTCCTTTCCGCCTCGATGACGCAGTGAATTCACTTCATACCTGAATGAACACCTGAATGTGAACAGCTGCTCACGCTGTGTGTCGCCGCTCTCAGTTGAAGTACAGGGAGAAGTACGAGAAGGGGAAGGGCCACTACGTCCCCGTCAACGACACGCCTCAGATCCTGCACGCCAAGGCCGTGCGCTCGCTGGCGTCAGAGGTGCGTTTCATTCCGTCACGAGGCGACTCACTCGCTCACATGTCGAGAGTACCGTATGTTACACTGTGTGGCTGTTTATATGACCTTTAACTGTACTGATCACTTCCTGTTCGTCCTCAGAGCAAATACAAGGCGGCCAGTAAGAAGGACATGCAGTCGGGCTCGTTCACCACCCTGAAGGAGACCCGGGACACCGCCCACAGCAAGGAGATCAACAAGCTCATCAGCGGGGTACGGGCCCTCGCCTCGTAGTCAGGGTTCTTACGGTCATGGAAAACCTCCCAAATAAAATCCCCAAAGTTTAGTAAAAGTCATGTAAATGTGTTATATTCATGTGTTCATGACGTTCATTTACGTTGAGTTTGAAATAATGAATATGCTTTAAAAAAAAGACTCAAAATATAAGCAGGCATACATACAGGCATCTATATAAATGTTTATTCTTTTAATCAAACTATTGTCTCATTCATTTGTGTCATTTAAGGTTTACTGTATGCTTTGTATTCTCATTGTTAGTTTAAATACTACATTTACTCACTTTTTACTGTTTACACCCAGATTTCACTGAATGTTTGGTCATGGAATTTTTGTGAAAAGTCATGAACATTTGGTGAAAATTCATGAAAATTTGGTGAAAATTCATGAAAATTTGGTGAAAATTCATGGAAATTTTGGTAAAAGTCACGGAAATTTGGTGAAAAGTCACGAAAATTTGGTGAAAAGTCATGGAAATTTGGTTAAAAGTTATGGAAAAGTCATGAACTCCATTGGCCAGACTGTGTATGAACCCTGCGTAGTCTGGACTCGTGTCCCCGGCTTTCCCTGACGTTCCTTTTCTTCCTCTACAGAAATTGTACAAAGCCAAGTTTGAGAAGGAGAAGGGAAAGTCCATCTACAACAACATGGTCACTCCTCCCGATGTGCAGCACGCCATGAGCGTGGCCAAGAGCCAGAGCAGCGTGAGCCTCCTCACACGTCCTGTTTGCTTCCTTCGACCTCAGCGTCGGGATAGTTTTCATGTTTTTGAACTGTTCTCTTCCAGCTCGCCTACAAGAAAGAGGCCAAAGCCAACCTCCACTACACGAGCGTGGCGGACCGCCCCGACATCAAGAAAGCTACTCAGGCTAACAAGCTCATCAGCGAGGTAACAGAGAGCGTATGCCTCAACGCTGCACACACACACATGCAGGAATGTGATTTACACTCCCACAGACGCCATGAATACATGTACCGATGTTTGCACCTTTAAAACGCACCAAGAGGACGAGGAGAGGCTCACATTCTGAACTTAAATCCTGATTTTATTTTAAATATTTGCGTAGTTTGAGTCGGTTGTTGTCTGTTTGTTTGTTGACGCTCCTCCTCCTCCTCCTCCTCCTCCTCCTCCTCCTCCTCCTCCTCCCGTCCCGTGTCAGGTGGGCTACCGGGAGAAGGCCCGGGCCGAGGCGAGCCGCGGAGGCTCTCTGCTGCACCGCCCCGACATCGCTCTGGCCACCGAGGTGTCCAAGCTGAACAGCCAGGTACGGGTCACCGGGTCACCGGGTCACCGGGTCACCGGGTCACCGGACAGGTGCTGCTGCGCTGTCGTCCTTTAGTTCAACAGGATGACACGCCTCCTGTGGGCGTCGCCCTCACAACACACCGCTGCAGCTGCTTCTGCTGCCATGTGACCCAGACTTTACCTGTTTAACTGCTCTTCATCACATCATGTCTCCATCCTAACCCTGTCCTCTTCCTCCTGTCCTCTTCCTCTTCCTCCTGTCCTCTTCCTCTTCCTTCTGTTCTCTTCCTCTTCCTTCTGTCCTCTTCCTCTTCCTTCTGTTCTCTTCCTCTTCCTTCTGTCCTCTTCCTCTTCCTTCTGTTCTCTTCCTCTTCCTTCTGTCCTCTTCCTCCTGTCCTCCTCCTCTTCCTCCATCCTAACCCTGTCCTCTTCCTCCTGTCCTCTTCCTCTTCCTCCTGTCCTCTTCCTCTTCCTTCTGTTCTCTTCCTCTTCCTTCTGTCCTCTTCCTCCTGTCCTCCTCCTCTTCCTCCATCCTAACCCTGTCCTCTTCCTCCTGTCCTCTTCCTCTTCCTTCTGTTCTCTTCCTCTTCCTCCTGTCCTCTTCCTCTTCCTCCATCCTAACCCTGTCCTCTTCCTCCTGTCCTCTTCCTCTTCCTCCATCCTAACCCTGTCCTCTTCCTCCTGTCCTCTTCCTCTTCCTCCATCCTTAACCCTGTCCTCTTCCTCCTGTCCTCTTCCTCTTCCTTCTGTCCTCTTCCTCTTCCTCCTGTCCTCCTCCTCTTCCTCCATCCTAACCCTGTCCTCTTCCTCCTGTCCTCTTCCTCCTCTTCCTCCATTCTCTCCTTCCTCTTCCTCCTCTGACTCCTCGTCTCTTTCCTCTTCCTCCATCCTCCTCCACTCTTCCTCCTCTTCCTCCTCTTCCTCCTCCTCTCTCTCCTCTTCCTCGGCGTCCCCGTCTGTGTGTCCTCATCCCTCCATCTCGCTGCGCTTGTAGGTGGAGGCCAAGTCCTCCCACCACGGAGCGTCCTCCTATGACACCCTCCAGATGCGGCACATTAAGAAAATGAGTGCCATGACTAGTGATGTAAGCCGGTTCCCCTCCATCACCTCTCATCCCTCCATCACCTCTCATCCCTCCATCACCTCTCATCCCTCCGTCACCTCTCATCCCTCCATCACCTCTCATCCCTCCATCACCTCTCATCCCTCCATCACCTCTCATCCCTCTGTCACCTCTCATCCCTCCGTCACCTCTCATCCCTCCGTCACCTCTCATCCCTCCATCACCTCTCATCCCTCCGTCACCTCTCATCCCTCCATCACCTCTCATCCCTCCGTCACCTCTCATCCCTCCATCACCTCTCATCCCTCCATCACCTCTCATCCCTCCATCACCTCTCCTCCCTCCATCACCTCTCATCCCTCCATCACCTCTCATCCCTCCGTCACCTCTCATCCCTCCGTCACCTCTCATCCCTCCATCACCTCTCATCCCTCCATCACCTCTCATCCCTCCATCACCTCTCATCCCTCCATCACCTCTCCTCCCTCCATCACCTCTCATCCCTCCGTCACCTCTCATCCCTCCGTCACCTCTCATCCCTCCATCACCTCTCATCCCTCCATCACCTCTCATCCCTCCATCACCTCTCATCCCTCCATCACCTCTCATCCCTCCATCACCTCTCATCCCTCCATCACCTCTCATCCCTCCGTCACCTCTCATCCCTCCGTCACCTCTCATCCCTCCGTCACCTCTCATCCCTCCATCACCTCTCATCCCTCCATCACCTCTCATCCCTCTGTCACCTCTCATCCCTCTGTCACCTCTCATCCCTCTGTCACCTCTCATCCCTCCGTCACCTCTCATCCCTCCATCACCTCTCATCCCTCCATCACCTCTCATCCCTCCGTCACCTCTCATCCCTCCGTCACCTCTCATCCCTCCATCACCTCTCATCCCTCCGTCACCTCTCATCCCTCCATCACCTCTCATCCCTCTGTCACCTCTCATCCCTCCATCACCTCTCATCCCTCCATCACCTCTCATCCCTCCATCACCTCTCATCCCTCCGTCACCTCTCATCCCTCCATCACCTCTCATCCCTCCGTCACCTCTCATCCCTCCATCACCTCTCATCCCTCCATCACCTCTCATCCCTCCATCACCTCTCATCCCTCCATCACCTCTCATCCCTCCGTCACCTCTCATCCCTCCATCACCTCTCATCCCTCCGTCACCTCTCATCCCTCCGTCACCTCTCATCCCTCCATCACCTCTCATCCCTCCATCACCTCTCATCCCTCCATCACCTCTCATCCCTCCATCACCTCTCATCCCTCGTTCTCTTCCTCTTTCTTTTGCAGTTTAGCATTGTGTGCTCTTGTGTTCTCTTGTCTCTCTGACTCTGCGGCTCGTTGCATTATTTCTTGTGCTGGTTCTTTTATTGCATTTTCTGAATTTGCATCATAAGAAATGTAAAAAGCAGCATAAAAAATAATTCAGATAATGAGGCCGACGTCTTCACTTTAAAAACTAAACTAAACTAAAGGTTTCGTTCTTTCTTTTTCTATTTCTTTTTTTTACATTTTCTCTTAAAGTCTCGAATTTCTTTTGAAAAGATGAATTATTCCATAAAACACATGTTGCCGAGCAGCATGCCACATGACCTCAAGGTCCCGGGTTCGATTCCGGCCCCGGGACCTTTTGTTGCATGTCCAAACGGAAAAAAACATGTGTTTATCCGCTAGTTTTTAATCTGACCACCAGAGGGCAGCGTGGACTTTCTGAAGCGTTGGTGCAAATTAAAAAATAACAGATTAATTTAATATTGCTGCTGGATTTACACTTGTTTTTCTTCTGAGTCTTGTTTCACGTTGAAGGATTTCTCTTCTGTCTTTGGCCAGACTCCCTCTGAAACACGACCACGACCACGGTATCTATATATGTGTATATATATATATATATATATATATATATATATATATGGACTTCATATTTAATAAAGTATCTATATATGTGTATATATATATATATATATATATATATATATATATATATATATATATATATATATACACATATATAGATACTTTATTAAATATGAAGTCCATGTCGCACAGAAGCCTTCAGGTCAAACTGGATGCAGAGACTCAAAGTCTGACCGGCGTCTGGGTTTGGTTGAGAAGAAGCCCGGACGTGATCCATTGTATTGATTGTATTGATTGTGTTGATTGTATTGATCGTATTGATTGTGTTGACTTCATGATTTGTTCCTGGACCCAAAACTGTCGACTAACGAGCGCCATGGTTGCTGAATGCAAAGAGGGAGCGAACGGATGCATGAGGAGGTTCAGAGGACGACACACAGTTTGACTACAGTTGTGTTTTTTCTTGTATAACGAGGGATGAAAACTGTCATTTGAGCGTTAATATAAAACAATCATCCATTACGCAACATTTCCAAAGCATTTAAACCAAATTTTCCCTTTTTATACACTTAAAAAAAAGAAAAGAGCATTTTGTTGTTCTGTGAATGTTTCCAGTTGGATGAAGTCGTGGCTCTTCCTCTGGTTCTCGTCTCCACTCACTAACTCTCATATTATCACCTGATAGCTGAAGTACAAGGAGAAGTTTGACAAGGAGATGAAAGGGAAGCGACCCCAGTACGACCTGAAGAACAGTAAGATCTACCAGACGCTGAAGGACGCCAACCTGCTGGCCAGTGATGTGAGTAATACACAAGACGCAGAAACAACAGGAAATGAGAATGTATATACTTATATATATTTATATGTATTCATATACACGTGTGTGTGTGTGCAGGTGAAGTACAAGGGCGACCTGAAGAAGCTCCACAAGCCCGTGACCGACATGGCCGAGTCTCTGTCCATGCAGCACAACCTGAGCACCAGCAAGCTGTCCAGCAGCGTAAGAGCTCTCGACCCGCAGGAGGCCGCTGGACCTCATGGGTTCAGACTCCGTCACCACTTTAACATCTTTCACCTCATGGGTTCAGACTCCCTCACCACTTTAACATCCTTCACCTCATGGGTTCAGACTCCCTCACCACTTTAACATCCTTCACCTCATGGGTTCAGACTCCCTCACCACTTTAACATCCTTCACCTCATGGGTTCAGACTCCGTCACCACTTTAACATCCTTCACCTCATGGGTTCAGACTCCCTTACCACTTTAACATCCTTCACCTCATGGGTTCAGACTCCCTCACCACTTTAACATCCTTCACCTCATGGGTTCAGACTCCCTCACCACTTTAACATGGTTCACCTCATGGGTTCAGACTCCCTCACCACTTTAACATCCTTCACCTCATGGGTTCAGACTCCCTCACCACTTTAACATCCTTCACCTCATGGGTTCAGACTCCCTCACCACTTTAACATCCTTCACCTCATGGGTTCAGACTCCCTCACCACCTTAACATCCTTCACCTCATGGGTTCAGACTCCCTCACCACTTTAACATGGTTCACCTCATGGGTTCAGACTCCCTCACCACCTTAACATCCTTCACCTCATGGGTTCAGACTCCCTCACCACTTTAACATGGTTCACCTCATGGGTTCAGACTCCCTCACCACTTTAACATCCTTCACCTCATGGGTTCAGACTCCGTCACCACTTTAACATCCTTCACCTCATGGGTTCAGAGTCTGTCACCACTTTAACATGGTTCACCTCATGGGTTCAGACTCCCTCACCACTTTAACATCCTTCACCTCATGGGTTCAGAGTCTGTCACCACTCTAACATGGTTCACCTCATGGGTTCAGACTCCCTCACCACTTTAACATCCTTCACCTCATGGGTTCAGACTCCCTCACCACTTTAACATCCTTCACCTCATGGGTTCAGACTCCCTCACCACTTTAACATCCTTCACCTCATGGGTTCAGACTCCCTCACCACTTTAACATCCTTCACCTCATGGGTTCAGACTCCGTCCTCCACACCTCATCTGGTAGTGACCCTTACCTTCTCTCCTCTGACCTTCTCATACGTCTCCTGTCTCCTTGACGTCCTCGTTTCTTTCACTTTGATTCATCTCCTCCTGCAGTTGATAAGTCTTTCATTAATGATCACTTAACACAAAACTCCCTTCTAGATCATTTTAACCACCATTTTTAATTTCCGCCTATTGTTTTGACAGCATGTCATACTTTTTGACATTGCTTGTTTCCTACAATGGCGCATTAACAGCATTATGGGTAAAAGAGCCGGGAGAGAGCGGAAATATTATGAGAACAAACGCAGATCTTCCAATCGTAGAATTGTAAATTTATGAGAACAAAACGTGGATATTGTCTTTTGTTAAACTGGTAAATTTACGTAAAAAAACATTACATTTTTGTTGTTGTTTTCTTCTGAATGAACACAGTTCACAGTAGGAGGTTAAACGTCTGGATGCTGATGATAATATGATGATACTGGGCTAAAACAGTACCTTATGATGAGGTCATCGGCGTGATGAGGATGATCCAACATGGCCGAGTGAACACCCCAAAAATATTGTTTTATCGTAAATTTGAGGATTTAATTTCAGAATTTATGCATTTTTTCGACTTAAAAGCGTGCACCATAAAATGTGCACACTTTTTTTTTCTTCTCATAAATATACCAGTTTAAAATTGTTTGTTTCTCACAAATTTAAGATTTTATGATCTCAGAAAATATTTCAACAAAATTTTGGTTAATTCAGAATTTTTTTCTCGTGAATATTCTCCTGAAATCTGAAAGTTCTTTACTCTGAATATTCATAGATAATAATATTCATCCCGGCTCTATAATATATATATTTACCTACAATGGCCCTGATTCTCTTGGTAGTTTTCACAATGATAATGTTACTGCTTGTCTCCGTACTGAGCTGTCGCTTCACGTGAACCCCGTAGTACGTCTACAAGAAGAAGTTTGAGGACAGTAAAGGTCACTACCACATGATCGCTGACACGCCAGAGCAGCTCCATCACAAGGAGGCCTCTGAGCTGCAGAGCACCGTAAGCCCTCCACACACACACTGGCTTTAACAACACACACACACACACACACACACACACACACACACACACACACACACACACACACACACACACTCACACACACACACACTGTTTCTCACTCAGATCGTACGTTCCTGCTTGAAGCAAAGTGTTGCTTTTATTTGTCAATAACTCAAGTAGCAGGAAACGTAACGCAACGTTTATGTTTAATATTTTACATGCTCACTTATAAATAAGATAAATAAATAAGGAAAGTATTTCACAAAAAAGCCTGCAACTGATCTAAGATTATAAGATTATATCTCAATTTTCTAAATATTGATTTATTCTTAAATAGAAAGCACTTTAACTTCAAACTGTGCATACTTTTACTGGTGCTGTATTCCCATTTTGCAGTTGAATATTTATAGTATTTTTCTAGTATTTTTTTCTAGTATATAGTATTTTTACTACCTTCTTAGCAGCCACCAGTTTTCCATTCATGCCCGTACAATATAAGTTACTTTTTTAAGAGTTGTGTAATCCATCACAGTCTATTTATTTAAGATAGCGAGTGCAGACTTTTTATAAAAGTATTTATATCTTCATCAACATTTAACTTTGACAGGAATCTACTCGTTATGGATTCAAACTAAAACACTGAAATGAATGCAAACATTAAACACTATGTGCCTGTCTGACATTACGTGTGTGTGTGTGTGTGTGTGTGTGTGTGTGTGTGTGTGTGTGTGTGTGTGTGTGTGTGTGCAGGTGAAATACAAGGAGAAGTATGAGCACGAGAAGGGGAAGGCCATGCTGGACTTCGAGACGCCCACTTATGTGACGGCTAAAGAGGCCCAGCACATGCAGAGTCAGGTAATTCATAACTCACCTGTCCTCTGAAGAATATCATATATATTGAGATGCTATATTATATACATATATATACTTTAATGTACAGTGCCTTTAATTACCAGTTCATACAATCTAAACTGTGCTTAGGAGTTAAAATATCTTGTAAAATATGGATTTTCTTTGACGATTCCTCCCACATTCATTTAGCTTTGCCGTTTCCAAATCTGAACCGGCAATGAAACTGTGTAAGATGTGTAATGAGCGCTTTGTGTATCGCTGTTCTTACTATATGACATACTGTTATATTATACGCTCAATCTCACTCCCACGATGCAGGGAGGCGAAGGTAAAGTATGCGATTGTCTCTACTCATGTGTTCATTGATAATCAGCTGAAACTTGATCCAGATTGTTGTTGTTGTGGCGACGTTACGGACAGTAAACGCCTCACGAACGCACCACTGAGTGGACCCAGGGTGTCGGGTGTCGCTGAGCTGTGTCTTGTCTTTATCTCTTTGGGCCGATAGAAAGACTATAGGAAGGACTTTGAGGAGCACATGAGGGGCAAGAACCTCTCGGGGTTGGAGGTCACGCCTGCCATGATTCATGTCAGACACGCCACCAAAATAGGCAGTGAGGTAACTAAGAGGATCCTCCTCCCCCTCCTCGTAATCATACTAAGACTTCTTCTCCCTCGGTCCTTCTTCACGCGTTCTGGTTTTGTTTGTTTTAAACTCACGAGGAGCTTCCTCCTTCTAGACTGAGTCTGTTGGCCCTTCACACCCTAAACTCAGATTAACGCATCGTCCGTCTCTCCGCCCCTTTGTTTGTTTGTTTGTGTTTATACGTGTGTCTGTGTACATGTCAGGTTGATTGTTTGTATTTATATGTGTGTTTACACGTAGCATTGTTTGTTTGTTTGTGTTTACACGTATGGGTGTGTGTTGTTTGTTTACACGTGTCAGTGTACATGTTGGACTCTAACTTCACCATCAGGACACGACTAACGGCTTCATGTTAAAAACAGTCAGCATGCAGTCGTGTGACTCAAAAAAGTGAAACTCGTGTTGAATTGTTGTTGTTGTTGTTGTTTCCACGTT
This sequence comes from Myoxocephalus aenaeus, assembly GCA_038501785.1. Classification (NCBI taxonomy): domain Eukaryota; kingdom Metazoa; phylum Chordata; class Actinopteri; order Perciformes; family Cottidae; genus Myoxocephalus; species Myoxocephalus aenaeus. The sequence goes on from JBAMJR010000010.1 coordinate 509,917, forward strand.
CTATCTGATAAACTGTGGTTCACGTTGTTGTTTATCAGGATTCTCGCCGAAGTCACCGACGCCTCCCGTGAAAAATGTTTGAAAGATTTCCCTCCATAAGAGAATAATTAATAATCTCCTTGAGAGACGGTTCACAGGTTCTCCTTTAAGAAGGGAAACGTGATCCGCAACGTTCAGGACGATGTCATCGTTCATGTTCACAATGATGTCATCGCTCACAACGATGTCATCGCTCATGTTCACAACGATGTCATCGCTCATGTTCACAATGATGTCATCGCTCATGTTCACAACGATGTCATCGCTCATGTTCACAACGATGTCATCGTTCATGTTCACAACGATGTCATCGTTCATGTTCACAACGATGTCATCGTTCACAACGATGTCATCGTTCACAACGATGTCATCGCTCACAACGATGTCATCGCTCATGTTCACAACGATGTCATCGTTCATGTTCACAACGATGTCATCGTTCATGCTCACAACGATGTCATCGTTCACAACGATGTCATCGCTCACAACGATGTCATCGCTCATGTTCACAACGATGTCATCGTTCACAACGATGTCATCATTCATGCTCACAACGATGTCATCGTTCACAACGATGTCATCGTTCATGTTCACAACGATGTCATCGTTCATGTTCACAACGATGTCATCGTTCATGTTCACAACGATGTCATCGTTCATGCTCACAACGATGTCATCGTTCATGCTCACAACGATGTCATCGTTCACAACGATGTCATCGTTCACAACGATGTCATCGTTCATGCTCACAACGATGTCATCGCTCACAACGATGTCATCGCTCATGTTCACAACGATGTCATCGTTCATGTTCACAACGATGTCATCGTTCATGCTCACAACGATGTCATCGTTCACAACGATGTCATCGCTCACAACGATGTCATCGCTCATGTTCACAACGATGTCATCGTTCACAACGATGTCATCATTCATGCTCACAACGATGTCATCGTTCACAACGATGTCATCGTTCATGTTCACAACGATGTCATCGTTCATGTTCACAACGATGTCATCGTTCATGTTCACAACGATGTCATCGTTCATGCTCACAACGATGTCATCGTTCACAACGATGTCATCGTTCATGTTCACAACGATGTCATCGTTCATGCTCACAACGATGTCATCGTTCATGCTCACAACGATGTCATCGTTCACAACGATGTCATCGTTCACAACGATGTCATCGTTCATGCTCACAACGATGTCATCGCTCACAACGATGTCATCGTTCACAACGATGTCATCGCTCACAACGATGTCATCGCTCACAACGATGTCATCGTTCACAACGATGTCCTCGTCCTGAACTCTGATTGGTCGAGGCGCTCGGTGACTTCGAGCCCTGTCTGTCTGCACGGCTCGCCTCTGTTCTTCTCCGCCTGTAGAAAGAGTACAGGAGGGATCTAGAGGAGGGAGTGAAGGGTAAAGGGATCACTGATGTGGAGGAAACTCCGGAGTTTAGGAGAGCAAGGAATGCAACTCATATCCTGTCTGAGGTACGATGTCCGAGAGCCGGCGGACACGGTGTCGGCTCGTCCCCCTCATCCGCTGAACCCTCCCCTTAACTCAGCTTCTTCATCTTCATCACCTAAAAAGAGTTGCTGCCGGGTTTGACTCCTACTTTGATCCTCGCTTCGTGACATCACTAATCTTCCAGCATCTTCTTCTGTGATTTCTAGACTTTGATGTTCCCTCAATTTTCCTCTTTTCTTTTATGTCTGATCAATATTGCAAAAGTCAGCCTTAAATGTACTCAAAGCATATTTAGTTTTAGTTGATGTTCTGAAGAAACGTGGAATATTTCATATTTATATTATAGCACATCAACAGTCTACATGCAAGTCAAAATCTTAATTCTGAGGTTCCAGATGCTTAAAAGCTTTACTTTCACTTTAATTCATTGTAATTTATGACATTTATTTTTGTAGATATGCTCTGCGTATCTTTTAAAGGTTGGTTTTCTTAGTGCATGATAGTTTTTATCACTGTAAATAAACTGAGATAAGAGAGAATACAGTGAAAACATTGATGTTTTTAATGCTTTAACACACTTCCCTTAACTACTGCTGTTTTTTTCAGTTGTGGGCGGAGCTTCACACACAGTCTGCTGTCCTTGACCTTTAAAAAACACCAAAACTTCTCCTAATCTCTCCTAACTGTCTTTCTTCACGATTCCCTCAAAGTGTTTTGTTTTGCAGCCCCTCCCCCGCTCCTCAGACATGAGTAACCCTCTCATCGTTAACACGAGTCCCCTGTGATGTTTGCAGAGAGAGTACAAGAAGTCTCTGGAGCTGGAGATCAAAGGAAGAGGAATGTTGGCTTTGGCGACGGACACGCCGGACTTCATGAGGGCGAAGAACGCCACGGACATCCTCAGTCAGGTCAGAGGCACTTCCTGTTTCATCCTGTGGCCTCAATGCATGTAGTACCGGGGGCCCGAGGACCAGGGACCCCACGAGACACGACCTTATCATACATAATACTATAAAATACATTATTATTATTTACTTCAATGCCAGCGTGAATGATATTGGGCCAGGAAGTGCAGAACTATGATAACCAGTAAGAAATAATGGAAAATAATGTTTTTTTTTTATGGGGCCGGACCTGACAATCAAAATCATCGTCAACAACCGATTCATAATGAATAATTCAATATTACGTAGCTTGAAATGACATTTTATCGATGACACGATGGATTAATTGTGACCCGATTCATTCTCTCTATCATAATGTCAAAGTATGCTCTCCATCAAAGCTCACAACTCAAACACAAACCGTGACGTCTGCGTGCAGAAAGAAGACGTGGTGGCCGATTCAGGTTCAGCACCACGGACAGCTCCACACGTCAAACAGGACCAGAGCTTTTATTCTGCTCTCAGAAAAGACGTAAAACGCTGGAAGACAATTACAGCAAACAACTTACACTAAAATGATATGAGTGATGTGATTGTGGCGGAAGAAAGCACTGGAGAAAGTGAGGCGATTAAATATTATATTAATACCGCTTCTTTGAATGTGACAATGAACCATCATGAACTGAAAACACATGTAGAGACGCCGTATACGTCTCTGGTGTCGACCTGTCAATCATATTAAGCCCCGCCCCTAAAGCGTCCCCTGCTTTATGGTCTGTTTGACTCTAAATGACCATAATTTACTAAATGAACATCATGCTGTATTGAAGAAGACTTGAAACTAGAGATTGAGACATAAACTCATGTTTACAATGTTTACTGAGGGAATACATCAAGAGAAGTAGAGTCATTTATATAGACTTCTATACAACCAGAGGAGTCACCCCCTGGTGGTCAGGAGAGAGAATGCAGCTTTAACACATGAAGCATAGACTTCTATACAACCAGAGGAGTCGCCCCCTGGTGGTCAGGAGAGAGAATGCAGCTTTAACACATGAAGCATAGACTTCTATACAACCAGAGGAGTCGCCCCCTGGTGGTCAGGAGAGAGAATGCAGCTTTAACACATGAAGCATAGACTTCTATACAACCAGAGGAGTCACCCCCTGGTGGTCAGGAGAGAGAATGCAGCTTTAACACATGAAGCATAGACTTCTATACAACCAGAGGAGTCACCCCCTGGTGGTCAGGAGAGAGAATGCAGCTTTAACACATGAATCATAGACTTCTATACAACCAGAGGAGTCGCCCCCTGGTGGTCAGGAGAGAGAATGCAGCTTTAACACATGAATCATAGACTTCTATACAACCAGAGGAGTCACCCCCTGGTGGTCAGGAGAGAGAATGCAGCTTTAACACATGAATCATAGACTTCTATACAACCAGAGGAGTCACCCCCTGGTGGTCAGGAGAGAGAATGCAGCTTTAACACATGAAGCATATACTTCTATACAACCAGAGGAGTCGCCCCCTGGTGGTTAGGAGAGAGAATGCAGCTTTAACACATGAAGCATATACTTCTATACAACCAGAGGAGTCGCCCCCTGGTGGTCAGGAGAGAGAATGAAGCTTTAACACATGAAGCATATACTTCTATACAACCAGAGGAGTCGCCCCCTGGTGGTCAGAAGAGAGAATGCAGCTCTAACAGATGAAGCATAGACTTCTATACAACCAGAGGAGTCACCCCCTGGTGGTCAGGAGAGAGAATGCAGCTTTAACACATGAAGCATAGACTTCTATACAACCAGAGGAGTCGCCCCCTGGTGGTCAGTAGAGAGAATGCAGCTTTAACACATGAAGCATAGACTTCTATACAACCAGAGGAGTCGCCCCCTGGTGGTCAGGAGAGAGAATGCAGCTTTAACACATGAAGCATAGACTTCTATACAACCAGAGGAGTCACCCCCTGGTGGTCAGGAGAGAGAATGCAGCTTTAACACATGAAGCATAGACTTCTATACAACCAGAGGAGTCACCCCCTGGTGGCCAGGAGAGAGAATGCAGCTTTAACACATGAAGCATATACTTCTATACAACCAGAGGAGTCGCCCCCTGGTGGTCAGAAGAGAGAATGCAGCTCTAACAGATGAAGCATAGACTTCTATACAACCAGAGGAGTCACCCCCTGGTGGTCAGGAGAGAGAATGCAGCTTTAACACATGAAGCATAGACTTCTATACAACCAGAGGAGTCGCCCCCTGGTGGTCAGTAGAGAGAATGCAGCTTTAACACATGAAGCATAGACTTCTATACAACCAGAGGAGTCGCCCCCTGGTGGTCAGGAGAGAGAATGCAGCTTTAACACATGAAGCATAGACTTCTATACAACCAGAGGAGTCACCCCCTGGTGGTCAGGAGAGAGAATGCAGCTTTAACACATGAAGCATAGACTTCTATACAACCAGAGGAGTCACCCCCTGGTGGCCAGGAGAGAGAATGCAGCTTTAACACATGAAGCATATACTTCTATACAACCAGAGGAGTCGCCCCCTGGTGGCCAGTCTGCATCTTAATGGAGGATGCTGAAACAACGTGTACTTCTGGTGTATTTACAGTCATACTTACTGATGTGTTCTGTTCCTCAGAGTAAGTACAAGCACACGGCTGAGCTGGACCGGGCCAGCTACACCAGTGTCATCGACACCCCGGACATCCTCCACGCTCAGCAGATGAAGAACATCATCAGCCAGGTGGCCCAATCCTCAGCAATCACCTGGAGACAATCAACACTTTAAAACTCTCTGTTTTGAACTAAATATATATTCCTGTGGTTTTGTTATTTTCGTGCAACAGAAAAAGTACAGAGAGGAGGCGGAGAGGACGATGTCTCACTACGTCCCCGTGATGGACACTCCGGAGATGCTGAGAGTCCGTGAGAACCAGAAGAACTTCAGCACTGTAAGTAGAAGTAAAGGATGAGATACTCTGGTTCTACCGGGGCGACAGGAAGGAAGTCAGAGGTTCTTCTGTGTTTGTCTCCACGTCTGCTGCAAAGTATTACCTTCAGCACTTTATACTTTTCCTTTTCTCTTAACGACTTGAATCCAGATGTAAACGAAGTGTGTTGTGCTGTCCATGTTTGTTCTCAAAGCAGAAACTGAGGTTCATGTTTTAACTTGGCTTTTGTTTCTCTCCCGTAGCACCAGTACCAGATTGACCATAAAAACATAAAGGGCAAAGTGTCGTCCATACAGGACACTCCTGAAATGCTCCGCGTTAAAGAGAATACAAAGAATTTCAGCTTGGTATCTACGACGTGATATCTCACTCTGCGTGTTTTCTAACACATTTTGGTTTAACTTTCTTTTCTCTAACGAGCCCTGACATGCAGCCTCTTATCTCCTGGGACCAAACTGATGTTTTAAAGCATTTTAATTCATGCCACTAACACCTGACTCTTTGTAGACTTGTTGGTGCGGCGCTTGTGTGTGTAGACACATTAGTCACAGAGTTGTGTTGTGGTGGAAGCGTCCAGAAGGAAGTGTGTGTCATGTAGAGTTCATGTTCCTCCTCGTCGTCGTTACACCCGGCTAACCTCTGGTCGCTGCTCTCACTCCTCGCCCGTAAAGATTCAGTACAAGGAGGATCTGGGAGGAGGGACGTCTCTGTCCGAGACCCCGGAGATGGAGCGAGTTAGACTCAACCAGCGCAACATTAGCACGGTAGTCCACAGAGTGACCGGCCTCCTCCATCCCTCCTTCATCTCCTCAACCAGCTCCCTCCTTCATCCCTCCTTCATCTCCTCAACCAGCTCCCTCCTCCATCCCTCCTTCATCTCCTCAACCAGCTCCCTCCTTCATCCCTCCTTCATCTCCTCAACCAGCTCCCTCCTCCATCCCTCCTTCATCTCCTCAACCAGATCCCTCCTCCATCCCTCCTTCATCTCCTCAACCAGCTCCCTCCTTCATCCCTCCTTCATCTCCTCAACCAGATCCCTCCTCCATCCCTCCTTCATCTCCTCAACCAGATCCCTCCTCCATCCCTCCTTCATCTCCTCAACCAGCTCCCTCCTTCATCCCTCCTTCATCTCCTCAACCAGATCCCTCCTCCATCCCTCCTTCATCTCCTCAACCAGATCCCTCCTCCATCCCTCCTTCATCTCCTCAACCAGCTCCCTCCTTCATCCCTCCTTCATCTCCTCAACCAGCTCCCTCCTTCATCCCTCCTTCATTCCTCCTCCATCCCTCATGCTTGTTGTTTTACTTTTAGATTTGACTGATTATAGGATTCTATGGAGCCCCCAATGCTCTGAATTATTTATTTATCTATCTTCTAACTTCATTACTGCAAGATACGGCGTATTAGGGCCATTGTCCTTAAAAAATATTAAAAAAGAAAAACTCTAAAATAACTTGAATATTCTCTGAGACTTTAAAGTCATTCATTTGCGAGAAGAATTTTTTTTTGACATTTTGTTTCTCAAACTCTTTTTGTCACGCCCCACTTTGGAGGAAGGAAAATGTTCGCGCCCCACCGCCCCAACTACATTGTAACAAAATGGTCCATGCTGAATTTTTATTGAAATAACTTTTTGTGACTCCTCCATTCGTGCTTTTTTAAATACTAGAATAAAGAAAATGTAAATCCTTTTCAAGTAAACCGGATTGCTCCGTCAGACTGCGCCCACCTGTAATACCTCCACGCCCCACTAGAGGGGCGCGCCCCACAGTTTGAGACACAAGGGTTTATTTTTGTAAGAGGTTTTTTTTCCTTAATCTACAACTTTAATCTCAGAGAATATTTGAAGGTTGTTTTTCACATTTGAATTTTCAGAGAATTTAGTTTTCTTTCTCGTAATTTTTACAATATATAATCTCAAAGAATAGTTTTTACTTCAAAGGTTTTACACTAAATGGCGTAAAAGTATTTGGACACTGGTGTCCGAGTGCAGTACTTTGTGTACTTTAGGTTTCAGCCCGTCTTCATTGTTCGGCCCTTTTACTTCCATCTAAACTGGACCTTTTGAGGGCTCTGTAGGATGTTTCTTTTTTCATATTTCATTACATCGAAATGATGTTTCATCTGTTTATTGGCATCATAATCCACTGAATCATGTGGTTTCACTAACAACGAGTTCCTGTCAGTTGTGACGTGTTGTGAATGGATGAATGGATGAATGTCTCCTGTTGGTCTGACTGTGTCTCTGTGTGGTTTGTGCAACGCTCAGATTCAGTACAAGGACTCTGTGGGTCAAGGCACGTCCATCCCAGACCTGCCCGAGGTGAAGCGGGTCAGAGAAACCCAGAAGAACATCAGCTCGGTACAGGAAACTGTGCAGTGACCCTGAAGTGACCCTGAAACAATCCTAAAACGATCCCCTTAAAATCATCCCTGACCTCTCCTCCCAGTCTGAAAGTGAAGCTCCGCCTCCTGTGGTTTCCCTCCTCCATCCTAACGACTACAGATTCACACATCACTCCTTTTTCCTTTCTTTTTTTCAGCCTCCGCCGTCGACTTCATTTTGAATTTCCTCAAAAACATAAATTCCCTGAATACGTGCATTCCCCCTGGGTTTAATCTTCATTTTAACGTCTTTACTTTCTAGCATTCCCTCCCCTCCTCAAATGGAAACCGCCCTCCTCAGTGTGTCGTCTCCTTGACTGTCGCTGTTCTCTGTTCTAAAGATCCGATACAAAGCGGCGGGCGTGGAACACGGCACGGCGGTGTCCGAGACGCCCGAGATGGAGCGAGTCAAACGCAACCAGCTCAACATCTCCACGGTGACCCTCCTCTTCCTCGTCCCTTCATGCCCCTCATACGCACCGCCATGACACCTCTCTCTTCTTTTAGATGTTTTTGTCTCATGAAAACACAGCAGCCCCATGTGAGGCGTTCCTGTTGGTCTGACTGTGTCTCTGTGTGGTTTGTGCAACGCTCAGATTCAGTACAAGGACTCTGTGGGTCAAGGCACGTCCATCCCAGACCTGCCCGAGGTGAAGCGGGTCAGAGAAACCCAGAAGAACATCAGCTCGGTACAGGAAACTGTGCAGTGACCCTGAAGTGACCCTGAAACAATCCTAAAACAATCCTAAAACAATCCTAAAACAACCCTAAAACGATCCTAAAACAACCCTAAAACAACCCTAAAACGATCCTAAAACAACCCTAAAACAACCCTAAAACGATCCTAAAACAATCCTAAAACGATCCTAAAACAACCCTAAAACGATCCTAAAACAACCCTAAAACAACCCTAAAACAATCCTAAAACGATCCTAAAACAATCCTAAAACGATCCTAAAACAACCCTAAAACAACCCTAAAACGATCCTAAAACAACCCTAAAACAACCCTAAAACGATCCTAAAACAATCCTAAAACGATCCTAAAACAACCCTAAAACGATCCTAAAACAACCCTAAAACAACCCTAAAACAATCCTAAAACGATCCCCTTAAAATCATTCCTCAAAACGTCCTCTGACCAACTAAAGAGTGAAGGCTGCGGTCAGAAAGTCTTTTTCCTCCAGAAGGTTCCTCAAACCTGCAGCTGTTTGTCCTCTAAGTGCTAAGGAAAGGTGCCTCAATGCTTCCTTTCCTATCTCCTTTAACAAGGAAACACTGGACCTTCCTTTACCAAAAGGAGAGGAGATAACGCCGTCCCACAATGCCTTGCGGCGGCAGCATTTATTTATCTCACACAGGTTTAACCGTTTCATTGATTCTTCTGCAGCGTGTTGATGGATAAAAGATCTAGAAGAATAGATTCAGTGAAAGAGGAGTCGATTCTCTCCTTTCCTAACTCCTCGTGACCTCTCCTTCACACGTTTCCTAACTCCTCGTGACCTCTCCTTCACACGTTTCCTAACTCCTCGTGACCTCTCCTTCACACGTCTCCTAACTCCTCGTGACCTCTCCTTCACACGTTTCCTAACTCCTCGTGACCTCTCCTTCACACGTCTCCTAACTCCTCGTGACCTCTCCTTCACACGTCTCCTAACTCCTCGTGACCTCTCCTTCACACGTTTCCTAACTCCTCGTGACCTCTCCTTCACACGTTTCCTAACTCCTCGTGACCTCTCCTTCACACGTTTCCTAACTCCTCGTGACCTCTCCTTCACACGTTTCCTAACTCCTCGTGACCTCTCCTTCACACGTTTCCTAACTCCTCGTGACCTCTCCTTCACATGTTTCCTAACTCCTCGTGACCTCTCCTTCACACGTCTCCTAACTCCTCGTGACCTCTCCTTCACACGTCTCCTAACTCCTCGTGACCTCTCCTTCACACGTCTCCTAACTCCTCGTGAACTCTCCTTCACTCGTTTCCTAACTCCTCGTGACCTCTCCTTCACTCGTTTCCTAACTCCTCGTGACCTCTCCTTCACACGTCTCCTAACTCCTCGTGACCTCTCCTTCACACGTCTCCTAACTCCTCGTGACCTCTCCTTCACACGTTTCCTAACTCCTCGTGACCTCTCCTTCACACGTTTCCTAACTCCTCGTGAACTCTCCTTCACACGTTTCCTAACTCCTCGTGACCTCTCCTTCACACGTCTCCTAACTCCTCGTGACCTCTCCTTCACACGTTTCCTAACTCCTCGTGACCTCTCCTTCACACGTCTCCTAACTCCTCGTGACCTCTCCTTCACACGTCTCCTAACTCCTCGTGACCTCTCCTTCACACGTTTCCTAACTCCTCGTGACCTCTCCTTCACACGTCTCCTAACTCCTCGTGACCTCTCCTTCACACGTTTCCTAACTCCTCGTGACCTCTCCTTCACACGTTTCCTAACTCCTCGTGACCTCTCCTTCACACGTCTCCTAACTCCTCGTGACCTCTCCTTCACACGTCTCCTAACTCCTCGTGACCTCTCCTTCACACGTCTCCTAACTCCTCGTGACCTCTCCTTCACACGTTTCCTAACTCCTCGTGACCTCTCCTTCACACGTCTCCTAACTCCTCGTGACCTCTCCTTCACACGTCTCCTAACTCCTCGTGACCTCTCCTTCACACGTTTCCTAACTCCTCGTGACCTCTCCTTCACACGTTTCCTAACTCCTCGTGAACTCTCCTTCACACGTCTCCTAACTCCTCGTGACCTCTCCTTCACACGTTTCCTAACTCCTCGTGAACTCTCCTTCACACGTCTCCTAACTCCTCGTGACCTCTCCTTCACACGTCTCCTAACTCCTCGTGACCTCTCCTTCACACGTTTCCTAACTCCTCGTGACCTCTCCTTCACACGTCTCCTAACTCCTCGTGACCTCTCCTTCACACGTTTCCTAACTCCTCGTGACCTCTCCTTCACACGTTTCCTAACTCCTCGTGACCTCTCCTTCACACGTTTCCTAACTCCTCGTGACCTCTCCTTCACACGTTTCCTAACTCCTCGTGACCTCTCCTTCACACGTCTCCTAACTCCTCGTGACCTCTCCTTCACACGTTTCCTAACTCCTCGTGACCTCTCCTTCACACGTCTCCTAACTCCTCGTGACCTCTCCTTCACACGTCTCCTAACTCCTCGTGACCTCTCCTTCACACGTCTCCTAACTCCTCGTGACCTCTCCTTCACACGTTTCCTAACTCCTCGTGACCTCTCCTTCACACGTTTCCTAACTCCTCGTGACCTCTCCTTCACACGTTTCCTAACTCCTCGTGAACTCTCCTTCACACGTTTCCTAACTCCTCGTGACCTCTCCTTCACACGTCTCCTAACTCCTCGTGACCTCTCCTTCACTCGTTTCCTAACTCCTCGTGACCTCTCCTTCACTCGTTTCCTAACTCCTCGTGACCTCTCCTTCACACGTTTCCTAACTCCTCGTGACCTCTCCTTCACACGTCTCCTAACTCCTCGTGACCTCTCCTTCACTCGTTTCCTAACTCCTCGTGACCTCTCCTTCACTCGTTTCCTAACTCCTCGTGACCTCTCCTTCACACGTCTCCTAACTCCTCGTGACCTCTCCTTCACTCGTTTCCTAACTCCTCATGACCTCTCCTTCACTCGTTTCCTAACTCCTCGTGACCTCTCCTTCACACGTCTCCTAACTCCTCGTGAACTCTCCTTCACACATCTCCTAACTCCTCGTGACCTCTCCTTCACACGTCTCCTAACTCCTCGTGACCTCTCCTTCACACGTTTCCTAACTCCTCGTGACCTCTCCTTCACACGTCTCCTAACTCCTCGTGACCTCTCCTTCACACGTTTCCTAACTCCTCGTGACCTCTCCTTCACACGTTTCCTAACTCCTCGTGACCTCTCCTTCACACGTCTCCTAACTCCTCGTGACCTCTCCTTCACACGTCTCCTAACTCCTCGTGACCTCTCCTTCACACGTCTCCTAACTCCTCGTGACCTCTCCTTCACACGTCTCCTAACTCCTCGTGAACTCTCCTTCACACGTTTCCTAACTCCTCGTGACCTCTCCTTCACACGTCTCCTAACTCCTCGTGAACTCTCCTTCACTCGTTTCCTAACTCCTCGTGACCTCCCCTTCACACGTTTCCTAACTCCTCGTGACCTCTCCTTCACTCGTTTCCTAACTCCTCGTGACCTCTCCTTCACACGTCTCCTAACTCCTCGTGAACTCTCCTTCACTCGTTTCCTAACTCCTCGTGACCTCCCCTTCACACGTTTCCTAACTCCTCGTGACCTCTCCTTCACTCGTTTCCTAACTCCTCGTGACCTTTTCCATCGAAGGTCGAGGATCCTTTAGACTTTTCGGCCGCAGCCTTGATCACTTCTCCTCCCGTGTTTCTAGTTTAGCTCCGCCTCCATCGTAACTAAAGTTCATATCTTTTTTTTTTTCCAGCCTTCGTTGATGACCAGATTTTTTTTTCTCCATTTCCACAAATCACCCTAAATCATTTCCATCTCCTGGATGCGTTGAAACAAACCGCCCTCCTCAGCGTGTCGTCTCCTTGACTGTCGCTGTTCTCTGTTCTAAAGATCCGATACAAAGCGGCGGGCGTGGAACACGGCACGGCGGTGTCAACGATGCCCGAGATGGAGCGAGTCAAACGCAACCAGCTCAACATCTCCACGGTGACCCTCCTCTTCCTCGCCCTCCATCCTCCTCTTCCTCGCCCTTCATCCCCCTCAAACGCACCATAATGCCTTTAGACCCGTCTCAGCTGTGTAGCTGGGCTTCGACCCCGCGACCTCCTTCATAACCCGCT